>CM026387.1:51955491-52034521 GCA_014843695.1 Archivesica marissinica
CTGATATTTGTGGTGGATATATACTCTCTGATTAACTGATTACTTATGCTTTGTTGCTGTTATTCAGTCTCTTGATTACTGATATTTGTGGTGGATATATACTCTCTGATTAACTGATTACTTATGCTTTGTTGCTGTTATTCAGTCTCTTGATTACTGATATTTGTGGTGGATATATACTCTCTGATTAACTGATTACTTATGCTTTGTTGCTGTTATTCAGTCTCTTGATTGCTGATATTTGTGGTGGATATATACTCTCTGATTAACTGATTACTTATGCTTTGTTGCTGTTATTCAGTCTCTTGATTACTGATATTTGTGGTGGATATATACTCTCTGATTAACTGATTACTTATGCTTTGTTGCTGTTATTCAGTCTCTTGATTACTGATATTTGTGGTGGATATATACTCTCTGATTAACCGATTACTTATGCTTTGTTGCTGTTATTCAGTCTCTTGATTACTGATATTTGTGGTGGATATATACTCTCTGATTAACCGATTACTTATGCTTTGTTGCTGTTATTCAGTCTCTTGATTACTGATATTTGTGGTGGATATATACTCTCTGATTAACTGATTACTTATGCTTTGTTGCTGTTATTCAGTCTCTTGATTACTGATATTTGTGGTGGATATATACTCTCTGATTAACTGATTACTTATGCTTTGTTGCTGTTATTCAGTCTCTTGATTACTGATATTTGTGGTGGATATATACTCTCTGATTAACTGATTACTTATGCTTTGTTGCTGTTATTCAGTCTCTTGATTACTGATATTTGTGGTGGATATATACTCTCTGATTAACTGATTACTTATGCTTTGTTGCTGTTATTCAGTCTCTTGATTACTGATATTTGTGGTGGATATATACTCTCTGATTAACTGATTACTTATGCTTTGTTGCTGTTATTCAGTCTCTTGATTGCTGATATTTGTGGTGGATATATACTCTCTGATTAACTGATTACTTATGCTTTGTTGCTGTTATTCAGTCTCTTGATTACTGATATTTGTGGTGGATATATACTCTCTGATTAACTGATTACTTATGCTTTGTTGCTGTTATTCAGTCTCTTGATTACTGATATTTGTGGTGGATATATACTCTCCGATTACTGATATTTGTGGCGGGTATATACTCTCTGATTACTGATATTTGTGGTGGGTATATACTCTCCGATTACTGATATTTGTGGCAGGTATATACTCTCTAATTACTGATATTTGTAGATAATATATACTCTCTTATTACTGATATTTGTTGCGGGTATATACTCTCCGATTACTGATATTTGTGGCGGGTATATACTCTCCGATTACTGATATTTGTGGCAGGTATATACTCTCCGATTACTGATATTTGTTGCGGGTATATACTCTCTGATTACTGATATTTAGAGCTGATATATACTCTCTGATTACTGATATTTGTGGTGGATATATACTCTCCGATTACTGATATTTGTGGTGGATATATACTCTCATGATTACTGATATTTGTGCGGATATATACTCTCTGATTACTGATATTTGTAGATAATATATACTCTCATGATTACTGATATTTGTGGCGGATATATACTCTCTGATTACTGATATTTGTGGAGGATATATACTCTCTGATTACTGATATTTGTAGATAATATATACTCTCCGATTACTGATATTTGTGGCGGATATATACTCTCTGATTACTGATATTTGTAGATAATATATACTCTCTGATTACTGATATTTGTAGATAATATATACTCTCTGATTACTGATATTTGTAGATAATATATACTCTCTGATTACTGATATTTGTGGCTGATGTTTAGTCTCTGATTACTGATGATTTATAGTATATACTGGTATTGAGCTGCTACTTACTGATGATTTATAGTATATGCTGGTATTGAGCTGCTACTTACTGATGATTTATAGTATATGCTGGTATTGAGCTGCTATTTACTGATGATTTATAGTATATGCTGGTATTGAGCTGCTACTTACTGATGATTTATAGTATATGCTGGTATTGAGCTGCTACTTACTGATGATTTATAGTATATGCTGGTATTGAGCTGCTACTTACTGATGATTTATAGTATATGCTGGTATTGAGCTGCTATTTACTGATGATTTATAGTATATGCTGGTATTGAGCTGCTATTTACTGATGATTTATAGTATATGCTGGTATTGAGCTGCTACTTACTGATGATTTATAGTATATGCTGGTATTGAGCTGCTACTTACTGATGATTTATAGTATATGCTGGTATTGAGCTGCTACTTACTGATGATTTATAGTATATGCTGGTATTGAGCTGCTACTTACTGATGATTTATAGTATATACTGGTATTGAGCTGCTGGTTACTGATGATTTATAGTATATGCTGGTATTGAGCTGCTACTTACTGATGATTTATAGTATATGCTGGTATTGAGCTGCTACTTACTGATGATTTATAGTATATGCTGGTATTGAGCTGCTATTTACTGATGATTTATAGTATATGCTGGTATTGAGCTGCTATTTACTGATGATTTATAGTATATGCTGGTATTGAGCTGCTATTTACTGATGATTTATAGTATATGCTGATATTGAGCTGCTATTTACTGATGATTTATAGTATATGCTGGTATTGAGCTGCTATTTACTGATGATTTATAGTATATGCTGGTATTGAGCTGCTATTTACTGATGATTTATAGTATATGCTGATATTGAGCTGCTACTTACTGATGATTTATAGTATATGCTGGTATTGAGCTGCTATTTACTGATGATTTATAGTATATACTGGTATTGAGCTGCTATTTACTGATGATTTATAGTATATGCTGATATTGAGCTGCTATTTACTGATGATTTATAGTATATGCTGATATTGAGCTGCTATTTACTGATGATTTATAGTATATGCTGGTATTGAGCTGCTATTTACTGATGATTTATAGTATATGCTGGTATTGAGCTGCTATTTACTGATGATTTATAGTATATGCTGGTATTGAGCTGCTACTTACTGATGATTTATAGTATATGCTGGTATTGAGCTGCTATTTACTGATGATTTATAGTATATGCTGGTATTGAGCTGCTATTTACTGATGATTTATAGTATATGCTGGTATTGAGCTGCTACTTACTGATGATTTATAGTATATGCTGGTATTGAGCTGCTACTTACTGATGATTTATAGTATATGCTGGTATTGAGCTGCTATTTACTGATGATTTATAGTATATGCTGATATTGAGCTGCTATTTACTGATGATTTATAGTATATGCTGGTATTGAGCTGCTATTTACTGATGATTTACATAGGTACGCCATACTTATTCAGTGTCATTCGTTGACTGTCGTAATCTAATTGTAGGTGAACCTAGTTTTTGTAGATGAACCTAGTTTTCCGAATATTAATATTTTGGGAAGTAAAGATGGTAACTGTAACTGTGTATGGTTTAGCTGCTGCACACAGCATGTTGTTGATGACATGTATTTATCCATAAATACGCTAAGAATAACCAACAGCCCATTACTTCTGCCAAGCTTGTTCTATAGACCAGAACATATTTGCATGTTACAAATTTTTATGACTTCCGTCTTTTGACGTTTATGATGATGGATGCATAGGTTTCTTTAAAGTCGCCTCCACCGAGGCATTTGGGCAACTTGTTTCTCTAAGCTCCACCGAGGCATTTGGGCAACTTGTTTCTCTAAGCTCCACCGAGGCATTTGGGCAACTTGTTTCTCTAAGCTCCACCGAGGCATATGGGCGACTTGTTTCTCTAAGCTCCACCGGTCTTCATAACATCAAGCCATCCCCAAGCTGTTCCCCTCATGCCATACCTACACAAGTGACCAAGTCTGTGTCGAGGAGATGATGTCTTGAATAAGCTGCTACGGTGGGACGCGCCTAGGTCACGACGGGCGCATTGTGGCTGGGGACCTCGTTAACGTTTATGCCATGACTAATTAAAAATAATAAAGTTACATCTGTAATATAAGATCATTGGTCAGTTACAATATTCTGTGCAAGAAGGTCTGCCATTGGTCAGTTACAATATTCTGTGCAAGAAGGTCTGCCATTGGTTATCATTTACCATATTCTGTAAACACCGAAAGGTCAAAAACTCGAGGTTGCACTGAGTAAAACCCAAGACATTGAGGTTGCAATAGATTGAGTAAGTTCTTGAGTTATGTGTAATTTGAGTTTTTGGAAATTTATCTGGATTTTACGCAACAGCTTCAAGTGAAACACATTTCTTGACTTTTAGATGCTCTGATAAACAGTATTTTGCTGCATGTTAGCATTATGTATATTTGCTTAGAAATACCCCTATTATGCTGAGAATATTTCGCAACAAAAATAATTTAGTGAAAGATTACAAACTGCAGAATGTCTACAAGTGTACCTACCTGTATTAAAGAACATACAAGCATTTACACTGTATTTAGCAGCCAGCTAGCCAAGTGATAACACGTGTATGCTCGATGGATGTTAAATGTTAGACAAATTTCCACATTGTAAGTCTTGTAATTGGGTGGGTGAGTTGTAACGGTCATTGACTTAAAATCACTCGCCCCCCACAGCTGTAGGTTCGAATCCCACTTGGGGTGTCAAATTCTTATATGTAAGGAGCTATCCAGCTGGCTTGTGGTCGGTCAGTGATTCTACTGAAATACTGGCCGGAGGGGCACCCGGGGTCTTCCTCCACCAATATTAGCTGGAGAGTCGCCAAATGACCTGAGCTAGCTGTTGGTGTAACATTAACCCTTTCCCTCATAGAAGCACCTCTTGACGCCATTACCAATGCAACATACATTGACAATGTAATAGCCAATCAATGTTCATAATAAAGGCCAGAATCTCATGTAGTCCCAATAATATCAATGGAGGTGGGATAGGTATGGCGACTACTTATCCACTGCATGATAGCTAAATGGCTGTCGTTTGTATGGAAATATAATAGTATATTAACCTAAATCTCTATGAAGGAGAGGGTTAAACTCAAAAAACAAAAAAGTATTGGCTGCTTAATACAGAATGGTTGCTTAATAGAGGTGGCTGCACCAAAACACAGGTTTGACTGTATAATACTATGAAATTCTTTTGCCAGTGTTTTAGACTCTACACAGATTTAGTGCATGTTCATAGAAATTATAGGTTTTCATTTTTAATGATCGAGCAAATTATTTTTTCAATTAATAAAGGGAAATAATCCTGTATTCTGAGATGGCTATTGAATATGTAAAATTTAAATTAATCAGCTCTCAAACATGGTAAGTAGGGGCACCATGATTGCATCCCAATAATGTGTGCAACTGAATGATAAATGTTCATGTTGTTTACCACCAACTTTAAACTGGATGAGAAGTTTGTTGATAATCAGTAACTGGGTGTGTCTGTGTACATGTATGTGTGAATTTGAGGCCATGATAAATGAATTGCTAGATCATCATGCAGATTTTTTTTATCTAATTATTAGGCGTGTATTGGAGAGGGGACAATTTAATATTTGTTACTATTCTCTGCAAAGCACAAGGGTATGAGTTGTGCCACTAAGTACCTCTTCAGGTGTGAATTATTTAATGACAATATATATCACTGCAAAATAAAGTATTATAAGTGTGGGATGGACTGTGATGATATGTCTAGCAATTAATTACATTGGCCTAGGTATTATATATAGCATGGTGTTAAATAGGGTAGTATTAACTTCACTAATCTCATAATGTGACCATTGTTTTGGCATAATAGGTTATAAAACGTTTTTCACATCTCAAACTCGAACTCAAGAAATTTGATTGGTTGATTGTGAGTTTCACACTCGGCTGAACCAATCAGAAGCTTGAGACTGTGTTTGAGATTGGAGAAAAGTTTTATAACCTCCAGACCAGGACTTAACCCTTTCAACCCCACAAACCTCTCAAATAGGCTTACAAAAAAGTGTAGATCCAGATGAGCCGGCTCATGACGAGCCGTCTCATCAGGATCTGCACTTTTTGCAAGTAATATTACTATTTTTAAACAAAAATTACCACTTGATAAATGAACTGGTCCAAATGTAATTTTCTTATTACTTGATTTGTCTAAAAAGATCACGGACCAGTCCATGTCAGTTACTTGGTGTTGAATGGGTTAACCTGCCTAGCCATTCACAATAAGTTTAACTGTGAGCGACGATTTGAATGAGATGTCACATACAACAGCTCTATTTTCTAGGAAAAAATATGAAAACTATTACACATTTGTTATTTGCTCATTTCTCCTACAGCATGCTAAAGGTTAAATGTATATGAGAGAGAAGTTTGTTGACCAAGTGGCCTTCCACTATATTTTCTATTAGGGAAAATCTTCTCCTCAAGCTTGAGATAGGGAAAGTTCTGCTGGTTAAAGAGATATATCTCCTAAATTGCCGTCCAGCATCGGTCCTGATAATAGACTAATTTCCCTGCCGAGAGACAGGCTTAATTTCATACTTCCACGATTCACAGTTATACAATTGATTTTTCACAGTTATCCAAGTATCACATTCATTTCCCCAAGTTTTGTTGTCACCAAATGTTCACGCTAGATCAGTAATTGTAGGATTAATGATTTTGATTGTGTGATGATTTGAACAGAGCATGTGCTTGTTTGTTATGTTTTACTTCCTTATAACACTAGTACTGCATGTTTATATAGGATTCAGTTTACACTGAGCTTCGATCCCCACGTACCAGCATGCCTTGTCTCATACAGACTGGGACAGAGAGCTTGCTAGAGGATGAGGTAAGCCATGCACACCACCAGCCCACCCTTGTATTCCTCTATATGCTACTTGTGTATCGTCCCTGTATAATGTCCCTGTATAATGTCATTTCATCGTAGAACGAAGTACTTGTATATGGTCCCTGTATAATGTCATTTCATCGTAGAACTGAAGTACTTGTATATGGTCCCTGTTATATATATATTTTTTATGTTATATTTCGGGTTTTACGCCTGCATCAGCACCATTTTGGGCTATATCGCCGGCGGGCAGTTTACTTAACAACACCTTTCCTGGGCAGGCTCCAGCGGTTAACCAGTACTTGGGTGCACCAACCTCCGTAAGAAACTGCCAACTTTTTTCATATAAATGAGACACGGCCTGAGCGGGGCTCGAACCCGTGACCATCAGTGATGATAGGTTACAGTTGTATACAAGTCAGCGACCTTAACCACTCGACCACGGGGGCGGACTATGGTCCCTGTATAATGTCATTTCATCGTAGAACTGAAGTACTTGTATATGGTCCCTGTATAATGTCATTTCATCGTAGAACTGAAGTACTTGTATATGGTCCCTGTATAATGTCATTTCATCATAGAATTGTCCCTTGGGAATGGGACTTTGAGAGGTGTCCCTCTGGGCTTCTATGACAATCAGCTTGGTATTTCAAAGGTCAGAATGAAGTGGGCTGTTTCCGTCAATAAAACTCATTTAGTGAAGCATCCATCTGTACCACCATGTTCAAGTTCACCACCTTGCCATCATTATGAAAATTATCATGTTTTAACAGCTTGTAGCATATGCAGTAGGTGGCATAACACTGGATATGACACTATCCGATTGGCGCAGTGGTTAGCGTGCTCGCTTCTCACCAATGCAACCCAGGTTCGATCCTCGGACTGGGAAGTATGTGAGATGGCATGGTGGTCTCCAGATTGGACAGGTGGGTTTTCTTCTGGTACTCCAGTTTCCTCCCAAATGAATGAACACAGTTACGCCAATGAGAGTGATTAATATAAGTTGTTAGAATTTGCTTCGCAATCGTTGTAAAATATATAAAGTTTAAACTTATGACACTAACTGGGACCCAACTTGTAGCATTCTAGTAATATGCTTCATTACCTTCTGTTTTAACCCTTTCCCCCATAGAAGCACCTCTTTACGTCATTACCAATACAACATACATTGACAATGTAGTAGCCAAACCAATGTTCATAAACCCTTTCCCTCATAGAAGCACCTCTTGACGCCATTACCAATACAACATACATTGACAATGTAGTAGCCAAACCAATGTTCATAAACCATTTCCCCCATAGAAGCACCTCTTGATGCCATTACCAATACGACATACATTGACAATGTAGTAGCCAAACCAATGTTCATAATGCAGGCCAGAATCTCATGTATTTCCAGTAATATCTATGGAGGTGGGATAGATATGGCAACTACTTATCCACTGCATGATAGTTAAATGGCTGTCGTGTGTATGGAGATATAATACTATATTAACCTAAATCTCTATGTAGTCCCAGTAATATCTATGGAGGTGGGATAGATAGTGTGACTACTTATCCACTGCATGATAACTAAATGGCTGTCGTTTGTATGGAGATATAATAGTATAATAATCTAAATCTCTATGAAGGAAAGGGTTAAATAGCTTTCCAATTTCGAAGACTTGTACATTTTAAAGTTGATTACAAGTACATGTATATCAGTTAAATAAGAAACAAGTAAGCCACTCTTCCTTGCGATGTTTCCTCACAATGATATAATCCTACCCATCAATATTGTATTCACTTCTTCAAGATATGGAAAACCAGTTGTTCTTGTATCCTTGGTTTGTATGTCAGTGTTGGTTATGGATCTCTCTGTGCCATGTATATATAGTGCCTCTATTCCCTCTGCAGCCATGCTGGGCTGTGTTCCTGTATATATAGTGCCTCTATTCCCTCTCTGCAGCCATGCTGGGCTGTGTTCCTGTATATATAGTGCCTCTATTCCCTCTCTGCAGCCATGCTGGGCTGTGTTCCTGTATATATAGTGCCTCTAATTCCCTCTCTGCAGCCATGCTGGGCTGTGTTCCTGTATATATAGTGCCTCTAATTCCCTCTCTGCAGCCATGCTGGGCTGTGTTCCTGTATATATAGTGCCTCTATTCCCTCTCTGCAGCCATGCTGGGCTGTGTTCCTGTATATATAGTGCCTCTATTCCCTCTCTGCAGCCATGCTGGGCTGTGTTCCTGTATATATAGTGCCTCTATTCCCTCTCTGCAGCCATGCTGGGCTGTGTTCCTGTATATATAGTGCCTCTATTCCCTCTCTGCAGCCATACTGGGCTGTGTTCCTGTATATATAGTGCCTCTATTCCCTCTGCAGCCATGCTGGGCTGTGTTCCTGTATATATCTAGTGCCTCTATTCCCTCTCTACAGCCATGCTGGGCTGTGTTCCTGTTTATTTAGTACCTCTAATTGACCTTTCTGCCGATTTTGATTGACAGCTGGCATTAGCCAATCGCATCGCACCATTCGCGCACACCCCCGGCAACGGTTTATCGCCGCCATCTTGTTAGACAAACAATGCATATTAGACACACTAGTAACGAGTAGACAAATTTGAAAAGGCCTGAATTTGATCGAAAATACGGGTTTAAAATTGTTTTAATGATGTTGAAATGTGTAGCTTTGGTATGTGGGTTAGTTATAGTACAAAATTAGTCGATATCCTGGTGATCGACGTTAAATTCAACCCATTTCAAAATCCTTGGACAAATCTAAAAGTGTGTATATGAACCACAAAATACCAGACAGCTGCTTTAAAAACAATGCATCTATAAAAACACCGACTGACCCCATATAGTCATTCTTTTCTCACAAACACAGCAATCAAATTTAAGCGTGTCACACTGTTTATTGGGAGTAATCAACAACTTACCCACTAACGGTACATCACAGAGACCGCCGAGTTATAATACCCAATAGGGGCCACTGCTATCAAGATCAAAGTATTTCACATCGGAATTTAGCACTGATTGTGCTAATTGGTCAATTATAAAATGTGTGCACATAATTATATAATTGATTACTACACCGAGTCATTGTTTTATCGTTCTGTTAGATAAACGAGTTACGTAGTAAAATTTTAATCAAATCTGATAACGAGTGATTGTGATCTGAAATTATTTTTTGAAAAATATTTAAAATTAATTAATGCTGTCTGTCATTGACAATGGTGAAAAGATGTAGTTACGGGCTGTGTGACAGTGATGTAGATATCCAGATCGATTGATAGGTGACGTTAAATTCGTGCCATTTTCAAAACCTAAGACAAATCTTGAAAACATGTCTAAGGTGGATTAAGTTGTGTGAACGACCAAACGACCAGCTGAATACATCCAAAATTAATGCAAACAGATATATTTGCACAAAAGTAAGTTGAAATTAATTTATTTATGCATAATAAAATATTTCGAAAAAATATATTCTGCATTAATAGATCTACCGTTCACAAGAGATATGTGAGTATAGTGGTGATTATACATGTGGTTCATACATATTGTCGTGGATGGTGGACTAGGGATCAGATAGTAGTAATAGTACCCATGCATGTGCAGAGCTGTGGGATTCCCATATTAGCTCAGTGAACGTACTGGTGTTCAGTTTTTGGGCCTAATGTTCGAGTCTTCTAGGAGGCATAGGGTCGAGTCTCTCAAGACGGTGGCATATTTCATTTCTTTTGATGTCAAAGTTGACACGATGTGGTTGTTCACTCTTCCGTTGACTGCGCAAGCATTTACCACGAACACGTAACACGTCCTCATCCGTATATCTGTACTTTAGAGAAATAACCTTCACACCTACTATCTATTATGAGATGGGCTGTTGACAAATTAATCAATTACTGGAGAATATATTATTTTTCACACCTTGATTGGTCGGCTCAAACATTTGTGATGCTGGCTTGTATGCCCATGTTTCATCAGCTTTAGAGCTGAGCCGTGCCATATGTCCAAGCCCTTGAATCATGTATAAATATCATGCTCTTCACATCAATTTCATTACAACCATGGCGTCTATTTTTCCATGCGTTTTTTGCTCTCGTCACGTTTCCAGCCGTATGCATGCTCTTAGCTGCGATAAGTGCCACCGTTGGAATCATCGAAAATGCGGAATGATTTATTTATTCTCCCCCATTCACCTTAATTAATCTTGATTAGTGGCCTGAAACCTAGATAGATAAATCACTCCTGGTATGGCAAACACATGGCTACATAGTCCCATTCATAATTGTGTCTAATTACCTAAATAGCTAATAATAGCATTATTATAATGGGCCTGTATAGTGCAGTACTATATAAAATACGAACCTGTGATTATACGAATGCACTAGTATACGAAACTACCATTAGACGAACAAGGGATTATACGAAATCACCTGAATTCACCTAAAACCCTTGCCTTCTTGCTTTCAACGAGATATTCTTATCTGGGTGAAATAAAACCGAGAAATTCGACGGAATTTTATCTAGATTAACTCGATGCAGGTCTGCGTTAGACGCCATTTTGTTAGATAGCTTGTCTCGCGTGGTTACAGCGAGCACCTGTAACTATGGGGGGCGTGCCTAAGTAGCGTTTGCAGAAAGGTCAATTCCCTCTGCATCCATGCTGGGCTGTGTTCCTGTATATAGTGCCTCTAATTCCCTCTGCAGCCATGCTAGGCTGTGTTCCTGTATATATAGTTCCTCTATTCCCTCTCTGCAGCCATGCTGGGCTGTGTTCCTGTATATATAGTGCCTCTATTCCCTCTCTGCAGCCATGCTGGGCTGTGTTCCTGTATATATAGTGCCTCTAATTCCCTCTGCAGCCATGCTAGGCTGTGTTCCTGTATATATAGTGCCTCTATTCCCTCTCTGCAGCCATGTTGGGCTGTGTTCCTGTATATATATAGTGCCTCTATTCCCTCTCTGCAGCCGTGCTGGGCTGTGTTCCTGTATATATAGTGCCTCTATTCCCTCTCTGCAGCCATGCTAGGCTGTGTTCCTGTATATATAGTTCCTCTATTCCCTCTCTGCAGCCATGCTGGGCTGTGTTCCTGTATATATAGTTCCTCTATTCCCTCTCTGCAGCCATGCTGGGCTGTGTTCCTGTATATATAGTGCCTCTATTCCCTCTCTGCAGCCATGCTGGGCTGTGTTCCTGTATATATAGTGCCTCTAATTCCCTCTGCAGCCATGCTGGGCTGTGTTCCTGTATATATAGTGCCTCTATTCCCTCTCTGCAGCCATGCTAGGCTGTGTTCCTGTATATATAGTGCCTCTATTCCCTCTCTGCAGCCATGCTGGGCTGTGTTCCTGTATATATATTGCCTCTCTGCAGCCATGCTGGGCTGTGTTCCTGTATATATAGTGCCTCTAATTACCTCTCTGCAGCCATGCTGGGCTGTGTTCCTGTATATATATAGTGCCTCTAATTCCCTCTCTGCAGCCATGCTGGGCTGTGTTCCTGTATATATATATTGCCTCTAATTCCCTCTCTGCAGCCATGCTGGGCTGTGTTCCTGTACACTGCTTCTGTTATAGAAACCTCTATGTAGTGCTTTTAGTTTAATTTGCTCACCCAATGATTTGCCAATGAAATATTAAAGTCATATATATATATATATATATTCCTTGTTATCATGTAAATGTAATTGTATAGTTGTTGCAAAACCAGCATTACCCAAGTGCTTCAATAAAGAAACCCAACCTAAGGCATTCCTTATGTACCGTATATTCATGGCAATAAGTCGATCTCGGCAATAAGTCAATCTCGGCAACAAGTCAATCTCACCAATAAGTCAATCTCGCCAATAAGTTGATCTCGGCAATAAGTCAATCTCGGCAATAAGTCGATCTCGACAATAAGTCTATCTCAGCAATAAGTTGATCTCGGCAATAAGTCAATCTCGGCAATAAGTTGATCTCGGCCAGCGTCAAATTTTGGCTTGAAAATGCTGTTTTTAAGCTGGATCCTTCCATAAGTCGAGGGTACATTATGGACTAATACCATTGTTTTATTCTCTCATTTTCCAATGAAGCTGAGCTTAATTTGAGATATTTGGTTGACTTTATTCCATCAGAAATCATAAAACATACACTGATGCACAACACTAATTTATGAAGTTTGTTTATCACTTTTTCTCTGGGTTATGATGTAAATAATTGTCTAAAAAGAAATTGTTATATTAAATCAAATAAAACAAACTGACATACCGGTAGTACCGTAGTTTAATCATATTTCTGGATGAGGAAAAGGTTGACTTATGGCCGGGAATATACGGTACTTGAAAAATAATATATACGGTAATTTTATTTTGACTATGGGATAGTCATTCATTCTGCTTTCTTCGTAGTTGCCGTTTCTTCATAGCAAAATCATAGTAATGTATGATATTAATAAATGTGTAGATACATTTTTAGCATTTTTTCTTTAAATTATTGGCATAAAAATCAACATTTGCATACAGTTCAATTTTATGTTTCCAAACAGTAATAGGACTTTTGTAATTGGCACTTAGAGTAGTGTGCAACAGGCCATAAACTGAATCAAAACATTCATTAAAGAATTTGAGTGTTTGGCATATATCTAGAGTAACAGCTAACAATGGCGAGGACGGATCTGTAGTCCAGTGGTAACACGTTGGACTGGTAATCCAGGGATCGCAGGTTCGATCCCCCCATCTGACCCTAATAAAATTAACAGTCTTTCAGATGGGACGTTAAACTGAGGTCTCGTGTCGGTGCTTTACACCGTGCACGTAAAAGAACCAGAGGAGACTCTGGAATGGGTCTCTGTCTGTATCATTGCACTATCCTCCAAAAATCTAAAATGACTAATCTCTTCAGGAGGAGTCGCTCATATGGGCAACTGGTAGCGACGATAAATAAATGTAAAACACACAACAATGGTGAGGACAATGTTGAGCCTTTCATGCAGCTTCGAGTCTGTTTCAGTTTCAGCGATAGCTTTTGTTGCATCCCTGAAAAAGTAAAAGGAGAAATCAATGTATAGTAGAGATTTGTAAAACTAATGAATGATGTCTTGCATCAAACTTCACTGTGTGTGGCCATGTGGTTTATGTAGTTAAGTGCATATATATGTCTGTCATTACTGCTGCATGGTTTAAGCTTTGCATAAAGTTCCCTCTTTTAGATTCATATAATTTTATATGTTTTAAATTCATTTAATTTTTATATGTAGATCTAGTAATATTGATATGTGTTATGCTAACAGAAACTATTGTATGTAACTACATGTTTGTAGATACATTATGTTGACAGCAATTATTGTTATATGTAACTATGTGGATACATTATGTTGACAGAAAAAGTGTTATATATATGTATATATAACTATGTAGATAGATTATTATTGTTTTCATTATACATAATACAATAATTTTATTAACTCAGTTCATGTTTACATGATAATATGAGTGACAAATAAAAGAAAACATATAGATGTATATATATGAACTATACATATATACATGTATATATATGAACTATACATATATACGAGGCTATTGTTGTGTTGAAAGTAAACTGTTTTTAAAGTTTTCAAAAATGAATATGATTTTGATAATGCATTACAGGTACATAAAATGTTCTACTATTTCTTTCATAAATAGACATACTTTTCTATAACTAGGTATATTGTTTCAACTTTGGATTCATAATGGCCTCAAAATAAAATATGTTTGGTCTATTATAATACTTGGAGTCTAAGAAAACGTTTTCTACTTTTTGAAAAGTCATTACATTCTAATAAATAGTGATACTCGTCGCCAATAGACATATTGCATAAATTACACTTTCTCCTTTCAAGTTCTATATTGTTCCAGCAGCCAGTTTCCTCTGGTAATTGATGGTTATGTGTTCTAAATTTAATTACGTATTATAAAAGTGGCATAGTGTTTGAGGTATGTGTATACAGGTTGCATAGTGATGCATTGTGGGTAATTAGAGAATGCTTGAGCATGTATATTAGTTTTAGTTACATAATCTCTCCAGTGATAACACATTGCTATCTACTCTAGTCTTCAGTTAAATCATTGCATTCCATCAGTCCCTTGCTTTCTTGTAGAGAGATTTTGCTTGGTATGCTCAAAGAATTGTGGATATATACAGGTTTTGTATGGAGGTGCCTACCTGTTCAATCCTTAAACCTTTGTCTATTGCTTCTGTTCTTGTTTCAAGATGTTGATTTATTATTCTATTCATTAGACATTTAGTTGATTTGATATGGCTAGTTTACCTGTCAATATTTATGTGTTTCTGTTGGTTGATTAATGTGGAACACAGGCAGAACATGGGATTAGACACATACATAAAACATTGGATTAGACACACACATAAAACAGGGAATTAGACACACACACATAAAACAGGGAATTAGACACACACATAAAACAGGGAATTAGACACACACATAAAACAGAGAATTAGACACATACATAAAACAGGGAATTAGACACATACATACAACAGGGAATTAGACACACACATAAAACAGGGAATTAGACACACACATAAAACAGGGAATTAGACACACACATAAAACAGAGAATTACACACACATAAAACAGGGAATTAGACACATACATAAAACATGGAATTAGACACACACATAAAACAGGGAATTAGACACACACATAAAACAGAGAATTACACACACATAAAACAGGGAATTAGACACACACATAAAACAGGGAATTAGACACACACATAAAACAGAGAATTACACACACATAAAACAGGGAATTAGACACACACACATAAAACAGGGAATTAGACACACACATAAAACAGGGAATTAGACACACACATAAAACAGAGAATTAGACACATACATAAAACAGGGAATTAGACACACACATAAAACAGAGAATTACACACACATAAAACAGGGAATTAGACACATACATAAAACAGGGAATTAGACACACACATAAAACAGGGAATTAGACACATACATAAAACAGGGAATTAGACACACACATAAAACAGGGAATTAGACACACACATAAAACAGGGAATTAGACACACACATAAAACAGGGAATTAGCACACCACACACACACACACACACATAAAACAGGGAATTAGACACATACATAAAACAGGGAATTAGACACACACATAAAACAGGGAATTAGACACACAAATAAAACAGGGAATTACACACACATAAAACAGAGAATTACACACACAACAGGGAATTAGACACATACATAAAACAGGGAATTAGACACACACATAAAACAGGGAATTAGACACACAACACATAAAACAGGGAATTAGACACACATAAAACAGGGAATTAGACACACACATAAAACGTGGAATTTAAAAACACACATGTGAAACTGTAATAAAAACACAACCGGGTTTCAGGGAACTGGACACACCTGTAAAACAGGGAATTCGACACACATTTGAAACAGGGAATTCGACACACCTGTCAAACAGATTACAGAATTATTTCAGGCATCTAGTGTGTAGCTAGTGAGAGCTGATTGGGGTTATTCATTAAATTAACAACTTCACTTTTCATGGTATCCAGTTTATTCACAGTATTTACATTGTATTATTTTAGTTTAGAAATCAAATCCGTCATTACTCTTGACAATAGTAGCATTGTAAGCAGTACGAAATCCCAAATGCAACCAAAATATAATCTACTCTACCTAGATCGTATATGGGTTTTATAACCCGAATAGACAAGATGGCCGCTTGTTGTGACACTAAGACAGGGCTAATTTCCACTAATGAAACAGAGGTTTACATAATTGGTAACCAATTAAAACTAGTTTTGTATTGGCTTGGGCAGCCTAAAATTGATATTTCACAAATGTTAGTTGTGCTATATGCTGCCAATGATTTAGGCACAGATTGCCAATGTATGGGTTTCTACAGCCAAAGTTAGTACCCAGTTTACAGTTTATTGTAAATATCTGTCTATCAAACTCAAGTTCACCTGATTGATTCTAACAACAGTGCACAATCTGCTTATGTTCCCCGCCTAAATACTGGCCAGCAGTCAAATGTACTTGGCACAGGGATGCTGAATAATATCTACATGTAAGCTTGCTTACTCTGCATTGATAAACTACCATGTTCCCATGTAGAAATTTCAATAGTGATAAAATACATGCACAAATCATATGTGTGTTAACTAACTCAATCAAGTTAATTACTGAAACAAAACATCATTAGAAACCAATATAATTAAATAAAATTACATCGATTAATGACCGTGTATATAGTCATTATGTTACACTAGTATCTGGGTGGGTCTATACACTGGGTGGGTCTATACACTGGGTGGGTCTATACACTGGGTGGGTCTATACACTTATACACTGGGTGGGTCTATACACTGGGTGGGTCTATACACTGGGTGGGTCTATACAGGTCACATTTCTACATCCCTGGGAGGGGTTCCACATTAGAGGAAGATAGATAGATAGGGTCTCTATTACAGAATATGTTAATTAAACTAACATTGTGTGGTGATTGCTGTCTAATTCTTACTTGGGTACCCATTTGTATCCAACACAATTTGCCAATATGTAACAAGTATGTGTGTGTATAATTTTAATCTAAATCTGCAAGTAAATCTGCTCTGTAATTATCCATGTTTTTATTTGTTTGACTCTTCTTTCCCACAGGGTATCATTCAAACAGCTCACACCGACTCTGATTCAAACTCTCTTCGTCCTAACTTTGAAGCAGTAAGATTCGTTCTGATTGGCTTGTCCGTGTGTCGTGCAACTCCTATTGCAGTGTGCATTGTGGACTACTTCCTGTTAATAGTAAATAACTAACAAGCATGACTAAGCACTTGCTTAATTAAATCTTAATTACTCGTTAATTAGCAGTACATGTATATAACATGTTTACACTTCAATGCAGTTTCTAGTATTTTGATTGGATAACTGTGCAGTAAATGTATTGTGATAGCTCGGGGTTAGACAGGGTCTATACGTTTTAACATACATACCTTTCGCGTGCCTCACAATTCTTAAAATAAACCCGGAAGCTGCGCGTTTGATACGATAATGTGCAGTGAATCTGTACAAGACACAAAAATAAATATGGAGGTAATGTTTCTACAATTTACACCATTTAAATATGTTGAATTTCTTAAATAAACAAATATAGTCGAATATAATAATTATTCTCCAAAACCTGCATGTCCAATATTTACACCTCCGTATCTAAGTAAATACTAAAAAGTTTCTTTTAAAAATTATATCGTTGAAAACATCATTTATTTTTCTAAATTTTTTATTCTTACCATAAATATATTATAAGTTTTTATCAGGGAATACAGAGTTAAACATGATAGGGGTCATATTATCAGTTTTTCCTGAAATACCTTATGGGGACAGTGTACAGTTATTGGTTTCTTATCTATTGGTAGCTGATAAGCTATTACATAGTTACTGTATTGGGCTGGAGAACCTGATATGACTGTTTTATTATGAGGGAAAGGGTTAACATACAGTAAGACTAACAGCAAAATACGATAAATCTATTGAACATTTATGGGATCCCAAATATGGGTGTGCCGGTACCTAGGTAAGATCCATCGTGAAATTACTCAATTGACACTTCTAAGTCACACATACAAAATATTATCTATTTTTCGTCCAAAATTGGTCGTATCGCAATACACATTGTTTAGTACCGATCATCAGATATTTGTATGCGTTCCATAGATGTATGTATGAGGTGTTAATATAATACTGATGCCTAGTTCAGTTATGTGATTTAGTTAAATTATGCATGTTGCATTGCTATAGTTTGTTTAATATAATAACATTTATTTAATGGAACTTTAAAAAAACCAATTAGTGCTATTTTAAGTTATGCTTCTGAGACCGCCGGCATTAATTGCACCTTATATTACTATAACTTTGCGTCTGTACATTATAGTGTTTAGCATATGGTACATTTTATTTTCAATAATATATTTCCTTGTTCAGTCTGTACAAATGAATATAGTATATATACATGTACATGGTTATTTAGGCTCTATGTAGATCCAGTGAGGTACTTTAAAAGTCAGGCTCGTCGACAATTTATTGTCAGACAGAAATTTTATTAGTGGCTATTAAATTAATAACAAACTTACAAGATGCGATCCCGTGTTGTGTTTCAGGATGCGAGGAGCAGATTCCAGGCTGCGATTGCTTGCACCACAGTGAAAACAGCAGTTGCCAACACCCTACGACGGGCCTCTTTGGAGAAACAAAGTCGTGTACCATCTATTACTCCACCACAAGTTTCCAGAGATAGCTCCACAGATAGGTAAGAGTTACTAACACCCTATAGAGGGCCTCAGTGGCAAAAACATGTATGTTTCTAACACCCTATAGAGGGCCTGTTTCTAACACCCTATAATGGACCTCTCTGGCAATAGCAAGTATGTTTCTGACACCCTATAAAGGACCTCTCTGGCAATAGCAAGTCTGTTTCTAACACCCTATAATAGGCCTGTTTCTGACACCCTATAAAGGGCCTCTCTGGCAATAGCAAGTCTGTTTCTAACACCCTATAAAGGACCTCTCTGGCAATAGCAAGTATGTTTCTGACACCCTATAAAGGACCTCTCTGGCAATAGCAAGTCTGTTTCTAACACCCTATAAAGGGCCTCTCTGGCAATAGCAAGTATGTTTCTGACACCCTATAAAGGGCCTCTCTGGCAATAGCAAGTATGTTTCTGACACCCTATAAAGGGCCTCTGGCAATAGCAAGTATGTTTCTGACACCCTATAAAGGGCCTCTCTGGCAATAGCAAGTATGTTTCTAACACCCTATAAAGGGCCTCTCTGTCAGGATGCAAGTATGAATACAACTATTGGATTGGAAGAAGAAATCATTGTCTCTCTAACAATCATCTGGCCTCAAGTTTCTAAATACATCCTCGGGATAGGTACGAGTTACCAGACACATCCTCGGATAGGTATGAGTTATCAGACACATCCTCGGATAGGTACGAGTTATCAGACACATCCTCGGATAGGTACGAGTTACCAGATACATCCTCGGATAGGTGTGCATTACCAAACACATCCTCGGATAGGTATGAGTTACCAGACACATCCTCGGATAGGTAGGAGTTACCAGACACATCCTCCAATAGGAACGAGTTACCAGACACATCCTTGGATAGGTACGAGTTATCAGACACATCCTTGGATAGGTAGGAGTTACCAGACACATCCTCGGATAGGTACGAGTTATTAGACACATCCTCAGATAGGTAGGAGTTATCAGACACATCCTCAGATAGGAACGAGTTACCAGACACATCCTCCGATAGGAACGAGTTACCAGACACATCTTCAGATAGGTATGAGTTACCAGACACATCCTTGGATAGGTACGATTTACCAGACACATCCTTGGATAGGTATGAGTTACCAGACACATCCTCAGATAGGTACGAGTTACCAGACACATCCTCGGATAGGTAGGAGTTACCAGACACATCCTCGGATAGGTACGAGTTACCAGACACATCCTCGGATAGGTACGAGTTATCAGACACATCCTTGAATAGGTATGAGTTACCAGACACATCTTCAGATAGGTACGAGTTACCAGACACATCCTCGGATAGGTATGAGTTACCAGACACATCCTCGGATAGGTAGGAGTTACCAGACACATCTTCAGATAGGTACGAGTTACCAGACACATCCTCGGATAGGTACGAGTTACCAGACACATCCTCGGATAGGTACGAGTTACCAGACACATCCTCGGATAGGTACGAGTTACCAGACACATCCTCGGATAGGTATGAGTTACCAGACACATCCTCGGATAGGTAGGAGTTACCAGACACATCCTCAGATAGGTACGAGTTACCAGACACATCCTCGGATAGGTACGAGTTACCAGACACATCCTCGGATAGGTACGAGTTACCAGGCACATCCTCGGATAGGTATGAGTTACCAGACACATCCTCAGATAGGTAGGAGTTACCAGACACATCCTCAGATAGGTACGAGTTACCAGACACATCCTCGGATAGGTATGAGTTACCAGACACATCCTCGGATAGGTATGAGTTACCAGACACATCCTCGGATAGGTAGGAGTTACCAGACACATCCTCAGATAGGTACGAGTTACCAGACACATCCTCGGATAGGTACGAGTTACCAGACACATCCTCAGATAGGTACGATTACCAGACACATCCTCAGATAGGTATGAGTTACCAGACACATCCTCAGATAGGTACGAGTTATCAGACACATCCTCGGATAGGTACGAGTTACCAGTACTTTATGAGTGTGTCTTGTCTGTCTGAAAACACAAGACCTTTATAGTGTATATCCCAGCTGTCACTGGGCCTAAGTTATCGAGAAGACAAGAATTGCTAACACACTATGAAGGACCTCCCATAACGGTACCATTCATAATTCGTAGAACTTTATAGAGAACAAGAAAAACTATTACATATAATGTATATAAATATGTAATAGAAGGACAATTGAAAACTCACTCTGTATAATACACACTCGGATAGTGTATTGAGTGAATATAGATAAATTATAAAGTGCATAATTTAGTTAATAAATGCAAATATGTTGAAAATAACATGAAAACATATCCAACAAAATAGTAACATTCTACCAAATCTCTGCTGGGTCATCCGGGAATCATAAGGGAACGAAATATTGTTGCAGAATTTCAACTACGTAAGTAGATTGACCTGGTCATTTCTGGGTTCCAGCTCTAGTCTGTATCTCTATGCACACACCAGTGAAAGCTTGGAACTAGTTCCCTGAAAACAAATGGACAATGTTAATACCTATAATACGAATACATAGCAGTAATTCTTATCACATAAATTCCCATTCGTCCAGAAAAACTTTGTAGTACTCTATTTACAAGTAAAAAATTCAAGAAAGATAAAGAAAACATACAGTGTACCAAACAAAATAATAAAAAAATGTCATTTTCAAACAGGATAACATGAATGAAACGGGGCGACCCCCACCCCTTTTCGTCGATGTAGGAAGCACCCTGACAAAAACTGTTGGCAGATACTATTACACAACTTTAATAAAAACTAAACGACTAATATATAAATAAATTAAACCGGCAATTTCTATTTCAGCAGTGGAAACAAACTTACCGAGGCACAAGATAAAGAGAAACAGAAGAATTCGGAGGAGGAAGCATTTAAAAAAGGGTATGATTAACTGCTGTAAACATTTCTTATATCAATTGCATTCCGTGCAATTCCACAGTCATATCAAATCTGCTGTAAATCGTTTATTGATGTAGTGTGTGTGTTTTACGTTTATTTATCGTCGCTACCGGTTGCCCATATGAGCGACGCCTCCTGAAGAGATTAGTCATTTTAGATTTTTGGTGGATAGTGCATGATACAGGCAGAGACCCATTCCAGAGTCTCATCTGGTTCTTTTATGTGCACGGTGTAAAGCACCGACACGAGACCTCGGTTTAACGTCCCATCTGAAAGACTGTTAATTTTATTAGGGTCAGATGGGGGATCACCTGCGATCCCTGGATTACCAGTCCAGTGTGTTACCACTAGACTACAGATCCGTCTGTTTATTGATGTAGATTATGAATACCTCAATTTATACAATTTGGTAGAGAGAAGCAATTGTACAAATTGAGGTATTCATAATTTACATAATAAATGATTTACAGCAGATTTGATGTGACTGTGGAATTGCACGGATTACAATATGTAGTGTAAACTGCCAGACATTTTTCTGTGTATAGGATGGGTGTTCTGGAAATGTGACTCAATTGTTGTGAGGATGAATATAGAAGAAACTATATTTAGGGCAGAGGAATGTGTTGGCTGTTTGCTCTACTTTCTTTTCTCAAGGTTCCATTGTACGTAGAACTTGCTTCACCAATGAGAGACATTGCTTGTTTTTAGCTCGCATGAACTTGTAGTGTTCAAGTGAGCTTTTTTGATCCATCACTGTCATCCGTCTGGCAACAATTACTTCAAACGACATCTCCCCCCCCCCCCACAGCACTGGGCTAATTCCATGTAAGCCTTACAGATGGATCTCTGGATGGCTCCCAAACTTTGATCCATCTATAATTCTGGTTTCCATGGCAACAAATAGGATTTCTATTTATGAATCTTGACACATTGTCAGAATTAAAAGTATTTTGTACAAATGATCATCTGGAGACTGTCGTCCATCTGGCAACAAATACTACAATTACTTGGAAGTCGTTGTTGCGCGTTCGCTTCCGGTGTGAAAGGCCCGGACTTCGAACCCAACTGGAGGCGTTGCGATTGTGCCCTTAGGCAAGGCATTGAAATTCCACATTGCCTCTTCTCTCTCCCTCGTGGCGATCGATTCCATCAGGAATGAGGTCTCGAGAGTGATTAATATAAGTTGTAAGGACTTATTTCACAATCAAGCTAAAATAAATGTGTATAAACTAACCTTTCCACCCATTTGCACCCCCCCTACCTCCTCACTGCTCAAATCCAAAAGAAATGAAATTGAAAAAGTATGACACAAAAGCATTTAACATGAATGGTAATAATAACACAGCATTAATTCTCGCAAATAAACAAGTGTCCAAATAAAATTGTGCGCTATCACAACTTCCAGTGGAAAGGTTAACGAGTGTGCAGTTTAGAAACTCTGTTTGCAATAATTATTCAAGTTTAACATAGATTGACAGACTTACCGATATACTTAGCAATTATCTAACGGACATGTGTATAAATGGTAGAGCGACATGTGAGTGCCATTGCGTCTCAGTCAAGCACACTAAGGGGAAAGTGGCTTGGGATTTATAACTGCTTTCACTGGTATGTATGAATAAAGGGCCAATGCTTACTGTGCCGGCAGTTTGTCGGGATATTAATCAACCTCGGTGATAGTTGTTGTAATGTGTATTTTCAGTTATGAGCAAGGCATGCGGGCAAGCTTGGGCCAGGATCTCTCTCATCTCAGAGAACAACAGAACGGCATCAATGAAAGTCTCGGAGAAATCATGGATTCCATTGATAACCAGACGGAAGAACCTAAGTAAGTTTTCAATCAATATCATTTAATAACAGTAAAGAGTCCAAATGTTTGCTAGATGGTTTGTTTCCCTTGCCATTTCCAATGCCACATACATTTCCAATGCCACATACATTTCCAATGCCACATACATTTCCAATGCCACATACATTTCCAATGCCACATACATTTCCAATGCCACATACATTTCCAATGCCACATACATTTCCAATACCACATACATTTCCAATGCCACATACATTTCCAATGCCACATACATCTCACTGTAGGACAAGATTAACTACAGTAGCTTACATCTCACTGTAGGACAAGATTAACTACAGTAGCTTACATCTCACTGTAGGACAAGATTAACTACAGTAGTATATAAGCTTACATCTCACTGTAGGACAAGATTAACTACAATAGCATATAAGCTTACATCTCACTGTAGGACAGGATTAACTACAGTAGCATATAAGCTTACATCTCACTGTAGGACAGGATTAACTACAGTAGCATATAAGCTTACATCTCACTGTAGGACAGGATTAACTACAGTAGCATATAAGCTTACATCTCACTGTAGGACAGGATTAACTACAGTAGCATATAAGCTTACATCTCACTGTAGGGCAGGATTAACTACAGTAGCATATAAGATTACATCTCACTGTAGGACAAGATTAACTACAGTAGCATATAAGCTTACATCTCACTGTAGGACAAGATTAACTACAGTAGTATATAAGCTTACATCTCACTGTAGGACAAGATTAACTACAGTAGTATATAAGCTTACATCTCACTGTAGGACAAGATTAACTACAGTAGCTTACATCTCACTGTAGGACAAGATTAACTACAGTAGCATATAAGCTTACATCTCACTGTAGGACAGGATTAACTACAGTAGCATATAAGCTTACATCTCACTGTAGGACAAGATTAACTACAGTAGCATATAAGCTTACATCTCGCTGTAGGACAGGATTAACTACAGTAGCTTACATCTCACTGTAGGACAGGATTAACTACAGTAGTATATAAGCTTACATCTCATTGTAGGACAAGATTAACTACAGTAGCATAAAAGCTTACATCTCACTATAGGACAGGATTAACTACAGTAGTATATAAGCTTACATCTCACTGTAGGACAAGATTAACTACAGTAGCATATAAGCTTACATCTCGCTGTAGGACAAGATTAACTACAGTAGCATATAAGCTTACATCTCGCTGTAGGACAAGATTAACTACAGTAGCATATAAGCTTACATCTTGCTGTAGGACAGGATTAACTACAGTAGCATATAAGCTTACATCTCGCTGTAGGACAGGATTAACTACAGTAGCTTACATCTCACTGTAGGACAGGATTAACTATAGTAGTATATAAGCTTACATCTCACTGTAGGACAAGATTAACTACAGTAGTATATAAGCTTACATCTCACTATAGGACAGGATTAACTACAGTAGTATATAAGCTTACATCTCACTGTAGGACAAGATTAACTACAGTAGCATATAAGCTTACATCTCGCTGTAGGACAGGATTAACTACAGTAGCATATAAGCTTACATCTCACTGTAGGACAGGATTAATTACAGTAGCTTACATCTCACTGTAGGACAGGATTAACTACAGTAGCATATAAGCTTACATCTCACTGTAGGACAAGATTAACTACAGTAGCTTACATCTTGCTGTAGGACAGGATTAACTACAGTAGTATATAAGCTTACATCTCACTGTAGGACAGGATTAACTACAGTAGCATATAAGCTTACATCTCACTGTAGGACAGGATTAACTACAGTAGCATATAAGCTTACATCTCACTGTAGGACAAGATTAACTACAGTAGCATATAAGCTTACATCTCACTGTAGGACAAGATTAACTACAGTAGCATATAAGCTTACATCTCACTGTAGGACAAGATTAACTACAGTAGCTTACATCTCGCTGTAGGACAGGATTAACTACAGTAGCATATAAGCTTACATCTCACTGTAGGACAGGATTAACTACAGTAGCATATAAGCTTACATCTCGCTGTAGGACAGGATTAACTACAGTAGCATATAAGATTACATCTCACTGTAGGACAGGATTAACTACAGTAGCATATGAGCTTACATCTCACTGTAGGACAGGATTAACTACAGTAGCATATAAGCTTACATCTCACTGTAGGACAAGATTAACTACAGTAGCTTACATCTCGCTGTAGGACAGGATTAACTACAGTAGCATATAAGCTTACATCTCGCTGTAGGACAGGATTAACTACAGTAGCATATAAGCTTACATCTCGCTGTAGGACAGGATTAACTACAGTAGCATATAAGCTTACATCTCGCTGTAGGACAAGATTAACTACAGTAGCATATAAGCTTACATCTCGCTGTAGGACAGGATTAACTACAGTAGCTTACATCTCACTGTAGGACAGGATTAACTACAGTAGTATATAAGCTTACATCTCACTGTAGGACAAGATTAACTACAGTAGCATATAAGCTTACATCTCACTATAGGACAGGATTAACTACAGTAGTATATAAGCTTACATCTCACTGTAGGACAAGATTAACTACAGTAGCATATAAGCTTACATCTCACTATAGGACAGGATTAACTACAGTAGTATATAAGCTTACATCTCACTGTAGGACAAGATTAACTACAGTAGCATATAAGCTTACATCTCGCTGTAGGACAAGATTAACTACAGTAGCATATAAGCTTACATCTCGCTGTAGGACAAGATTAACTACAGTAGCATATAAGCTTACATCTCACTATAGGACAGGATTAACTACAGTAGTATATAAGCTTACATCTCACTGTAGGACAAGATTAACTACAGTAGCATATAAGCTTACATCTCGCTGTAGGAGAAGATTAACTACAGTAGCATATAAGCTTACATCTCACTGTAGGACAGGATTAACTACAGTAGCTTACATCTCACTGTAGGACAGGATTAACTACAGTAGCTTACATCTCACTGTAGGGGACAGGATTAACTACAGTAGCATATAAGATTACATCTCACTGTAGGACAGGATTAACTACAGTAGCATATAAGATTACATCTCACTGTAGGACAGGATTAACTACAGTAGCATTTAAGATTACACCTCACTGTCGGCTATGGTCTTGGCACAATGAGGTATAAGTATATGTTTCTATGTGATCTGCTTATATGGCAAAACCTGCATATTTCCATTGGACTGGCACGACCGTGCATGGTGGCTGGTATATTGTATTTATGTGTATTTCTGTGATTTATTGATTCTTGTTTCCGTATATTAAAGGAGCCTAAAGGAGATAATACTGGAAAGATTTCATGAGAATGTACCAAAGTTCAAGATATCCGGCTGGAGAATAAGAATGACCATGGGGTGTTTTTTCATCGTCATGGCGATAGTTTCCGTCATCGTTTCCCTGTTTCCTGTCGGCTCGGCGACACTCGTAGGCTACAGACATTATGGAAGACCACCACTTTAACCCATTCAACACCAAGTAACTCACATGGACTGGTCCATGATATTCATAAACCAATAAATGAATCAGAAAATCACATTTGGACAAGTTCATTTATCAAAATGGGTAATTATGTCTAAAAATAGTCATATCACTGGCAAAAAGTGCAGATCCTGATGAGACGGCTCGTCACGAGCCGGCTCATCTGGATCTACACTTTTTGTAAGCCTATTTAGAGGTCTGTGGTGTTGAAAGGGTTAATGACAAATTTCGTTTAGTATGTTCAATGAATTGGTCACTGTTTTCTGTATGTGTTTGTGTAACATTTGTGTACTACAAAGCCAAAACTTTAATGAGAGACATCGGTCAGTTACTGCCCCTGAATACACCCTAAAAGTAGATAGGTTGTATTAAGTGTTTTCCTCTGTTTTTATCGTTGTTTCCTTTAACAACAGTTATTCTACTATCGCTTCTTGTGATTATTAAAGTACTATATCTCGACAGATCTCCTACAATGGGTACTTATTTGTAAAAGAATGTTATCAGTTAATTAACACGATTTGAAAAGAATAACATTTATCATACCGCAACATCTGGTTAGGGAACAACAGTAAAAACAAAGGGATTCCAACTAAAAGGACCTATTCACATTTTGGAATAAATCAGACTTTATCTGCCAAGGGAGGTAATAGAAAATTAGAGATGTCTCATTACGAAGATATCTTAGAACTGTTTTTTTGCTTGGCTTCTTCTAACTGTTCATATTGATTTAATTTCTCCTAATTTTGTCTTGTTCCTTCCACATCATGATCTTGCAGAAACCATTGCAAAGAGAAATGAGAAAATAGACGAGTCCACACGCAGGAAATTAAAGAATCAAGAAATATCTGTTTTCCAAAAAAACTACATTATGCTATGTGACAAAACTTGTAACATGGAAAGCCAGTAGTTTTATTTATTTCGAACAATTCCATTCCATTGCAAATGTTATAAATTGTGATTGGCACAGAAGTTGGTCATTAAAATGATATATGTGGGTTTTGTTTTAGAGACCCAGGCTCAAGGGTGGCATTGTGATCATCTTTTGTCCATCTGTTTACGCCCATGAGAAGGAACTTGTGGGATACTGAGAATTAGTGCCAACAGTACTTTCCTTTTATTCGGTAATGATCGTTTCATATATTTGGGAATTGTTTAGGAAAGAAAATATCCAATTGGTGTGCAGATGTCTATACATCTGTAAATGTATGTCGTATTGGTAATGACGTTAAGAGGTGCTTCTATAAGGGTTAATAGAGGTGAAATATGTAATAAAACAACATATTGGGAATCTAGAAACTGGCTGCTTAATACAGATTGACTTCTTAATAGAGGTGACAGCTAGCACAGGTTTGACTGTAGTTGCTTTAGTTAGCCTAAACGTAGGTAATTTATTATTTGCTGACAGTAATATATACATGTAGCTGAAACATTATATACTCTACACCAAAGAATTACTATAGTATCTGTACTATATAATAGTTTTTTTCTGTAAGTTTAAGTTTAAACTTTATTTATTTTACAACGATTGCGAAGCAAGTTTTAACAACTTATATTAATCACTATCGTTGGCGCGGATGAAAGCGTAAATGTGGTTAATCGTGTGGAAGGAAACCAGAGCACCCAGAGAAAACTCACCTGTCTGATCTGGCGACTTCCGTACCATCTCACATACTTCCTGGTCTGAGGATCGAACCCGGGTTACATTGATGAGAAGCAAGCGTGCTAACCACAGCGTTAATTGGACAGCCATTTTCTGTAAGTGTTACTGGGCAGAGCAACAAACATTGAATTGGATTGTTGGTTACCATATACGAAAGCACTTATCAATGCTAAATGTTGATTTTATAGAGAAAAACATGTTGAGTAGAATGATCTTTGAAAATACTGTCCATTTTTGGTGACAAACGGTATATATATATATATATGTATGTATATGTATCACCCTGTTGGCCAAGAATAAAACATACATGACATGTGAACTATTTCCACAGGCCAGGGGAGAACACCTCTCATTCCGATGGGGACATGTTTTTATAGAAGTAAGGAAGGATGAGTTACAGCCCTTTGAGGTGGGAAGATTTGTATTTTAGTGTTCACATTTTGGTTTAAGCATATTTATTCCTTCATAATGTACAGTACATATCTGTTGTATACAGAAGGAAAATGGATTTAATCGCAAGCTTAAACCTCATGAAAACATTTTATAAAAGGATCTGTAGTCCAGTGGTAACATGCTGGACTGGTAATCCAGGGATTGCAGGTTCGATCCCGCGTCTGACCCTAATAAAATTAACAGTCTT
Organism: Archivesica marissinica; assembly: GCA_014843695.1. Classification (NCBI taxonomy): domain Eukaryota; kingdom Metazoa; phylum Mollusca; class Bivalvia; order Venerida; family Vesicomyidae; genus Archivesica; species Archivesica marissinica. The sequence goes on from CM026387.1 coordinate 51,985,188, forward strand.
TCAGATGGGACTTTAAACCGAGGTCTCGTGTCGGTGCTTTACACCGTGCATGTAAAAGAACCAGAGGAGATTCTGGAATGGGTCTCTGTCTGTATCATTGCACTATCCTCCAAAAATGTCCGTTTTGGAATGTTCCCTTCGGGCTCTAGAAGTAGGTCACATGTATGACAGACCCATAACTTGAAGGATAATAACACACATTGTGATGACCCAAATCATGAAATGTGCTTCAAGTTACAATTTTAGCGTTACTTGATATGTTTTCCTATAAACAAGGAACAAATTTACCATTGTTAAATCTTATTTAACCCATTCAACACCAAGTAACTAACATGGACTGGTCCATGACATTCTTAGACCCATAAATTAATAAGAAAATTAAATTTGGACCAATTCATTTTATTAAAATGGGTAATTTTGTCTAAAAACAGTAATATTACCTGCAAAAAGTGCAGATCCTGATGAGACGGCTCATCACGAGCCGGCTCATCTGGATCTACACTTTTTGTAAGCCTATTTAGAGGTCTGTGGTTTTGAAAGGGTTAAACAATGGCTAGAGCCAGTCTATTTTATGGCTGTTGAATTTTTCTCCTCAAACAAACACTCATTTGTTCATTCATAGCATTATATTGGGTCATGTTAGAATGGAAATAATAGTTGTCTTGCCGTTGTTTATCGGCGAATAAAACATGGTGTGTAGTTCTGATGCGTAGGAATTTACCGATAAACAACGGCAAGAGGGCTGGATTACTCAGAATTACTTTGTTCACTTGATATTATTTCTAGATCATTCTGACAATCTGAAATTTATGCTATGATGTTAGATTTAATCATTTTGTTACAGCAATAAATGATTCAGGCAAATCATTGTGATTCATTTTGCGTTTATGCGTAGTACCGTGGTTTGTTAGAATGCGCCGTGCGGCCCAGTACTTCCGGCTTCAGCATTCGAGGTTTCTGTTGGGGTTACCTCACCCTTCGGCTAGGACTTTTAAGGCGGCCCATATATTCACCTGATGCACCCGTTGTAGGACACGTGGAGTATTTAATAGGAGTAGCTTTGCCATGTGCTATCCTGCCCCGTCCTGGTAGGTACACCGCCATATGGTCCGGGACTGCTTATTTAATTCACAGCAAACCCCCATATCTGAGGGCCGTTCCCCTATCCGCCACCTGAGGACCCGCTGGGTAGGGGATGGTCGCCCCACTACTGAATTGGGAGCAGCATGGTCCCAGATTCAGGCAAATGACTCTAAAGACTTTATTTTACGAGGGAGCTTACCTGACACAATAAGGCCCAGAAATCATTGTTTGTGGTTGCAGCATGAAATGTATTTATGATCGGAATGTTATCACTTAACCCATTCAACACTACAGACCTCTAAATAAGCTTGCAAAAAGTGTAGATCCAGATGAGCCTGCTGGTGACGAGCAGTCTCATCACGATCTGCACTTTTTGCCAGTAATATTACTATTTTTAGACAAAAGTACCCATTTTGATAAATGAACTGGTCCAAATGTAATTTTCCTATTCATTTATTGGTCAAAAAATATCATGGACCAGTCCATGTCAGTTACTTGGTGTTGAATGGGTTAATCTTGGAAGTAAGTCCCATTCAATGTATGCGCTGCATAAGAATTTCAGTGTCCGAATATCTACAAGAACATTTGATCTTGATTGTATCCTCATTGTCATTTTGTGCGCGATATTGAAAAAAGGTGCACCCAAAACTGTTCACCCCCACTTGATATTGTAAAACTATAGTAGATTCAATAAGAGTTTTGTAAAACTGTGATACGTGTCGCTTATTTTCATCCCAGTTCAAAATTACACAATTATTTAAATTTGTGGTTTTTGTTTCTGTCTGTGTCCAATGCTGTTGTTATATAAAACAATGTTGGTAGATGTTTATATAGTTAGTCAGATGTTAACTTTATTATATTACTGTAGCCAGTCTAGAAGATCTATGGCCTGTGAGGACAAACTTCTGTCTCGCTCAGGGGGGGGGGGTTCCTACATTACACTTGATAATATATTGCACATAATGATATATAAGAGAAGGCTTGTATGGACGCGTGTCGTCGATCAACAACAATTTGTAAATTTTCTGGAATTAGCAGAATCAGAGACCTATTATAGCAGAGATGTTGAGGGCCGTTGTCTAATGTTGTTAAAACTAATGTGGCCCAAACCATGTGCATGCTATGTATTGATCTTTATATGTATGACATATGTACTATTGATTTGCAAATAGAATATGGTTAAACTAAAGATAGGAAGCTTGCACATTTCATATAACAAATACAACAAGCGGCTATTTGGCTGTGACAAAATTGTACACAATATTGAAGTTGACATGGAAAATTTCTTCATATCAAAACAGTAGATTAATGGTAATTATGTGTAGTTTGGGAGTTCAGTTGTGTGTCTGGTGGCTCTAGGTAAACTGGTGATTGTTTTAAAGAAATTTGGAACTTTGAGCAAAATAGTGTAACATTTCCTTCTTCGATATCTTCTATGCATCTATGCCATTTTGTTGGGAATATTGGTCACCAAACGATATGATTTATACAATAAGATATTTAGTAAATAGATTTGGCGATATTTCTCAAACAGCCGCTAGATTATGCGTGAGGTTTCCAATTCCTGTTGTTTATAAGTCTCAGATGTGACAAGATACTGCAGAATTTATCATGGAATATTTACACCATTGTTGCATTTCTTTCGATGAGCGTATATGCTGTGTTTGTATCTATTTTTGTGGGAATTCCATCTTAATCCATATCCTGCTGAATAAATGTGATAGAATGTGCAAACATCACAGATCCAGGATGAGCTGTCTGATCAGGATCTATGTTGTTTGCTATTCAGCCAAGTGGTTTAGCCCCACTATTCGAATAACAAACAGCATAGAGCCTGATCAGATGGCATGTGCTGTCGATCAGGATCTATGTTGTTTGCTATTGTAGCTGAAGCTTAATACATTGTATTTCTGTCGTGGAAGTTGTGATAGCGCAGTGCATGCGCGTTCGCTTCAGGTCCGGAGTTCAAGCCCCGCTGGAACTGTTACGATTGAGCCCTTAGGCAAGGCATTTAAATTCCACGTTGCCTCTTCTCTCTCCCCCGTGGCAATAGATTCGATCAGGAATGAGGTCTCAAGAGTGATTAATATAAGTTGTAAGAACTTGTTTCGCAATCAAGTTAAAATAAATGTATATAACTATTGTATTTCTGTGCAGTATTTATCAACATTGGATTAGTGATGATTTAGGCAACATTCACACTGTTTTCATATCGTGAATGAATAGAGGGCACTTATCGGAACCCAGTATATTTTCATCCACCATCAAGCTGTTAGAGTGCAGTTTAACCTAATAAACACTCTGTGCATAAAGCCCACTTTTTGCCATTTCTGTGCGTGATCTTTATAGAGGTTTCATTGTATACGGTATGCTTCTTCCTGCTGAATATTTTACATATAGAGTGGTGGAACCTATGGCTCGGCGTATTCCTATGCTCGGCGTGTGGCATGTTCCTATGCTCGGCGTATTCCTATGCTCGGCGTGTGGCATGTTCCTATGCTCGGCGTATTCCTATGCTCGGCGTGTGGCATGTTCCTATGCTCGGCGTATTCCTATGCTCGGCGTGTGGCATGTTCCTATGGCTCGGCGTATTCCTATGCTCGGCGTGTGGCATGTTCCTATGGCTCGGCGTATTCCTATGCTCGGCGTGTGGCATGTTCCTATGCTCGGCGTGTGGCATGTTCCTATGCTCGGCGTATTCCTATGCTCGGCGTATTCCTATGCTCGGCATATTCCTATGCTCGGCGTATTCCTATGCTCGTCGTGTGGCACGTTCCTAGGCTCGGCGTATTTGTCCATTTACATCTGTATTTAATATATTTATATAGTTCTAGGCTAATTTTGCCGACAAGAGCTGAAGCATGGTTCAATAGCATTCCGTTACGTGTATCGGTAGCCTGGTGTAAATGTCATGTGACTTGTCCAGCAGACGAATATAAACAAACAAATCATTGGGAGAATATTTCCACTGAAACTGATGCGGTGCAATTCAGGTAGCTCTCCGAATTTAAAAAATCTACACCTAATCTGAAAAATAGTTTCTATACCATTCCTGATTAAGACCAATAAGTGTTATTATTCAATGATGTACTATATCAAAATAAGATATTCAACAAGTTATGGTGGATAAATAAAAAAAATAACAAGTACGCCATGCATAGGTGCCCTGAAGTCTCGAGTTCCTCATATAAACGGGTGCCGACCCGACACCGTTGCGATAGCTGTAGTGAGCAGCAAGGTCATGTGATGAAGCTAAAACTAAAGAGTTTTTTGAAAGTTGTTTTAAAATAATAATATACAGCAAGTGCAATTAACATTTTATACTGGCCATTATATGTGGGATTTACGCCGAGCATACCGGTAAGTTCCACAACTCTAGATTTATTAATGTTAGATTATCATAAAAAATCTAAATTATTGTACTTGCATTGAAAGACTGAAATATCTGGGAGTCTAGTTGGAACAAAAGGGTGGGAACCCCATGTGCACTGGTATAAACCTGCACTGATAAGATAGTATATATCTAGGTTTAATCATGCCAATTTGTAGTTTGTAAGCTGGCCCTTGTTATCTCTGCTAGTGTATTTTGGAAATCCCCTTATATTGTGATATGTATGTATGTATAGCAGTTACTCTAGATTACACATGTTGTTATACATTGATTTGTATATAGTGTTATCAATCCATACATAGTTGTTAACAATAAACTGTTTATTTTACATGTGATGTCTGTGTTATCTTTCTCCCCTTATTAACCCACATTGGCATAGCTTCCTACACTTTTCCCCAAAAAAATAAAAATGCCAAATCTGCAACAAAAATTGGGAGGCCAGGAATAAATTATATACGCTATAAATAGTTTTCCTGGAGACGACCCCCAGACCCCCTCCTGTCTTAAATTGGCCTACACATCGATTCCAGCCAAACTACGCCCCTGACCCATTTGATTCTGGATACATTTAAAGGCTTTTGCAAACAACATAGGTCCAGATCAGCATAGCGTGATGCTGATCAGGATCTATGTTGTTTGCTACATAGCCAAGTGTCTTAGCAAGATCATCTGAACAGCATTGAGCCTAAGGCTGATCAGACGGCACGTTCCATGGCAACTGACCTGGCTCTATCTATGTTCTTTGCAAATACTGTTTGAACAGTATCCAGCTTGGAGAAGTTAGCTATATTTTATATGTGCAAGTTTGAAGAAGTTAGCTATATTTTATATGTGCAAGTTTGGAGTAGTTAGCTATCTTTTATATGTGCAAGTTTGAAGAAGTTAGCTATATTTTATATGTGCAAGCTTGGAGTAGTTAGCTATATTTTATATGTGCAAGTTTGGAGTAGTTGGCTATATTTTATATGTGCAAGTTTGAAGAAGTTAGCTATATTTTATATGTGCAAGTTTGGAGTAGTTAGCTATATGTGCAAGTTTGAAGAAGTTAGCTATATTTTATATGTGCAAGTTTGAAGAAGTTAGCTATATTTTATATGTGCAAGTTTGAAGAAGTTAGCTATATTTTATATGTGCAAGTTTGGAGTAGTTAGCTATATTTTATATGTGCAAGCATGGAGTAGTTCGCTATATTTTATATGTGCAAGTTTGGAGTAGTTGGCTATATTTTATATGTGCAAGCATGGAGTAGTTGGCTATATTTTATATGTGCAAGTTTGGAGTAGTTAGCTATATTTTATATGTGCAAGCATGGAGTAGTTCGCTATATTTTATATGTGCAAGCATGGAGTAGTTAGCTATATTTTATATGTGCAAGCATGGAGTAGTTAGCTATATTTTATATGTGCAAGTTTGGAGTAGTTAGCTATATTTTATATGTACAAGTTTGAAGTAGTTAGCTATATTTTATATGTGCAAGTTTGGAGTAGTTAGCTATATTTTATATGTGCAAGTTTGGAGTAGTTAGCTATATTTTATATGTGCAAGTTTGGAGTAGTTAGCTATATTTTATATGTGCAAGCTTGGAGTAGTTAGCTATATGTGCACGTTTGAAGAAGTTCGCTATATTTTATATGTGCAAGCTTGGAGTAGTTAGCTATATTTTATATGTGCAAGCATGGAGTAGTTAGCTATATTTTATATGTGCGAGTTTGGAGTAGTTAGCTATATTTTATATGTGCAAGTTTGGAGTAGTTAGCTATATTTTATATGTACAAGTTTGAAGTAGTTAGCTATATTTTATATGTGCAAGTTTGGAGTAGTTAGCTATATTTTATATGTGCAAGTTTGGAGTAGTTAGCTATATTTTATATGTGCAAGTTTGAAGAAGTTAGCTATATTTTATATGTGCAAACTTGGAGTAGTTAGCTATATTTTATATGTACAAGTTTGAAGTAGTTAGCTATATTTTATATGTGCAAGTTTGGAGTAGTTAGCTATATTTTATATGTGCAAGTTTGGAGTAGTTAGCTATATTTTATATGTGCAAGTTTGAAGAAGTTAGCTATATTTTATATGTGCAAGCTTGGAGTAGTTAGCTATATTTTATATGTGCAAGTTTGGAGTAGTTAGCTATATTTTATATGTGCAAGTTTGGAGTAGTTAGCTATATTTTATATGTGCGAGTTTGGAGTAGTTAGCTATATTTTATATGTACAAGTTTGAAGTAGTTAGCTATATTTTATATGTGCAAGTTTGGAGTAGTTAGCTATATTTTATATGTGCAAGCATGGAGTAGTTCGCTATATTTTATATGTGCAAGTTTGGAGTAGTTGGCTATATTTTATATGTGCAAGCATGGAGTAGTTGGCTATATTTTATATGTGCAAGTTTGGAGTAGTTAGCTATATTTTATATGTGCAAGCATGGAGTAGTTCGCTATATTTTATATGTGCAAGCATGGAGTAGTTAGCTATATTTTATATGTGCAAGCATGGAGTAGTTAGCTATATTTTATATGTGCAAGTTTGGAGTAGTTAGCTATATTTTATATGTACAAGTTTGAAGTAGTTAGCTATATTTTATATGTGCAAGTTTGGAGTAGTTAGCTATATTTTATATGTGCAAGTTTGGAGTAGTTAGCTATATTTTATATGTGCAAGTTTGGAGTAGTTAGCTATATTTTATATGTGCAAGCTTGGAGTAGTTAGCTATATGTGCACGTTTGAAGAAGTTCGCTATATTTTATATGTGCAAGCTTGGAGTAGTTAGCTATATTTTATATGTGCAAGCATGGAGTAGTTAGCTATATTTTATATGTGCGAGTTTGGAGTAGTTAGCTATATTTTATATGTGCAAGTTTGGAGTAGTTAGCTATATTTTATATGTACAAGTTTGAAGTAGTTAGCTATATTTTATATGTGCAAGTTTGGAGTAGTTAGCTATATTTTATATGTGCAAGTTTGGAGTAGTTAGCTATATTTTATATGTGCAAGTTTGAAGAAGTTAGCTATATTTTATATGTGCAAACTTGGAGTAGTTAGCTATATTTTATATGTACAAGTTTGAAGTAGTTAGCTATATTTTATATGTGCAAGTTTGGAGTAGTTAGCTATATTTTATATGTGCAAGTTTGGAGTAGTTAGCTATATTTTATATGTGCAAGTTTGAAGAAGTTAGCTATATTTTATATGTGCAAGCTTGGAGTAGTTAGCTATATTTTATATGTGCAAGTTTGGAGTAGTTAGCTATATTTTATATGTGCAAGTTTGGAGTAGTTAGCTATATTTTATATGTGCGAGTTTGGAGTAGTTAGCTATATTTTATATGTACAAGTTTGAAGTAGTTAGCTATATTTTATATGTGCAAGTTTGGAGTAGTTAGCTATATTTTATATGTGCAAGTTTGGAGTAGTTAGCTATATTTTATATGTGCAAGTTTGAAGAAGTTAGCTATATTTTATATGTGCAAGCATGGAGTAGTTAGCTATATTTTATATGTGCAAGTTTGGAGTAGTTGGCTATATTTTATATGTGCAAGTTTGGAGTAGTTAGCTATATTTTATATGTGCAAGTTTGGAGTAGTTAGCTATATTTTATATGTGCAAGTTTGGAGTAGTTAGCTATATTGTATATGTGCAAGTTTGAAGCAGTTAGCTATATGTGCAAGTTTGAAGAAGTTAGCTATATTTTATATGTGAAAGTTTGGAGTAGTTAGCTATATTTTATATGTGCAAGTTTGGAGTAGTTGGCTATATTTTATATGTGCAAGTTTGGAGTAGTTGGCTATATTTTATATGTGCAAGTTTGGAGTAGTTAGCTATATTTTATATGTGCAAGTTTGGAGTAGTTAGCTATATTTTATATGTGCAAGTTTGGAGTAGTTAGCTATATTTTATATGTGCAAGTTTGGAGTAGTTAGCTATATTTTATATGTGCAAGTTTGGAGTAGTTAGCTATATTTTATATGTGCAAGCTTGGTGTAGTTAGCTATATGTGCAAGCATGGAGTAGTTAGCTATATTTTATATGTGCGAGTTTGAAGAAGTTCGCTATATTTTATATGTGCAAGCTTGGAGTAGTTAGCTATATTTTATATGTGCAAGTTTGGAGTAGTTAGCTATATTTTATATGTGCAAGTTTGAAGCAGTTAGCTATATGTGCAAGTTTGAAGAAGTTAGCTATATTTTATATGTGAAAGTTTGGAGTAGTTAGCTATATTTTATATGTGCAAGTTTGGAGTAGTTAGCTATATTTTATATGTGCAAGTTTGGAGTAGTTAGCTATATTTTATATGTGCAAGTTTGGAGTAGTTAGCTATATTTTATATGTGCAAGTTTGGAGTAGTTAGCTATATTTTATATGTGCAAGTTTGGAGTAGTTAGCTATATTTTATATGTGCAAGTTTGGAGTAGTTAGCTATATTTTATATGTGCAAGTTTGAAGAAGTTAGCTATATTTTATATGTGCAAGCTTGGAGTAGTTAGCTATATTTTATATGTGCAAGTTTGGAGTAGTTAGCTATATTTTATATGTGCAAGTTTGGAGTAGTTAGCTATATTTTATATGTGCAAGTTTGGAGTAGTTAGCTATATTTTATATGTGCAAGTTTGAAGTAGTTAGCTATATTTTATATGTGCAAGTTTGGAGTAGTTAGCTATATTTTATATGTGCAAGTTTGGAGTAGTTAGCTATATTTTATATGTGCAAGTTTGAAGAAGTTAGCTATATTTTATATGTGCAAGCATGGAGTAGTTAGCTATATTTTATATGTGCAAGTTTGGAGTAGTTGGCTATATTTTATATGTGCAAGTTTGGAGTAGTTAGCTATATTTTATATGTGCAAGTTTGGAGTAGTTAGCTATATTTTATATGTGCAAGTTTGGAGTAGTTAGCTATATTGTATATGTGCAAGTTTGAAGCAGTTAGCTATATGTGCAAGTTTGAAGAAGTTAGCTATATTTTATATGTGAAAGTTTGGAGTAGTTAGCTATATTTTATATGTGCAAGTTTGGAGTAGTTGGCTATATTTTATATGTGCAAGTTTGGAGTAGTTGGCTATATTTTATATGTGCAAGTTTGGGTAGTTAGCTATATTTTATATGTGCAAGTTTGGAGTAGTTAGCTATATTTTATATGTGCAAGTTTGGAGTAGTTAGCTATATTTTATATGTGCAAGTTTGGAGTAGTTAGCTATATTTTATATGTGCAAGTTTGGAGTAGTTAGCTATATTTTATATGTGCAAGCTTGGTGTAGTTAGCTTATGTGCAAGCATGGAGTAGTTAGCTATATTTTATATGTGCGAGTTTGAAGAAGTTCGCTATATTTTATATGTGCAAGCTTGGAGTAGTTAGCTATATTTTATATGTGCAAGTTTGGAGTAGTTAGCTATATTTTATATGTGCAAGTTTGAAGCAGTTAGCTATATGTGCAAGTTTGAGAAGTTAGCTATATTTTATATGTGAAAGTTTGGAGTAGTTAGCTATATTTTATATGTGCAAGTTTGGAGTAGTTGGCTATATTTTATATGTGCAAGTTTGGAGTAGTTAGCTATATTTTATATGTGCAAGTTTGGAGTAGTTAGCTATATTTTATATGTGCAAGTTTGGAGTAGTTAGCTATATTTTATATGTGCAAGTTTGGAGTAGTTAGCTATATTTTATATGTGCAAGTTTGGAGTAGTTAGCTATATTTTATATGTGCAAGCTTGGTGTAGTTAGCTATATGTGCAAGCATGGAGTAGTTAGCTATATTTTATATGTGCGAGTTTGAAGAAGTTCGCTATATTTTATATGTGCAAGCTTGGAGTAGTTAGCTATATTTTATATGTGCAAGTTTGGAGTAGTTAGCTATATTTTATATGTGCAAGTTTGGAGTAGTTGGCTATATTTTATATGTGAAAGTTTGGAGTAGTTGGCTATATTTTATATGTGCAAGTTTGAAGAAGTTAGCTATATTTTATATGTGCAAGCATGGAGTAGTTAGCTATATTTTATATGTGCAAGTTTGGAGTAGTTAGCTATATTTTATATGTGCAAGTTTGGAGTAGTTAGCTATATTTTATGTGTGCAAGTTTGAAGTAGTTAGCTATATTTTATATGTGCAAGCTTGGAGTAGTTAGCTATATGTGCAAGTTTGAAGAAGTTCGCTATATTTTATATGTGCAAGCTTGGAGTAGTTAGCTATATGTGCGAGTTTGAAGAAGTTCGCTATATTTTATATGTGCAAGCTTGGAGTAGTTAGCTATATTTTATATGTGCAAGTTTGGTGTAGTTAGCTATATTTTATATGTGCGAGTTTGAAGAAGTTCGCTATATTTTATATGTGCAAGCTTGGAGTAGTTAGCTATATTTTATATGTGCGAGTTTGGAGTAGTTAGCTATATGTGCAAGTTTGGAGTAGTTAGCTATTTTTTTATATGTGCAAGTTTGGAGTAGTTAGCTATATTTTATATGAGTAGTTGGCTATATTTTATATGTGCAAGTTTGGAGTAGTTAGCTATATTTTATATGTGCAAGCTTGGAGTAGTTAGCTATATTTTATATGTGCAAGTTTGAAGCAGTTAGCTATATGTGCAAGTTTGAAGAAGTTAGCTATATTTTATATGTGAAAGTTTGGAGTAGTTAGCTATATTTTATATGTGAAAGTTTGGAGTAGTTAGCTATATTTTATATGTGCAAGTTTGGAGTAGTTGGCTATATTTTATATGTGCAAGTTTGGAGTAGTTGGCTATATTTTATATGTGCAAGTTTGGAGTAGTTAGCTATATTTTATATGTGCAAGTTTGGAGTAGTTAGCTATATTTTATATGTGCAAGTTTGAGTAGTTAGCTATATTTTATATGTCAAGTTTGGAGTAGTTAGCAATATATGTGCGAGTTGAAGAAGTTCGCTATATTTTATATGTGCAAGCTTGGAGTAGTTAGCTATATTTTATATGTGCGAGTTTGGAGTAGTTAGCTATATGTGCAAGTTTGGAGTAGTTAGCTATTTTTTATATGTGCAAGTTTGGAGTAGTTAGCTATATTATGAGTAGTTGGCTATATTTTATATGTGCAAGTTTGGAGTAGTTAGCTATATTTTATATGTGCAAGCTTGGAGTAGTTAGCTATATTTTATATGTGCAAGTTTGAAGCAGTTAGCTATATGTGCAAGTTTGAAGAAGTTAGCTATATTTTATATGTGAAAGTTTGGAGTAGTTAGCTATATTTTATATGTGAAAGTTTGGAGTAGTTAGCTATATTTTATATGTGCAAGTTTGGAGTAGTTGGAAGTAGTTAGCTATATTTTATATGTGCAAGTTTGGAGTAGTTAGCTATATTTTATATGTACAAGTTTGGAGTAGTTGGCTATATTTTATATGTGCAAGTTTGGAGTAGTTAGCTATATTTTATATGTGCAAGTTTGGAGTAGTTAGCTATATTTTATATGTGCAAGTTTGGAGTAGTTGGCTATATTTTATATGTGCAAGTTTGGAGTAGTTAGCTATATTTTATATGTGCAAGTTTGGAGTAGTTGGCTATATTTTATATGTGAACGTTTGGAGTAGTTGGCTATATTTTATATGTACAAGTTTGAAGAAGTTAGCTATATTTTATATGTGCAAGCATGGAGTAGTTAGCTATATTTTATGTGTGTAAGCTTGGAATAGTTAGCTATATTTTGAGGAGCAGCTGATTCAGTTTCAATCTAGATATTCACTTTGCAAAATAACTGGTAGCTCTTATTGAGCGTATCTACCCATGTATGGATTCCTGGTAAACATGTACATCTGAGAAACTAACTAGACATTTACAAACTAACAACATATTCGAGAACGATATCTCCATGGTGTAAGGGAGACAACCAACAACAGACTAAGTTTGATCAGACTTGCTCTGAACATGTTGTTGGATGACCCCATTTACAATTATGAACATATTTGAATCGGATGCCCTCGCTGGGTTTTAGTGCAAAAGTTTCGACAAAAACAAAGGCCTGAACATCCTGAATCCTATGCTTCTGTATGGCAAAAGTTACGGAGTGGAAATGATGTGCTGACCATGCCATTCAACTCTGGTGTTACTGAGGTTGTATGGATGGTCGGCTAGAATTCATGTCATAGACAGTGTACTCAATGTGGCCAAGCTTCATACAGATTAGGCGGAAATAAGTGACCTTGGCATATGGGCATTCAAATTTAAACAAAGGTGAATTAATCTCGATACTTTTCACGAGATATAGGCTCTTACAAAGCGTGGAGCGGATATCTGTTTAGACAATAGTTGGTCGGGCCAGGGATAATCACATAATACACACATCGGATCACAAAGTAACCTTGGAGGGTGCTTAAGTACTGTGGTAGCCAGTTATAAAGGGGTTCTAGGTATAAACATGTTGATGGATGCAGGATGTCACCATGTTTCTCAACAGCAGGTACCTTTCACCTGCGACTGTCAGTGACCCAATTCGGCTTTCAAAATAATTATAAATACAAGTTTATTTATTAGAATACCTTTATTTACATATTTGGCATAAACCTTGTTCTTTGAAGGAGTATAACAATATGTATAGTCTATTCACACATCTCCCTTTGTACAATCGTATAAAATAAGTAAAAGCACTGGTAGTACGACAATATTCTGAAATACTAAAACTGCACAAATATGTGGAAAAGAAGGGGAAAAGAGATAAACATGTAAAAGATGGACATTCACATTAAAGAATCTGGAAATAAAGTCATTTTTGTTTAAAACCGGCAACGATTGAAAAAATGTGCAAAAAAGCAACTGGTCATACGATATTTACAACAAATTTCCATCAACAAAAGTGAAATAATGTTAACCCTTTCAACACCACATACCTCTAAATAGGCTTACAAAAAGCGTAGATCCAGATGAGCCGTCTCATCAGGATCTGCACTTTTTGCCAGTAATATTACTATTTTAAGACAAAAATTACCCATTTTGATAAATGAACTGGTCCAACTGTAATTTTCTGATTAATTTATTGGTCTAAAAATATCATGGACCAGTCCATGTCAGTTACTTGGTGTTGAATGGGTTAAAAGAAATTCAAATCTTTTTGTAAACACAATATGAACCATCAACCTATTTTCAAACATTTTCAAACAACATGATAAAGTGAACTCTGGCAAGTGAAACAACATGGACCGTGGAGAAAATATAAAAACATGATTTGTATCTACATCATTTAACACAAATATTCAACAAGATCAACGACACGATGTACCGACTAAAATTTATAACATAAAAATAAGTGTAACTTTCACGATGTTTTATAAAATATGAAGAACTCGTTGTCCTGCCAACCATTATATATTTTCTTTAAAGCTGAATTCCAGTAAAAACAGAAGATCAAACTCGCAAAATGGCCATATTTTATATTTCAATTATTTCGTTTTAACAGTATTTAATTAGACGTAAGTTTTGATGAAACATTAGTTTGATCTATCTCATGTGCAAGTCATAAAATATCATTTGAAATTATTATATCTAAATTTAGCTGTTAATTTCAAGCTACATTATACACATTACATTACTTTCCTGTTTAAAACAAAGTTGAACCAAAAATGATACAAAATAATGTAATGTGCCAGCATCGGCAAGCAAGCATTGCAGGTAAATTGAGATTCTAAGATACCGTCGAGAATCGTTTATCAAATTCATCTCATTAATATGAAATGGGCATATGGTTTAATATTTAATTAAATGAGAGACAGTTACTGCCCCTGAATACTCTCTAAAAGTATGTAGGTCCTCTTGCTATCTATTTTCTACCAGTTTCTCACTTTATAATTATTGTGTTACTATTCAGATACCCTACGGTATATCCCATGGGGGAAATAAAGCTTTTTTTATCAATTAACTAACATGATTTGGATAAAATCACATTATCATAACGCAACATCTGGTTAGGGAACAACCGTAAAAACAAAGGATTCCAACTGAAAGGACCACTATACATTTAGGGATAAATCGGACTGTATCTACCAAGGGAGGTAATAGAAAAACAAGCGAGTTCTTTCATTATATACAATATATATCGTACGTCTTTCATATTCTATATAAATACTAGACTGGCTTGACTTTTTAACATGTTGAAAATTCAGTAAAACAGTATAAACCATTCTGAGTTTTGTAGACCCCCATTTGGAGTGTGTTTGCGAAACAAACAAGGTATACATTTCTATGTTTTCTCTCAACAACTTGCAAGCTATATAGCATATATGTAATGAAAAAATAAATCACCCGCTAAATGTTACCATAGTGATGGAAGCTTCATACCAAATAAAAAAATATTTTATGATGGCACCTTTCACATTGTGAGGAGAGGAAAAAACATTTACCAATGAAGAGTTTTACTCCTTGCACCATCTTTATATAGTTTGTACATGAAAACAAAACATCATATTCCGGTCGATAAAATATTTGAGACCATTAAGCATAAAATTCATATTTAACATGAACTGGAATCCCTGTTTACAATAATTGTCCATATCTCGGACAGTTTCATGGCATCTTGAGAAGGTCTGATAGGTAGGTAAAACATAGGTGTTGTTGTTCACTTCCCATTTACATATCAGAGTTCTGGAACCCCAAATTTCACAGCTGTAGGAATCACAGCGGTGAAGCAAATAAGAACATAACATCATATATGGCAAATGCCAGCGATTACAAATCTGAACACAACACACTACCATTGCAACAACCCAAACATAGGCTGTGCATATAACACTGATCAAATGTTCTTCCATGCAAAGCATACAAGGACAACTCAGTGGTCCAAATTCTGAAATATACAAACCATGCATCCAGATAGCATACAGAATCATGCACCAGTAATGTATACCAAAGATAACAGTACAGTCTACATCCGTTATGTCGAATTCCGTCGGACCGAACAAAATACTTTGGCATAACCGAAGTTTGTAATTCGATATAAACGGAGCCAGTTATATGTAAAATGATATTGTCTGAAACGGGACTTTGATCCGACTTGGAGTTAACCGGAGAATTTAACACAACCGACTGACATAGCGGATGTAGACAGTACATAACATCTGGTCTGGAGATTTAACGCTTCTCAAATCTCGAACTAAAGCTCAGTACAAACCTCAGAATCAACCAATCATACATAACTCACATTTGGCCTGATAAACTTCAACAACACAGCGACATACTTAGTATTTGAATTTTTGAGATATATTTCAAACGGTTGGGATAAATCATCTCTTTTGGATTTGGTAGAAGCCTTTTATAGGGAGACATGGTCTTGTTCCCGTTTGTGTCATAACGGCAATGAAGTCGCTCACAATGATTTGGATAAAACATTAAAGCTAAATTTGAAACCATAACCTTCAAAAACAAAATCTTTTTTTTAATTGTTCTTTTTAAAAAACACATTTTTAAAGATGAAAAAGATAATCAATATTAGCAATAATAAATTGTATGAAGAAAAAAAATCAATAAAAAATAATGCTCAACTATTAAACCAGTGAAGATTAAAAATGTCTAAAAAGCCCAACACCAATGCAGATATTTAATTGTCGTCTTAGTTAATAGTACAATATATGTCTAAGGTTAAGCATCAATGAAGCTTGTACACCGTGTGAACACATTTGAGCGAGCACCTCGTCTCATCTACATGTACAATATATGTCTAAGGTTAAGCATCAATGAAGCTTGTACACCGTGTGAACACATTTGGGCTAGTACCTCGTCTCCTCTACATGTACAATATGTCTAACGTTAAGCATCAATCAAGCTTGTACACCGTGTGAACACATTTGGGCGAGCACCTCGTCTCCTCTACATGTACAATATATGTCTAACGTTAAGCATCAATGAAGCTTGCACACCGTGTGAACACATTTGGGCTAGCACCGCTATGTACAAAATCATACTATATACACTGTAAGAATATTTTTGTTAAGCACAAAATCACAGATATCACGAAATCCCCTCGCTATCACAATTTGTCCATTTCAACTTTCCCACAAAACACTAGTATTGTCCTTCCTACTTTCTCGTCGTCTTAGTTACTTTAAACGCAGCATTAACTCATTTGAACATCTTGCTTAAATTTTAAAACAAATCCAACCGCCAGATTCAGATTAATTTTAATATATAATACACAGTCAAACATGGAATAAATGTTGAACACATTCAATAATGCACGACAACATTTCAGACATACTTGATTCAGATTGAAGATTGAGTACATCTACATATACAGGATTCATTGATATATAATATTATTGATGTTACATTTGAAAAAATATACCCAATACAACAATTAATGCCCAGATTAATTTTAATACAGTATACATGCAAACATGCCCTATGTTTTCCAAATTTAATCAGATCTTAATATATATTAGTTTCAAGAGTACTCCATTGTTATCAATGTTCTCACTTTTCTGATTGATTGTTTCAATTCACTGGACAAACACCCATTTATGACAAACACCAATTTATGATCGGCGTTTCAATCATTGGATTTAAGAGATTATGTATTCTCAGTTTCTGGATTACGTTTATCCTATTCTCGAGCGATCCGAGTGAAAGGATTAAGGCCAGTTACTGAGTGTTAATCCCAGTTACTGAGTGTTTCTAATCATTAAGTTTGTTCAGAGTTAGTGTTTTCAGAAAGCTGGTTTCCAGTCTGTAGTGTGAGACAGCTGGTTCCCAGTTAGTGTTGTCAGAAAGCTGGTTCTCTGGTAGTGTTGTCAGAAAGCAGATAGACTCATGCTTCTCTTCATCTTGTTGCCAATCAGTCTCGGATTTCCTATAGTCAGTCGCGGTAGAATAAACTTTGTACTCGGAAGGTTCTCTGTTAAACATTTGGTTGCTTCCACAAGTTTTCTGAAAATGGAATAAGACGTTATATCATAAATGCTACCTGCTACAAATCTCCAGTTCTCTTCTTATTTCTAATTTATCCAGGTACTCCCATGGTTGTAGGTTATAAAACTGTTCTCCAATCTCAAACAGCTTTTGATTGGTTGAGCCAAATGAAAATCTCAGATTCATCCAATCACATCATTTGAGTTCTCGTTTGAGATCAGAGCAAAATGTTATAACCTCCATCCCTGGAATGGTACAGGTGCTACAGTAGCATTAATGATGAATACTGTCTGCTGGAAGGCTGATCTTAGCTGAGCACTCAAGTTATTGTTGACAGCCGACATTGCTATGTCTCAAACATTAGCATGTATTTATTCTCCTGGTGTGATCCCATAGGTTTGTGGCGTCACTGTATTTAAAGATTCACCTACACACCCAGGAATCCTACTCTGTTTGTCAACCGTTTCTCCCATCTTTGACAATGCCAAACACCACCATACTGCCTACCCTGGTAGGGACTTACTGTTGGAGTAGAGAATTAATCCTTGGATGTGGTGTATATGCAAAGTTTCATAGTCATAACTTTGATTGTTTTTGAGAAACGTTAAAGTTTGAGTTTTCTGAACCGGCCAAACGTTTTATTGATTTAGTATGCAATGGGGCCTCTGATGGGTTTTTATTGATTTAGAATGCAATGGGGCCTCTGATGGGTTTTTATTGATTTAGTATGCAATGGGGCCTCTGATGGGTTTTTATTGATTTAGAATGCAATGGGGCCTCTGATGGGTTTTTATTGATTTAGAATGCAATGGGGCCTCTGATGGGTTTTTATTGATTTAGAATGCAATGGGGCCTCTGATGGGTTTTTATTGATTTAGAATGCAATGGAGCCTCTGATGGGTTTTTATTGATTTAGAATGCAATGGGGCCTCTGATGGGTTTTTATTGAATTAGAATACAATGGGGCCTCTGATGGGTTTTTATTGATTTAGAATGCAATGGAGCCTCTGATGGGTTTTTATTGATTTAGAATGCAATGGGGTATCTGATGGGTTTTTATTGATTTAGTATGCAATGGGGCCTCTGATGGGTTTTTATTGATTTAGAATGCAATGGAGCCTCTGATGGGTTTTTATTGATTTAGTATGCAATGGGGCCTCTGATGGGTTTTTATTGATTTAGAATGCAATGGGGCCTCTGATGGGTTTTTATTGATTTAGAATGCAATGGGACTACATGACATTTTGGTCTTTATGATGAACATTAGTTTGGCTACTACATTGTCAATGTATGTCCGATTAGCGCAGTGGTTAGCGCGCTCGCTTCTCACCAACGCAACCCAGGTTCGATCCTTGGAACGAGAAGCATGCGAGATGGTACGGTGGTCGTCAGATTGGACATGTGGTTTTCTCCAGGTACCTCTCACACGAATGACCACATACGCTTTCGTCCGCACCAACGAGTGATTAATATAAGTTGTTAAAGCTTGTTTCGCAATCGTTGTAAAATAAATAAAGTTTAAACTAATGTATGTCGTAATGGCGTCAAGAGGTGCTTCTATGAGAGAAAGGGTTAACCCATCGTGGAGCTCGAAACTATTCATGCTCAATAGTACACAAAAATCGTTCAGGTTATATGGCACTGCACAGGACTAAATATTTCGGTTCCCCGGCTCATCTACATTGAAATAAACATAAAAAGATTTGCAACCAAAACTTTGTAGCCACTATAACACACAGATGTTGGCAACCAATTAATTGCCGTGTACCCCATACAGTGATGGCAATTCTATAACATTAAGTACGTGTACACCTGACATACTGTGCAGTATATAGTACATGTGTCACCCGACTTACTGTGATAACAGTTGATTCTTAAACCTCTCTTCATTCAGTTCCTTCTTCAGCTGTGCCCGCGACTTCTTCCCTTGGAGGGAGAGTGCAGGGTGCTGAGTGACAGCAGGTGCAGCGGGTCGCTCCCTCGGATCTGCATGCACCATACTCTGAAATAGAACATGATATGGGTATTACTACACGACAGGATTATCTCAACAGTTAGGAATCTTTAAGCACAGGTTGAATAACGAATGAGATATCAAGAGGAACCTGCTATCTGTATTGAAAGGAAGCACACAAAAAAAAACATTAACCCATTTCGTTCTGGATACATTTAAAGGCTTTTGCAAACAACAGATGCAGATCAGCCGCAGTGTGCTGATCAGGATCTGTGTTGTTTGCTACATAGCCAAGTGTCTTAGCAAGATCATCTGAATAGCAAACAGCATAGAGCCTGATCAGATGGCACGTTCCGTGGTAGTTGATCTGGCTCTATGTTCTTTGCAAATACTGTTTGAATGTTATCCAGAATGAAATGGGTTAAAGCGAAACATCCATGATTTCGTCGGCAGACATTTTGCTTTTGTTAATACAACAATTCTGTTATGTTTTCTGCATTCTACATCACTTTCTAGGCCTGCAGGTTATAAAACATGTCTGCATTCTCAAACTCACTCAGGCTTTCTGATTGGTTAATGAAAGTCACTCTTGAACTCCAACAAATCATATCACTTGAGAAGAGTTAATGCTTATAACCACCAACCTTGATAAGCACACTCGAGTCACAGCAGTGAACAGCGACGGGATGTTATTTTGGAAATGGATTACAGCTGCATTTATTTTGTTTGTTGTAGTTGTAATTTGACTAAGTAAACCATTAGGGACTAACCACTGGGGCCGACCTCTCTATAACTTATGTTGTTTGTATGTTAATGGAAAGTATGCAAGATGGCCGCCAGATCGGACAGGTGGGTTTTCTCCGGGTACTCCGGTTTCCTCCAACACGAATGACCACATTTACGCTTTCATCCGCGCCAACGAGAGTGATTAATATAAGTTGTTAAAGCTTGCTTCGCAATCGTTGTAAAAGAAATATAGTTTAATTAATATGTATGTTGTAGATCAGGGACGGTTTATTTTCATATAGAGTGTTCATTTCAACAGAAAAGTTTAATTCCTGGTACAGTTTACATGCAGTTAATATTTTCTACAAGCAGTGCTGTACATGTTGTAGATAGCAGAGAGATTGAATAAACAAAGGTGCAGTAGGCGTACACCATTATGCACGTGGGTCCCACTACGGCCCTGGTTATATTATGCTTACCTTTAGTAGATCGTTGAGGTACCTGGAGTAGTGAGGTAGATTGGGGAGCTCTCCACGCCGAATGGCATGCCATGCAGCTCCATTCTTTGGCAACTCACCACCACCACCCTGTAAACAATCACAAGTTCGTTAGATGCAATATTACTGTATGGTTTATACGTGGACATTTCACTGTTTCATCTCAATTCTAGGTCAGAATGTTTGGTGAGAAAACTCGCAATTGCTTCATTATATAATATAATTCAACAAAATAACAGTTAAAATACACAGTAAGACCATTAAATAGAACATATGAATAGAAGCAGTGCTTTATAATGGGCCAGTGTATCTTACTGGACACAATTTTGTATAAAAATTGTATGGAGAAATGAATGGGGCCCACAGGGGGCGAAGTCAGTGTCGTTTTCCCTGTAGAGTGAGCCCTGCAATTAAGTATGTCTTTTATATTTGCTGAGCAATAATATATATATATGTAAATATAATCTTTTTTTCTAATGTTGAGGCCCCTTTCGAGTCACCTGGTTTATTTTTTGTTCTGTACATACATACATACAAACCAATGCAAACAATGACATTTTATATTAAAATTTTTATATAAATATTGCATTCCATGAATATACAAAACTGGTTTGTGGAGTGTTTTCCCCAGTTTGAGAAATAGAAGAAAAGAAAAACATGTAAATATAATCTTACCAGTTCAAAAATGGTTAGTCCAAGGGAGAAAATGTCAGCTTTAGGAAGGTGGTCGTAATTCTCCGATAAGATTTCACTGGCAAGGTACCGACAATCACCGTCTTCCACACTTGGGTTGGACACAGACGTCACAAGGCCAAGGTCACCTACAAAACACAGGATAACTAGTGAACTAAAGATATTCATTCGTTTTATTATAAAAATCCTGAAAGCAATCATGAGCTAGACTGAGGAGGAGGTCGAGACTGATATGTCAATGCGAAGAACTAGTATTTGTGACCAAGTGGTTTTTACATGCTTTTGACCTCGAAACAAGTTTGATCCTCAGACCGGGAAGTATGCGAGATGGTACGGTGGTTGCCAGATCGGACAGGTGGGTTTTCTCTGGGTACTCCGGTTTCCTCCTACACGAATGACTACATTTACGCTTTCATCCGCGCCAACGAGAGTGGTTAATAGAAATATAAGTTGTTAGAACTTGCTTCGCAGTCGTTATAAAATAAATAAAGTTTAAACTTTTTAATTTCAGTTTTGAGATGGAGGAAGCCACGAAAATAACTCGCTGATGTCCCGAGTAACAACCGAACACAGACGTGTACATTGTGTATATACTCACCAATCTTGTAAAGTACTGCTTCCTCAAACTCGTCTTCTTCCTCGCCAGACTCTAGTCCACTCTCCGGCGACTGTAACAACTTTGGGTTCCGATGTATAAATATGTTACCTGCAAGGTGAGTGCAAACATGTTTGAGCATGAAGTGTCAGTAAAATAGGAAAATATTAATAATACATATATATTATGTTATATTTCGGGTTTTACGCCTGCATCAGCACCATTTTGGGCTATATCGCCGGCGGGCAGTTTACCTAACAACACCGTTTCCTGGGCAGGTTCCAGCGGTTAACAAGTACTTGGGTGGTGCACCAACTGGCGTAAGAAACTGCCAACTTTTTCATATAAATGAGACACAGTCTGAGCGGGGTTCGAACCTGTGACCATCAGTGATGATAGGTTACAGTGGTATACAAGTCAGCGACAGTAACCACTCGACTGCGGAGAAAATAACGAAATGGGTAATAAGTATGCTGCCTGGTTATATTGCTAACAACTGTAGCACTGGACCTTCATGTATGGGCTTATCTGAAAAACGTTCATGCGTTGTGGGCAGTAGGGTCTGTGGGCAGTAAGTATGGTCTGTGGGCAGTAAGTAGGGTCTGTGGGCAGTAAGTAGGGTCTGTGGGTAGTAAGTAGGGTCTGTGGGCAGTATGGTACTGGAAGCAATCAGCAATACACGTGCTTAGCGACAACTATCGGTTAAAACCTTGATTACAAACTTGATCAAGTAACCGATGGTTTATAACACCGCTGAGTGGTTGAAGTGTTGGCAATGTACCAATATGAACTCTGACTGAAACTACTGGCAGATAGAAATGTTGTAACAAATATTTATTAGTTCCGACATTGGCGTGTGAAATATGTTACACATGTAGTACAGTATACAATGTACGTACATAATACAACATACTAGCATTACTACTGAAGGCTACATACCAGGTTTTATATCCAAGTGTACCAGATTTTGTGAATGTATATAGCGTAGCCCTTGTGACACTTGATATAAAATCTGCACTAGTTCTTGCTCAGAGAATTGTCCACCTGTCCGTCTGTGGTCTTCTACATACTCAGCTAAACTTCCACCTGAAGAAAACACTATATGATTTAGTAACATCGAGATAATGTTGGTTACGTTTATGATATCCAGTACGTATATACATGTATCATGAATCCATCGATGCTAAGTGTTACTCCATTGATATCATTTAATTAGGAACGAAAGACAAGAGTTTGTTTGATAATGATCGTGGTCTCACATTTTTTTATATTTTAAGATAATTTACTAAATAATGTACATGTTATCCATAGACAGCACAACCCTGACTGTGCACGACTGTGGAGTGTATGTGGTCTTACCGTTACAATATCAGACTGTGGAGTGTATGTGGTCTTACCGTTACAATATTCATTCTGTATATACATATGGTCTTCCTCGGCCCAAGCAGAATAGTAGCGGACCACATGGGGGTGCTTACCCAGCACAGCGTGGGCGTATACCTCATTCAGGGCATTACGTCTGTAAAATAATACACGTATAGATATAATACACGTATAGATATAATACACGTATAGATATAATACACGTATAGATATAATACACGTATAGATATAATACACGTATAGATATAATACACGTATAGATATAATACATGTATAGATATAATACATGTATGTCTAATCCAGTGCAATAACCAGTACTGAAACTATTAGTATGCAAGTTTTTTGTGTTTATATTTTCATATTCATGCACAATGAACAGTTACACATACATGTAGCCACTACATCAATACAGCAGCAGGGCTCATTCTAGAGGGCGACTTGGGCAAATAGTCGCCCTAGGGACACCTGCTTCTATTCATACGTTCTATGTAATGGTCATATTGTGCATTTAACCCTGTTTTGTTGAATTACAGTTAAACCTGTGTTAAGCAGCCAGCTTAAAAAGTGGCTGTTTAGCACTAGACGGGTGCTTAATAGCTAATAGAGGTCAAATGTATAATAAAACAACATACTGGGAATATGGCTGCTTAATACAGGTTGGCTGCTTAATACAGGTTGGCTGCTTAATACAGGTTGGCTGTTTAATAGAGGTGACCACTAACACAGGTTTTCAAGACTGTATATTAAATAACACCATTTAAAGACACAATCATGCGCTTAATCATTTCTCCCATAAATGCTGACCTAGAATGAGCTCCCAGTCACTTAAGAAATAGCAAGCAGATGCATGACCTATCCTGCTCAACAACATATATATGTCAAACGCCGGACCTGAAACTGCCATTGTCAGCTAGATATTCTCTGTATATATGCAATGAAATCAATTCATTTTCAATACTGAAAATAGTAAAATACCAACAGAAATTTTATAACTCACTCATAAATGCTTCCAGCCACAGGAGTTTTTGACTTCTTAATCGCATATGTACAGCCATCTAACCTATGTACACATTTGTATACACTTCCGAAAGCTCCATCACCAAGCTTGCATACTTCGTGGAATTCTTCATTGTACCGTGATGTATTGATCTCGTGCAAAGCTAGTTTCTAAAAGATAAAATGTACATGTTGCATCATTAATTGAATATAACATTATGAAACTGTCAAACACCCAGTAGTTAATGGTCAGTGGTTAAGATGTGTGGAGTAAGTAATTAGTGGATTGGACAGATTAGGGCATGGTCAGTGCTTTAGATGGACTGGGTAGGTATGGAGTGATAGTGGTTTAGATGGACTAGGTAGGTTATGGACAGTGTTTTAGATGGACTGGGTAGGTTATGGACAGTGGTTTAGATGGACTGGGTAGGTTATGGTCAGTGGTTTAGATGGACTAGGTAGGTTATGGACAGTGGATTAGATGGACTGGGTAGGTTATGGACAGTGGTTTAGATGGACTGGGTAGGTTATGGTCAGTGGTTTAGATGGACTAGGTAGGTTATGGACAGTGGGTTAGATGGACTAGGTAGGTTATGGACAGTGGGTTAGATGGACTGGGTAGGTTATGGACAGTGGATTAGATGGACTGGGTAGATTATGGACAGTGGGTTAGATGGACTGGGTAGGTTATGGACAGTGGGTTAGATGGACTGGGTAGGTTATGGTCAGTGGATTAGATGGACTGGGTAGATTATGGACAGTGGATTAGATGGACTGGGTAGATTAAGGACAGTGGATTAGATGGACTGGGTAGATTAAGGACAGTGGATTAGATGGACTGGGTAGATTAAGGACAGTGGATTAGATGGACTGGGTAGATTATGGACAGTGGATTAGATGGACTGGGTAGATTAAGGACAGTGGATTAGATGGACTGGGTAGATTAAGGACAGTGGATTAGATGGACTGGGTAGATTAATGACAGTGGTTTAGATGGACTGGGTAGATTAAGGACAGTGGATTAGATGGACAGTGGATTAGATGGACTGGGTAGATTAAGGACAGTGGATTAGATGGACTGGGTAGATTAAGGAGTGGATTAGATTGACTGGGTAGGTTAAGGACAGTGGATTAGATGGACTGGGTAG
The DNA here is from genome assembly GCA_014843695.1 of Archivesica marissinica. NCBI lineage: Eukaryota > Metazoa > Mollusca > Bivalvia > Venerida > Vesicomyidae > Archivesica > Archivesica marissinica. The sequence continues at coordinate 52,010,497 of CM026387.1, forward strand.
ATTATGGACAGTGGTTTAGATGGACTGGGTAGATTATGGACAGTGGTTTAGATGGACTGGGTAGATTAAGGACAGTGGATTAGATGGACTGGGTAGGTTATGGACAGTGGTTTAGATGGACTGGGTAGATTATGGACAGTGGTTTAGATGGACTGGGTAGATTAAGGACAGTGGATTAGATGGACTGGGTAGGTTATGGACAGTGGTTTAGATGGACTGGGTAGATTAAGGACAGTGGATTAGATGGACTGGGTAGGTTATGGACAGTGGATTAGATGGACTGGGTAGGTTATGGACAGTGGTTTAGATGGACTGGGTAGATTAAGGACAGTGGATTAGATGGACTGGGTAGATTAAGGACAGTGGATTAGATGGACTGGGTAGTTAGGACAGTGGTTAGATGGACTGGGTAGATTAAGGACAGTGGATTAGATGGACTGGGTAGATTAAGGACAGTGGATTAGATGGACTGGGTAGATTAATGACAGTGGTTTAGATGGACTGGGTAGATTAAGGACAGTGGATTAGATGGACTGGGTAGATTAAGGACAGTGGATTAGATGGACTGGGTAGATTAAGGAGTGGATTAGATTGACTGGGTAGATTAAGGAGTGGATTAGATTGACTGGGTAGGTTAAGGACAGTGGATTAGATGTACTGGGTAGATTAAGGAGTGGATTAGATGGACTGGGTAGGTTAAGGACAGTGGTTTAGATGGACTGGGTAGGTTAAGGACAGTGGATTAGATGTACTGGGTAGATTAAGGACAGTGGTTTAGATGGACTGGGTAGATTATGGACAGTGGATTAGATGGACTGGGTAGATTATGGACAGTGGATTAGATGGACTGGGTAGATTAAGGAGTGGATTAGATTGACTGGGTAGGTTAAGGACAGTGGATTAGATGGACTGGGTAGATTAAGGAGTGGATTAGATGGACTGGGTAGATTAAGGAGTGGATTAGATGGACTGGGTAGATTAAGGACAGTGGTTTAGATGGACTGTGTAGATTAAGGACAGTGGATTAGATGGACTGGGTAGATTAAGGAGTGGATTAGATGGACTGGGTAGATTAAGGAGTGGATTAGATGGACTGGGTAGATTAAGGGCAGTGGTTTAGATGGACTGGGTAGATTATGGACAGTGGTTTAGATGGACTGGGTAGATTATGGACAGTGGATTAGATGGACTGGGTAGATTATGGACAGTGGATTAGATGGACTGGGTAGGTTAAGGACAGTGGTTTAGATGGACTGGGTAGATTATGGACAGTGGATTAGATGGACTGGGTAGATTATGGACAGCAGTTACTCACTTTTGTAGCTGGCATATCCCCATCAATTTCATCTTCCAAGGACTCATCCAGGATATTTCTGAAATATACATAGCAAGTATATATATATATACATGTACCTTCAAATATCACTAGATTTCTTGTTTACATTACATCAACAAAATAAATACAACTGTCATTTGTCTTTTTCTAACTTGAGTGAATCTTTTAACAGTTTATATATAGAATATAATACTTTTACAATCAAAGTCTAAGATACTCTCAAAAATCTTAAAACCTAGATTTTCTGACCAATTATCTGATGTATCCACAATATTTATATATTTCTACAAACACTAACCTGCTGACTCAAAATAATAAAATGAGGTGACTTAGTAGACTTACAATGTAATTGTATTACTATCATAGCTACGCTATCCCATATGGGATATGTCCAATATAAAGATTAATAACAACACCATAGTGAATGTAATGCAATTAAAAACAAAATTGACTTTTAGATGTACAAATGTACTCACTAGAAATGGATTTATATTTATTATTATTAAATATTAGTCTCTGAATAACCTCAAAGCATATATATACCGTTATTACCATAAGAACTAACTAGAGTGAATCTTGCCGGTCAGTATATAATTGAGGCTGTAGCCCATGTAGCCAAGATATGTACTGTATGTATATAAGATATTTTAGCTTTATTTCATGGGAAATGTTTGGCTATATACCAACGTGAAAAAACTTAATTCATGAGGGATGTGCAATTTTGATCTAGCTGACCCCTCTAGCTGACCCCTCTATTGTGTTCATTGCTCAATCATGAGTCATATTGATCTGCCCAGTTGTCAGTCATTAATAGACATTACAGCTTTATCTGTACAAAATGAAATACATGCAAGTGAGTGACTAATATTTATTAATAGTCAACCTCTGGTGTTTAATAAATTTATGTTAACTGTCTGCAGGCTGGTGACCAGGCTACACAACATTTACAGGAGGGTTTGCAAACTGATTTTGTCATGTACATATGGCTTTGTACGATTTATACTACAGTACACTGCTGTGTTGTGCAGTAGAGCAATCACAGGACTATCAATTTTCTCACTGACCCGCTCATCTCATCATGTGACCAGGGGTCAAGGGTAACATTTCAAATTCTAACTGACAAGTTTTCAAAAAGATGGACTTCACTACTTCAAATCATTCTTTTGCAGGATACACTTACAAGTTACAATGTAATAGAAGTACAAATGTGAACAATTGTACAACATTTTGTCCCATGTACTTTAAAATAAACTAACATTGATAATTTGATATTAAAGCACATTATTAACAATTTCAATAAACCATGAACATGGGTTGTTTGCACAGTACTGTGCTTAGCATTTATGTTTATTTTCAAAACGTCACTATCGGTTGCCCATTTGAGCGACAGGTAGTTTACCTAACAGCACCTTTCCTGGGCAGGCTCCAGTGTTAACCGGTACTTGGTGCACCAACCTACATAAGAAACTGCCAACGTGTTCATATAAAGAGACATTCTGAGCGAAGCTCAAACCTGTGATCACAGTGCTTAGAGTGTTACCTGCATTATATTTTAACTTCATGCACTGTGTTTAAATATGGGGATTGTAAACTTAGTTTAATCATATTTTATTGCATTCATACATAAACAAAACATATGAGCAAACTTGTATAATTCTGCATAATAATGTTTCGTGGCATTGTTCCACACATCAATATATGTTGAAGCAAATGGGTTGGGCCGCAAGTTTTAAAAACATAAGTTATGCTACTATGTTAATATTGTAGCATACAAAGTGACTGGATATTATAAACTAGTGTTTGAATGCAGAGTGTTGTCTGCACTGTGTTTGAATTTGACAATATTGAAAAGGTTGGAATGGTAAATGGACTGTAAAAATGGTATGACGAATGGTCAACCTTAGGATAAAGGGTTATTGTTAGAGCTGTTTCGTACCCAAGACTGGACGGTTTGTACCCTCGGATAATAGGTTAGTGATGTTCCGTACCCAAGGCTGGATAATTGGTCTAACCCTGACCGAAATCCTAACGTAAAAAGGTCCAGACTTGGATGTGAACCGTCTGTACCACTAACCCGTAATCCTGGGTTATGAAACATCTCGGACATTGGGTACAAAACATCCAAACTGCGTACGAAATGTCCAAGGTTCAAAATGACCTGCACCCATATGTAAATGTCATTCATTAGTTATGTCAAACCCCTTCGGTTACCAAGACAAGTTTTCCTACATTATATTTCGAATCCATTGTGTGACATGTACTCTAAACGGATAACCAGTATTAAGCGATGTGGCTTGCTCAAGGGACATTCATGATCCAAGCATCGAACCTGGTACCCCGAATCTGACGCTGGCCACTCACATAGGCTAACCTGATACCCCCGAAGCTGACGCTGGCCACTCACATAGCCTAACCTGATATTCCCGAAGCTGACCACTCACATAGCCTAACATGGTACCCAAAGCTGACGCTGGCCACTCACACAGCCTAACCTGATACCCCCGAAGCTGATGCTGGCCACTCACATAGCCTAACCTGATACCACCGAAGCTGATGCTGGCCACTCACACAGCCTAACCTGATACCCCCGAAGCTAACGCTGGCCACTCACATAGCCTAACCTGATATTCCCGAAGCTGACCACTCACATAGCCTAACATGGTACCCCAAATCTGACGCTGGCCACTCACATAGCCTAACCTGATACCCCCGAAGCTGACCACTCACATAGCCTAACCTGATACCCCCGAAGCTGACCACTCACATAGCCTAACCTGGTACCCCCGAATCTGACGCTGGCCACTTACATAGCCTTACCGGATACCCCCGAATCTGACCACTAACATAGCCTGTCTGGAGAGTAAACATGTCGTTCAAATTAAGCTTATTTGTTTATACCTTTCCAAATGTGATCGATTCCTTTTCCCACTGCAATAACCCGAATCATTTTGATCTGTATGTGGACTCGGTGTAAATGGGTTTACGTTTGCTTGAGGCCTATCAATAGCGATTCTTGGTTTGTCCCCTGTATGTCGTCTTCGTCGAGCATTTTCAAGTAAAGATTTAGGGGTATGTGGAGTATCAAATAGTCTTAATGCACGTAATTTTCTATGTGGTGGAGACAAGTCCACATCACATGGATCTAAAATGTCTGATCCGGGCACCTGCTGGGCATCTTCATCGTCGACTTCATTCAAAACAAAAGTTGTTGGCGAAAATCTCCTCCGCCTTGTGAATCTTCGAGAAGATTTTGGGCTAGAAATCATAGCACATTCGGGAAGGTCAAGTTCAAGAAACTCTGGTGACTGATCGTCGTGTCTGTTTGACAAGTATTTACGCTCCGGTGACCAAATTGGACTCGATGCAGAAATCGAATCTTCATGTCCGCTTCCGTCATCAGAATCTTGAAAATTTAAAGTACGAATCAAGTTTACTTCCCTCCGTTTCATGAACGATTTTCGCTTTAATCCACTCTTTGGTTTACAAAGAGCCATTGTGTCATCACCAAGTAATTAAAATCAACATAAAAACAGTTAAATTCCGTCACAATATTTGAATTCAGCAACAAATTTGTCTGTGTGGTCAAACGTAAATAAATCCCATCACGCCTTTTTTAAGATTTGGCGGGTCCGTTATTCACGTGACTGTTTCATCCAATGATATTGTCTCGTACTGAGTAATGATTCTCATGCTTCAGTGGACTATAGTCTATTTCAATATTCTTCTCGCCGAAGGCAGGGCAAAGTCAACAGTGCATACAATTTCTGGTCCGAACTGGATCTACCCGGTTATGATTGAGATCTTATTTTGGGCCAACATTGTGATTGCGTTGTCTGTTCTTCATTAATCATTATTTGCAATATCAATCATTTCATAAATATACCTCAATATGATACAAAAGGTTCTGATAGTTAGCCATACATGTGCAAAGCATTATTTCCTGTTGTTTATAAGATAACACAAGGACAATGAATAAGCGATTGTTGGCCCCCTGTTGACATTAGTCAGTACAGCTGTTTGAATTGCATTTTTGATCTTGATGACTAGAAAACGTGCTCTATAATTAGGTATATTCTAATGTGTGTACAAACGAGCCAGAGAATAAAATCAGGCATGGTATAATATATTGACAAGTACACCGTAGCGGAACATGGGTCGCCTCCCCGTCCATCTCAGCACGATTTTGTCCATCTGAGCATGATTTGTGTGTTATGGTTGGAAAATCGCTATAGCCTATATACGCATACATGTATACACGTTGTGGAAGTCGTGATAGCGCAGTGGATGCGCGTTCGCTTCAGGTGCGAAAGATCCGGAGTTCGAGCCCCGCTAGAGCCGTTACGAGTGTGCCCTTAGGCTTGGCATTTAATGTCCACGTTACCTCTTCTCTCTCTCCCTCGTGGTGATGGATTCCACCAGGAATGAGGTCTCGAGAGTGATTAATATAAATTGTAAGAACTTGTTTCGCAATCGAGCTAAAATAAATTTGTATAAACACGTTGGCCAGAGGAGACTCTGGATCGAATGGGTCTCTGTCTGTATCATTGCACTATCCGCTAAACATCTAAAATGACTAATCTCTTCAGGAGGCGTCGCTCATATGGGCAGCCGGTAGCGACGATAAAGAAACATAAACACACACACACGTTGGTCAAACGTTGCAGTGGACTCAGCATGCATATCAGCAAAGTGTTTGGAAGATGGACACAAGAAGTCTTGTTAACCTGGTACAACAAGTCGTCTATTGTAAATTATCGGTACAATGAAACACGAACATTTATTGAATACACTGCAACTCTCCTTCAATATATTAAACATAAGCTCGTGTTGCGTTGTATCAACATTTCGCAACAAAGACGATGTGTTGCATCATGGTATTATGTTCCTTTGTATTCCCATATTTAATAAAAGCTGTTAATTAGTGCCCCCCCCCCCTTCCCTACCCTACACACATACGGTAAATCTAAGATCAGGAGATAAATGTTCATACTTTCTGTCTAACCCTCTGTAGACACACTGTAAGTCATATAAATTTGCCTACTAATGTCAATGTATATATACATATTGTTTTTAGTTTATACACATTTATGTTAGCTCGATTGTGAAAAAAGTTCTTACAACTTACATTAATCACTCTCGAGACCTCACTCCTGATGGAATCCATCACCACGAGGGAGAGAGAAGAGGCAATGTGGAATTTAAATGCATTGCCTAAGGGTCCAATCGTAACGGCTCCAGCGGGGTTCGAACATATTGTTTAAACTAAACCCTGGATCAGCAGCATCTAATGTTTTTACTCGAGCCTATATATGAATATACTCTTATTGAAACTACTGATGGGTCCGATATGTTGGAGTTGTGACTGTATCCTACATGGTGAACACTGCTAAACTATATATTAGGCGCCTAAATACTTATTTGGAAACCATTTGTACTTTTGATCATTAGATTTTGGTATTCGTTGTTTAGGCCATGGCTGCGGTGGAATTTACGAACACGAATGCCAATTACAATTTTCTCAATCTTAATCTGGAACAATAGCCTCATTTAGAAATGCTTCCAGACATCTTCATAGACTTGAAAACTTGAAACTATAATAATGGGTTAGAATTTATAAGCTTCTTCCCAGGTAGCTGCATTCTTTTAGACCCAAAACGGATATGGTGTTTAATTGAAATTATAAAACGGTCCATTTAACAAACATGATCTCGAGACAACTGCACCCTCCATTATAGAATGATATAACTACATAAATGCATGATATAACTACATAAATACATTGTTGTATTACTATTTAAAATGTAACGGGTATTGACCAGTTTACAGACAAGAATATCTATAGCCTTGGGCTATGACAATGTAACAATAGTCAGTTGTGTCTCATATCAGTTGTCCGACATCTTAGTACAAGATTTTATCTCCCATGAGCACATGCAATGTACATGATGGTCCTTGGCTGGGGGCCACGTTTAATGCAGGGCCGCTGCAACAGCGTCAACAAATGGGCGATAACATGATTAATGATTGAAAACATTTATCAGTTAATGTTAACGCTGAACTGTTAGTGCCCCAAGGTCGTTGTCACTTTGACCGTTTGATGGCCAATTGTCTTTCACACTTTAGATTGTCCATATTTTACAGAGAATAATTTCTTCTAAAATGTTATTGGCATTTAAAAATCAATTTATTATTTTTTTACAGGGAGTCAAAAAAATGCAATATGATAATTGTGTGATAGATCTAATGATCAACTTTGTCAGCTTTATTTGATCGTTATACTTGCAGGGGAATAAGGCAGGTGTGATATGACAAGTATGCGACAAATTTGTTAAAGTTATTGTTACTGTACTCTTTACTTCATCATTGCTAAATAAAGACTGAAACTATCTATTTATAAATAATACTGCTAATCTTCCGTTTCGGGTATCAATTGAAGTATCGCGTCATCGTTGTAAGCACAATACCACATGTTATACACACATGTACAGTTACTCTGGTTGGCTTAAACATATTTTATTACAAATAAATTTACAAATGTAGTAATTCAATTACAGTATGTGAACGAAAGACAACGTCTTATTCAAGCTCTTTAGATCACGATATTATATTACTCTGGTTGATTTAGTACTTTCGGTTGAAATCTTATACTACAACACGTTCCTTGTGCCTGATCATCTACTCATTATTGCCACTATTAGGACACCAGTCATACAAACGCATATAAATAACTCAATGATATTGTTTGGCATAAAGCAACCGCCGCTGATAAAACGTATTATCAATGGAAACTTGTTGAATTAATACAAGATGTGCGCAAGAACGACACCGCCTCGATGTATGATTGCATTGTTAACCCTATTTGTAATGCATCAAATAACACACTGCCAACGGCTACATTTAATCGCCATGCGAAAACCGTACTGGTCTCCGGCAGTTAATGTTTCCCGTCATGCGCGTGGCAACTGGAGTGCAGACCGACCGTTGAGCGTGTCGTCTGCAAAAATAGTACATATACTTGTGAACAAATGTTTATGTTAATTATGTAAAACCTGCTAATCCATCCATCCATGATCTGATCAGAGGTGGATCTGATTTCTTAAAACATATTCTAATTTTTCCATATCAGAATCTTAAAACACAGTTTTTAAGATATTTTTAGTGCCATGATTAGCGACTTTTACATAGTCTTTAGAAAGTAAAACATGTTTAAAGCGACACTACATCGGTGAAAACGCAAATTCCTGCAGAATGTAATTTGCTATTATATGGTATAATTATTTTGTTTAAAAATATTTTCCTCAAAAACTGAGTATTTCAACAAATAAACAAACGTCGGTTTGTTGAAATAACAAAATAATGTAAATAGGGTCGACATTCATGCGTAATACAAAGCGTTTATCCAGAATAACACGAGTTATGCTCCATATTTACCGTGATATCTCACATGTGTGCATATGCATATTTATTTGGAGACTAATCTTATTAAATTATCTCTAAACGAAAGTATCGCGTGCTTGGTATTGACTTCAGTGACAACAAACATCAATTCAGGAGCCTGGATGACCGTTATAAATATGAAATTCTACTTTCACTTTTGAAAGTTTGTATACCACAACAACACTGTTTATTGATTCAATGTTAGTGTTCGGTGTAATAAGAAGAATTTGTAGTAGCAATGCATGGATACAATGCATTTTTATTTGCTTTTTGCGATGAAATGTCGCTTTAACGTATTGCAATATGCTATTGTCTCTTATAATTCTCATTGGTAGAATGGCTATGTGCAATGTATGTGTTATAATATAAACTGAAATGTATGTACTGCACATAGATGAGACAGAAATAAAGATATAATATATATATAACAATTTTAAAAAGAACTTTTATTACGTCCTTATCGAAAAAGTTGAAAAATCAACTGTTATTGCCCCACAACATCGGTTAAAAAGCACATTTCTACAGAATGTAATTACACAGACGGATATGTAGTCCAGTGGTAACACGCTGGACTGGTAATTCAGGGATCGCAGGTTCGATCCCCCATCTGACCCTAATAAAATTAACAGTCTTTCAGATGGGAAGTTAAACCGAGGTCTCGTGTCGGTGCTTTACACCGTGCACGTAAAAGAACCAGAGGAGACTCTGGAATGGGTCTCTGCCTGTATCATGCACTATCCTCCAAAATCTAAAATAACTATTCTCTTCAGGAGGCGTCGCTCATATGGGCAACCGGTAACGACGATAAATAAACGTAAAAACACACACAATGTAATTTCCTATTATATGGTATATTTTTCTGGGTATTTTAACTAATAAACAAGCGTCGTATACGACGTGTATTGCCCTTACAATATAATGTAAATAGGACCAATATCCATGCGTAATGCAAAGCGTGCATCATGAATAACAATATGTATGGTACAGGTTTACCGCTATATTTCATATTTGTTCATGTACATATTAATTTTTAGACTGATCAGATTTTAATTATCTCTAAGCTACAGTCACACGCGTAGTATAGACTCCAATTATAAACAAATGTCAATTCTCGATCGTGGCTGACCGTTATATGAAATTCTACTTTCACTTTTGAGAGTTTGATGATTGCAAAAACACTGATTATTTATTGAAAGTTGGTGTTCGAATTAGTCCGGAACAATTTAAAGTAGCAATGCGTAAAATATAGATTTAATATGTTTGGCTTGTTGCAGGGTAATGTCGCTTTAAACCGGTATTGAACTTCATACTGAGCATGGTCTATCGGATGATCCGCTGTGTCAATGTACGTTATAACTACTAAGGCTGTCCGATTAGCGCAGTGGTTAGCGCGCTCGCTTCTCACCAATGCAGCCCGGGTTCGATCCTCGGACAGGGAAGTATGTGAAATGGGGTACGGTGGTCGCCAGATCGGACAGGTGGGTTTTCTCCAGGTACTCCGGTTTCCTTCCACACGAATGTCCACATATATGCTTTCATCCGCGCCAACGAGAGTGATTAATATAAGTAAACAAGTAAAGCACCGACACGATACCTCGGTTTAAAGTCCCATCTGAAAGACTGTTAATTGTATTAGGGTCAGACGGGGGGTCGAACCTGCGATCCCTGGATTACCAGTCCAACGTGTTAACCACTGGACTACAGATCCGTCTGTGTAACGTAACACAGGAACATGACATTTTATCGATAAGCCACCAACGGTCTTGTACCTCTATCCTAGGACACCCCCTATATTAAAAAAGAGGGGGGTCGTAGGATAGAGGTACAAGACCGTTGATGGCTTAGGGATACAATGTCAAGTTCCCGTGAACGTAAGCAACATAATCTTGAGATAGGAGACGTCTTCTATATCTTTTCCATTTGAGCTCATTTTGAGACAAAAGTGCCATTCTTTTCGTTCTTTTCTTCTTAAGGATCCCATGTGGATTTTTCGTGACACCGACTCTAGGTCGTGTATAGCAAATATGAGTGTGTTTCTGAAAGTTATTATATTTAAATTGGTATGTACAGTCATGCATATTAGAACACGCTATTAAACTTTTCCTTTGGGTAATTACTAGTGTTGACGTGATTAACGTTTCTCCAATAAGGTCCTCTTGAAGTGTAGTTGGTACAGGTATTCCCTGCTGATCAGTTCAATAATATCGTGTTCTGTCATCCGTTCTGTATTCCGGCTGCGAGGAATCTAGTCATAGCCGATTAAGGAGCGTGGGGTTACCGATTATGATGTCTAACGTGTGTGTTTTACGTTTATTTATCGTCGCTACCGGTTGCCCATATGAGCGACTCCTCCTGAAGAGATTAGTCATTTTAGATTTTTGGAGGATAGTGCAATGATACAGACAGAGACACATTCCAGAGTCTCCTCTGGTTCTTTTACGTGCACGGTGTAAAAGCACCGACACGAGACCTCGGTTTAACGTCCCATCTGAAAGACTGTTAATTTTATTTGTGTTAGACGGGGGATCGAACCTGCGATCCCTGGATTACCAGTCCAGCGTGTTACCACTGTACTACATATCTGTCTGTCTAACGCGATAGTAGGTTTCGCCTGATGAACCGTCAAGTTTATCAATAAACTGTAATGCAAATCCAGATGTTACGTTGAAAGAAAATGGTGAACATCATTATTGAAGAATAGTCTGCACAGCATATGTATACAAACATATTCCTACCTTCTATTTAACCGAACTACTACAGATATATCGACAAGCTCTCCTTGTCTAACGACAATCATGTTCGCTATTCATAAAACTGTTATACCATTGAAATTAATGGGATTTAAATGTAATCTATGAAATGCCTCAAATCATTAATGTCAGACACTACTCGATGTAACATTCAGTCGTTTCGCGAATTTCAAGGAATGTCATAAATTACTGGAGATAAAGTGCAGCCGTGTCAAGAATGTGTGTGTTTACGTTTATTTATCGTCGCTACCGGTTGCCCATATGAGCGACGCCTCCTGAAGAGATTAGTCATTTTAGATTTTTGGAAGATAGTGCAATGATACAGACAGAGACCCACTTCAGAGCTTTCTCTGGTTCTTTTACGTGCACGGTGTAAAGTAGCCTGGGAACAGGCGTCGATATAGTTTGCCTGGTCAGTCAAATAAACATATTTTAACACCGAGACTATTAATTGGGCCGTATTGAGTTTCTGAACATATCAACATGTCATTTGGCTAGAAGTTAAAAGGTGAAAAATCGACAGACTGGAACCCAGGCTAGATGTAAAGCACTGACACGAGACCTCGGTTTAAACTCCCATCTGAAAGACTATTAATTTGATTAGGGTCAGACGGGGGGAACGAACCTGCGATCCCTGGATTACCAGTCCAACGTGTTACCACTGGACTACAGATCCGTCTGTCGTGTCAAGAAACCAATGATTTGCCTTTTTGAGCAGTTGCTAATACCATGACTGAAATGTAAATTTATTTTCAAATGTTTTACTTGTTGAATCTGATAGTCACATTATCTACATGACAATTATAATGCCAATCAGCATGTTACTATAGTAACTATATATCTTAGCAATGTTAGCAACAGGCCCGTAGCCACACCGAGGCAGCTTCCTCGGTTAAAATGTCCAGAGCCAAAAAACAAAACAATTTTTTTTTAAATAAATAAAATGCAAAAACTATCCCTTTGCTGTATAAAATGCTGACTGCTAGAGAGCTGAAAGGTCAGTACATATAAAAGGTTGACTGCTAGAGAACTGAAAGGTCAATACGTATAAAATGTTGACTGCTAGAGAGCTGAAAGGTCAATACGTATACAATGTTGACTGCTAGAGAGCTGAAAGGTCAATACGTATACAATGCTGACTGCTAGAGAACTGAAAGGTCAGTACGTATAAAATGCTGACTGCTAGAGAACTGAAAGGTCAGTACGTATAAAATGCTGACTGCTAGAGAACTGAAAGGTCAGTACGTATAAAATGCTGACTGCTAGAGAACTGAAAGGTCAGTACGTATAAAATGCTGACTGCTAGAGAACTGAAAGGTCAGTACGTATAAAATGCTGACTGCTAGAGAACTGAAAGGTCAGTACGTATAAAATGCTGACTGCTAGAGAACTGAAAGGTCAGTACGTATAAAATGCTGACTGCTAGAGAACTGAAAGGTCAGTACGTATAAAATGCTGACTGCTAGAGAACTGAAAGGTCAGTACGTATAAAATGCTGACTGCTAGAGAACTGAAAGGTCAGTACGTATAAAATGCTGACTGCTAGAGAACTGAAAGGTCAGTACGTATAAAATGCTGACTGCTAGAGAACTGAAAGGTCAGTACGTATACAATGTTGACTGCTAGAGAACTGAAAGGTCAGTACGTATAAAATGTTGACTGCTAGTTAGCTGAAAGGTCAGTACATATAAAATGTTGACTGCTAGAGAGCTGAAAGGTTAGTACATATAAAATGTTGACTGCTAGAGAGCTGAAAGGTCGGAACATAATTACTAGTATACGTCTAAAATCAGAAAACGCAGGCCATCTCTTCTATACCCCAACACTTTTAATGGGTAAATGCTCCCGGACCCCTAGACTGCATCGGTTGAAATGTGCCTCTGGCTACGGTACTGAGCATACAAAACATTTACAACACAGTGTCCATGTCCATGGCACGGTCCTTGGGTAACTATGAGTAACTCGGTTTGAGCAACATAATAACAACAATATTGTGGAATTATGTTGCAATAATAGGCTTATCTAGATCCATGTAATATACTCTACATTCTCATCAAGGCTGTCTAATACAAACACAACACTATTCAGTACATATTGTAAAGTTTAAACTTGATTTATTGTACAACGATTGCGAAACAAGCTTTGACAACTTATATTAATCACTCTCGTTGGCTCATATGTGGTCATTCTTATGGGTGGAAACCGGAGTACCCGGAGAAAACGCACGTGTCCGATCTTGCGACTAATGTACCATGTCACATACTTCCCAATCCGAGGATCGAACCCGGGTTGCATTGGTGAGATGCGAGCACGCTAACCATTGCGCTAATCGTACAGCCGATTGTAGTATATTGCAGCTCAAGGAGCTGTAAGTGTTGCTGCTTAAAGTGACTGCTACACTTTCTACAATAGTTATTATGATTTCCCCCCAACTTTTCAACTTTATTGGCATAATCAGCAAACAAGTTGCCTTTGGCCATTTACAAACACAAAAATCCATGGTAAAGACAAATATAAATACATATGAATATTAAATATATACATGTATATGTATACATTTTCATACAACATACATTTAAGAAACAATTAAAATGTCCAGGGCATTTTTCCTTATTAACATACATTCTTTAATATATTTAAATACTTTTACTTGCAAATGTTTATATTTTGTCGACATAATCTGTACACAAGGCCATGCAATATTGTTAAAATATGTTTTTCTTACTGCTCTATATGTTCTTTGTGTTATATAATATTTGTTTGCTATAAACATGTATATTGTTTAATGCAATAAAATATATTGAATATGTGTCACAACATAGCACAAAATGATATTCTGATTCAACTGCATGTTGATTACATAACTTACACAATCTGTGTTCTCTTTCAATACCGCTATACCGACCAAATTCAATCTCTAAGTTGTGAGAAGACAATTATCATTTTATTCTATTCACAGTTTTTTACACAACCTGTATTACGCTTGTGTGTCAGTAAAGCAATTTAATATGTCTCGTGTCGGTGCTTTACACCGTGCACGTAAAATAACCAGAGGAGATTCTGGAATGAGTCTCTGTCTTTATCATTGCACTATCCTTCAAAAATCTAAAATGACTAATCTCTTCAGGAGGAGTCGCTCATATGGGTAACCGGTAGCGGCGCTAAATAAACGTAAATAAAAAAGAAGAAGAAAAGAACACACTAGTGTCTTAGTTGTCCATGATGTTAACCATTTCCAGGTGCGTAGAGTGTGGGCGTGCGAACTCATCGAGGCGAGCTGCTGCATCTACTGGAATACCCTGGCGCATGTGCAGCAACGACTGATCTGACAGCCTTGCATTACAATGGTTAAGTGGAGTTTTTATTGAATGAACGCTCAGCGGTACAGGATGTGACGGGCAGGGTACACAGGATGTTCCCCCGAGATATGGATACTAGGAAGCATGCTGCAGTGCTGTGGTGGCTAGGCTCTGCTGGCCTGATGCACTCAGCTGTTGCACCTACTTCTTCCTCTATGAGTGAAGCTCAATCTGAACGTTGCCTGGATAATCCAGATCTTCTGTGTACATCAGGACAAAATGGACCACCTTGTCATTGGGAACATCTGAAGGCATGGTGACCAGAATAGCTGGAACCAGGTAGAAGCACTGTAGAGTTAGTCGGTGTATTGTGCTGAAACGGACTGGAGCAAGGCTAAGATGATAATAGCGCTGGACTGAGGAGAGACTTGGCATTGTGGCATGCTGCGACCACATGCCGGTGCTGGTGCAACGATTTTATAGGACATTAATGAGATGAAGCATATCACTATGGAAATTAAAGGGGATGCTGGAGTCCCCTGAGCCCCCAACTGGATACGCCTATACGCTTAGCATACACAGCAGGTTCGGTTTTCTGAACGCGAGCTGGTTATGTTATGTTATATTTCGGGTTTTACGCCTGCATCAGCACCATTTTGGGCTATATCGCCGGCGGGCAGTTTACCTAACAACACCTTTCCTGGGCAGGCTCCAGCGGTTAACCAGTACTTGGGTGTACCAACCTCCGTAAGAAACTGCCAACTTTTTCATATAAATGAGACACGTTCTGAGCCGGGCTCAAACCCGTGACCATCAGTGATGATAGGGTACAGTGGTATACAATTCAGCGACCTTAACCACTCAACCACGGAGGCGAACACGCGAGCTAGTAAGACCTTAATTAATGAAGCAGGGGCATATCGATAGGAAGAACTGCTGACACGGTTAGAAGTATGAATTATATTGACCCTTTAAACACCACATACCGCTAAATAGGCTTGCAAAAAGTGTAGATCCAGAAGAGCCGGCTCGTGACCAACCGTCTCATTAGGATCTGCACTTTTTGCCAGTAATGTTACTATTTTTAGACAAAATTACCCATTTTGATAAATGAACATGTCCAAATGTAAATTTCTTATTAATTAATTCATTGGTCTAAAATAGTTCATGCACCAGTCCATGTCAGCTACTTGGTGTTGAAAGGGTTAAGTTATAGCGAAACAAATATCGATGTGATTTTGTTTGTTTGTGTTCACCAACATTTTATAGTGTTCAACTGTTTTCAAATATTTGTGTTCAGTCATATACCCCCTTCGGTATTCTTGTGTTTTACAGTATTTGGAGCAAACTACTAACCATATAATATCAATATTCATATCATCTTATTAAATACATTTTTATTACAGATCTCTATGCTGTATAATCTTCTGGAATAAAGTGCATTAAATGACAATATGAAACTACATGTATTTATATTGTCTGATTATTTTTTATTGGCTCCAAATATGATAAAACACCAGGTGATCGTTTCGCGTGTGTTTTACGCTTATTTATAGTAATAATAATAATAATAATAATAATAATAATAATAACGACTTTATTTAACGAGAGTACTCATTTAACAAAAGTTAATTTACCATGAGGCCCTCAACATATCGTCGCTACCGGTTACCCATATGAGCGACGCCTCCTGAAGAGATCAGTCATATTATATTTTTGGAGGATAGTGCAATGATACAGACAGAGACCCATTCCTGAATATCATCTGGTTCTTTTACGTGCACGGTGTAAAGCACCGACACGAGACATCGGTTTAAAGTCCCATCTGAAAGACTGTTAATTTTGATCGAACCTGCGATCCCTGGATTACCAGTCCAGCGTGTTATGGTCAGGAGTTCGATCCCCGCTGGAGCCGTTACGAGTGTGCCCTTAATTTAATTTAAATTACACGTTGCCTCTTCTCTCTCCCTCGTGGCGATAATTAATATAAGTTGTAAGAACTAGTTTCGCAATCGAGCTAAAATAAATTTGTATAAACGGTTATTTATTATTTGCAACATTGTCTTGTTGGTGACCCGAAGCCAAATTTATAATATAAATCTATTAACTAGACTATAAACATAAGACTATTACAAAATCGCGCGAATCCGATAGTACCGACACAAGATTATATACGTGAGAAAACATGCGATAAAAATTAAAAGGCACCGCATTGTATGTAAAAAGGACATGCTGATGGCATTTGTAAAAGGTGTCAAGAAATATGCGGGGAATCTTCCACGTGATAATCGGCGGATATTTGTCAACGATAATAAATACCATTTATAGATGATCGATAATTCTGAATCTTATTTGTTTTGAAATACAATTATATAGTCTCATTAATGTACGACATGTATTTGTAAGCATATCACTATATCACACATACATTAATGTACGACATGTATTTGTAAGCATATCACTATATCACACATACATTAATGTACGACATGTATTTGTAAGCATATCACTATATCACACATACATTAATGTACGACATGTACGACATATCACTATATCACACATACATTAATGTACGACATGTACGACATATCACTATATCACACATACATTAATGTACGACATGTACGACATATCACTATATCACACATACATTAAACACATGTACGACATGTACGACATATCACTATATCACACATACATTAATGTACGACATGTACGACATATCACTATATCACACATACATTAATGTACGACATGTACGACATATCACTATATCACACATACATTAATGTACGACATGTACGACATATCACTATATCACACATACATTAATGTACGACATGTACGACATATCACATATCACTATATCACACATACATTAATCATGTACGACATGTACGACATATCACTATATCACACATACATTAATGTACGACATGTACGACATATCACTATATCACACATACATTAATGTACGACATGTACGACATATCACTATATCACACATACATTAATGTACGACATGTACGACATATCACTATATCACACATACATTAATGTACGACATGTACGACATATCACTATATCACACATACATTAATGTACGACATGTACGACATCGCAGTCGTTTTATAATGGTTATACAACAAACATTTAAGATTAATAAATAAATTTATGATTTATTTACTTATCAATTATTTATCTTCTTATTAATTAATATAAATATATTTGAATTGGTAATAGATCGTTCTGTCATTGGTCGAGTGATAAATAATAGTGCTTTAACTAAATGCAAATAATTCATGGATATATATACTATATATACTAGAGAACATAGAAAACATAGAAAACGCACACCTACATTATATGATTTTATTACATGAAAACGAAATACGAAGGATTCCAACAAAGATATATCACATCTTTATTACAAAACACAAACTGAACAACTAAAAATAATCCAAAATGTTTAAAACTATGTATTTATATAGTTATTTTTTTTCATGTTAAAACACAGTTATCTGAAGTGTGCGTTTTCTATGCCCTCTAGTATATACCCAATCAACTACCAAACGCTCAGGACATCTTCCCCGCACCCCCACACACATATAACACAGCCCACTCCGCTGTGAACTGTAATACCGTGATGCCTGTATTAAGCAGCCATCCAATGCACTTACAGAAAGTGGCTGCTTAACAGAACCAACAGTACCGTATGTTCTATATACAGAACATGCGTGAATATGTACAGCGACAGTGACTAATATAAACAGTAACATAAATTGGGAAATTAAGCGCTGCAGCACTTCACCATAATAAGAATATTTAAAACATGTAAACATAAACGTCATATCATATTTACAAATATATGCTAACTGATTTTGTCTTAACACAGGTGGCTGCTTAATAGAGGTCAACTGTATAATAAAACAACATATTGGGAATCTGGAAACTGGCTGATTAATACAGGTTAACTGCCCAAAGGAGGTTACCACTAACACAGTGTTTGAATCACAGGGATTCGGCACGTTTGGGGGTACTAGTATATATATTTAAGTACTATATATACTAGTAACCCCAAACGTGCCTAATCCCTGTCGTTTGAATGTATATTAAGAATCCACAGCACGTACCCAAATACGGAACAGTGTGTCATACACACACATGTGATCCCGCTATGGCTGTATGTACATTAACTATAGTGTGTGTTTTACGTTTATTTATCGTCGATACCGGTTGCCCATATGAGCGACGCCTCCTGAATAGATTAGTCATTTAATATTGTTGGAGGATAGTGCAATGATACAGACAGAGACCCATTCTAGAATCTCCTCTGGTTCTTTTACGCGCACGGTGTACAGCACCGACATGATACCTCGGTTTTAAGTCCCATCTGAAAGACTGTTAATTTTATTAGTGTCAGATTGGGGATCGAACCTGCGATCCCTGGATTACCAGTACAGCGTGTTACAATTGGACTACAGATCCGTATGTATGTAAAACAAAATGACATTGGAAGCATAGCACCTCCCTGCGGAACTCCACATGTACACACACTTTTCAATTGGAGGCAATTTATGGATTATGTTTGGGGCAGATTTATCAACTTATTAATTTTGTTTATTTAAACTCTGCCACAATGGAATTTCAAAGGTGAAACATTTGTATCCCAGGTGCAAATTGATGATAAATATGACTGTCATAAAGTGAAGTGTCACCCAGTGCCCATGTTAATTGTATATATATAATCGCTCTAAAGTGTCACACTTTATGATAGGATTATTAAAGGTGAAACCTGCGACATTTTTATGAAAAACTGACATATCGGACACGCATGATATGGACGAGACGTAAATAAAGGTGAAATGTAGGCCTACACATGGTGTACAGACGGATCTGCAGTTCAGTGGTAACACGCTGGACTGGTAATCCAGGGATCGCAGGTTCGATCCCCCGTCTGACCCTAATACAATTAACAGTCTTAAGATGGACTTTGGTTTTATACAAATTTATTTTAGCTCGATTATGAAACAAGTTCTTACAACTTATATTAATCACTCTCGAGACCTCATTCCTGATGGAATCCACCGCCACGAGGGAGAGAGAAGAGGCAACGTGGAATTTAAATGCCTTGACTAAGGGCACTATCGTAACGGTTTAAGCGGGGCTCGAACTCCGGACCTTTCGCACCTGAAGCGAACGCGCATCCACTGAGCTATCACGACTTCCACTTTAAGATGGACATTAAACCGAGGTCTCGTGTCGGTGTTGTACACCGTGCACGTAAAAGAACCAGAGAATCCTCCAAAAGTCTAAAATGACTAATCTCTTCAGGAGGCGTCGCTCATATGGGCAACCCGTAGCGACGATAAATAAACGTAAAACACACACACATGGTGTTACTGCACCATAATAATATTAATAATTGCTCGGATGGGACAATAAACATATGTCACCTGTATCCATGAGATATACCCGGCCGATCTCCTCACGCTGTGCATTCGCGGTCGGGGCACATCTCGCAATAGCAGCGTAGGGATCTTCTGGCCGTCGAATGTGTAACAAGGGACACACGCTTCACCATCGCTGACCACCATCGGAGGTTGTGAAGGTATGAACATACCCTGGAGCGACAGAGATCTACCATGAGGCCCGCAACGAATTAAACATCAACTAGCATAATGAAATATGTAAACATTTTCATGGGAAATAAGATATAAGCTGCAAGAACTAATACTTATATTCATATTCATGTATAATTTATAATTTATCAGTTTATTAGGTTATTGGTCGGTTCTTCGCACCACCTGATATATAAAGCTTTGCAGTGTGGAACAGAATAATTATGCTGTTTTGAGGTGATAAGGGAGAGAATTCCACAAGAGTGACCCTGCAATTAATAACGATTGTCAGTTCATTAGTTGGCTTAGGAGGGTAACGTTGGAGAGTGCGTGCGTGTCGTGCGTGTGTTTTACGTTCATTTATCGTTGCTAACGGTTGCGACGCCTCCTGAAGAAATTAGTAATTTTAGATTTTTGGAGGATACTGCAATGCTACAGACAGAGAACAATTTCAGAGTCTCCTCTGGTTCTTTACGCGCACACGGTGTAAAGCACCGACACGAGAACTCGTTTTAAAGTTCCATCTGAAAGACTGTTAATTGTATTAGGGTCAGACGGTGGATCGAACAGGCAGAAGGGTATCAACGTGGGCAGTAGGCACTCAGATGTCGTAGGCCATATTGAACACATACGAATTATTGTACAGCCTACATCCGCTATGTCAAAGTCGGTTATGTCGAATTCGCCGGTTATCTCGAAGTCTGATCAAAGTCCCATTTCAGACACTATCATTTTACATATAACTGGCTCCGTTTGTATCGAATTTCGCTAAGTCAAAATTCGGTTATGTCGAAGTATATTGTTCGGTCTGACGGAATTCGACATACCAGATGTAGACTGTAATTGTAAATATATCCATTAATTATGACCACTGGACATAAACACATCATGAAGATGTCAGTCTGACATCCTTAATGAGATGATAGCCCAATCAAAATGTTTACAGTTGCATTTATCAGGAAATTGACGTCAATTCACTTAATCTCTTAAATACCCTTTATCAATATTTTGTATAATGTTCTTAATGCGAAAAGGCTCAGATAGATAAATTCGTAAAGCAATGCTTTTCTTTGATTTGTGATTGCAACATGTCAGCTAAACATAGTTAGTCTCTGTATACATGTATTTGCTAAAACATAACCAATTCATCGACATAAGGAATATGCATGAATTAATGTCAGTACCGTACCTTGCGTTTTACGTCTTCAATAAGGTTGTTATGACAAGTGAGGAAACTGAATTTGTCATTCTAAGTGGTAGATGCTTCTTTCCGTTTATGCATTTCAGTTATACATAGACGAATCTGTAGTACAGTGGTAACACGCTGGATTGGTAATCCAATGGGTAATTGGGATCGCAGGTTCGATCTCCCGTCTGACCCTAATAAAATTAACAGTCTTTTAGATGGGACGTTAAATCGAGGTGTCGCGTCGGTGCTGTACACCGTGTAGGTAAAAGAACCAGAGGAGACTCTGGAATGGGTCTCTCTCTCTCTCTCTCTCTCTCTCTCTGTATCATGCACTATTCTCCAAAATCTAAACCGACTAATCTCTTCAGGAGGCGTCGCTCATATGGGCAACCGGTAGCGACGATAACTAAACGTACAACACACAATTCAGTTATACGTTTATCAATAATCACGTATAAATAAAATGAATGGGGATATAAGGGTATCACTCATTGATAATTCAGCAACAGCTGTGGAGGTGTGACACACACACACGCACGCACACGCGCACACGCACACACGCACGCACGCACGCACGCACGCACGCACGCACGCACGCACGCACGCACGCACGCACGCACGCACGCACGCACGCACGCACGCACGCACGCACGCACGCACGCACGCACGCACGCACGCACGCACGCACGCACGCACGCACGCACGCACGCACGCACGCACGCACGCACGCACGCACGCACGCACGCACGCACGCACGCACGCACGCACGCACGCACGCACGCACGCAACGCACGCACGCACGCACGCACGCACGCACGCACGCACGCACGCACGCACACACACACACACACATACACCATAAACAAAACAAACACGCAGCTATGGCACACACATACACCATAAACAAAACAAACACGTCAGCTATGGCACACACATACACCATAAACAAAACAAACACGTCAGCTATGGCACACACATACACCATAAACAAAACAAACACGTCAGCTATGGCACACACATACACCATAAACAAAACAAACACGTCAGCTATGGCACACACATACACCATAAACAAAACAAACACGTCAGCTATGGCACACACATACACCATAAACAAAACAAACACGTCAGCTATGGCACACACATACACCATAAACAAAACAAACACGTCAGCTATGGCACACACATACACCATAAACAAAACAAACACGTCAGCTATGGCACACACATACACCATAAACAAAACAAACACGTCAGCTATGGCACACACATACACCATAAACAAAACAAACACGTCAGCTATGGCACACACATACACCATAAACAAAACAAACACGGCAGCTATGGCACACACATACACCATAAATAAAACAAACACGGTAGCTATGGCACACACATACACCATAAACAAAACAAAACACGGCAGCTATGGCACACACATACACCATAAACAAAACAAACACTTAAGCTATGCACACACAACACCATAAAACAAAACAAAAAAAACACGTCAGCTATGGCACACACATAAACAATAAACAAAACAAACACCGTCAGCTATGGCACACACATACACCATAAACAAAACAAACACGTCAGCTATGGCACACACATACACCATAAACAAAACAAACACCTCAGCTATGGCACACACATACACCATAAACAAAACAAACACGTCAGCTATGGCACACACATACACCATAAACAAAACAAACACGTCAGCTATGGCACACACATACACCATAAACAAAACAAACACGTCAGCTACGGCACACACATACACCATAAACAAAACAAACACGTCAACTATGGCACACACAAACTCCGCCATTGCCGGTCCCAAGCCTGGATGCAAAAAGAGGAGGGTTGTGACTAGGGCCAGCATCCCTACCATGTGAAAAAACGTCAGCTACAGAAGCCTTAACTACAGCCCAACAACAGACGGATTTTCGGAATCGACCCGGGGGCGAATATATGATGTGGAGAAATCTACCGATAAAGCTTCTCTCGCCCAAGACCGCTATACGGATTGCGACATGGAACGTGCGAACTATGTATGAAACCGGAAAAGCAGGCCAAATTGCTAGAGAGGTGGGAAGATATAAGGTTGAGATCCTTGGACTGGCGAGACTGTACTACACACTGGGCCACCTGAAGAGAATGCAGTACACAGACATGGAGTCGGATTCATGCTAACCAAGAACGCCAGCAAGAGCCTTATGGAGTGGGAACCAGTGAGTGAATGGATAATCACAGCCCGCTTCGAATCTAAATTTCAGAAAGTCGCCCTAGTCCAATGCTACGCCCATACAAATGTGGACGAGCAACAAGAGAAGGATGACTACTATTGACAACTGCAGGGAGTGGTGGATAAAGTCCCCAGAAGA
>CM026387.1:52035521-52056399 GCA_014843695.1 Archivesica marissinica
TTACAGGTATCAGCACTCTAGTTCGTTCATAGTACATGTAATTATAGGTATCAGCACTCTCGTTCATAGTACATGTAATTATAGGTATCAGCACTCTAGTTCATAGTACATGTAATTATAGGTATCAGCACTCTCGTTCATAGTACATGTAATTACAGGTATCAGCACTCTCGTTCATAGTACATGTAATTATAGGTATCAGCACTCTAGTTCATAGTACATGTAATTACAGGTATCAGCACTCTCGTTCATAGTACATGTAATTATAGGTATCAGCACTCTCGTTCATAGTACATGTAATTACAGGTATCAGCACTCTAGTTCATAGTACATGTAATTATAGGTATCAGCACTCTCGTTCATAGTACATATAATTATAGGTATCAGCACTCTAGTTCATAGTACATGTAATTATAGGTATCAGCACTCTAGTTCATAGTACATGTAATTATAGGTATCAGCACTCTCGTTCATAGTACATGTAATTATAGGTATCAGCACTCTCGTTCATAGTACATGTAATTACAGGTATCAGCACTCTAGTTCATAGTACATGTACTTACAGGTATCAGCACTCTCGTTCATAGTACATGTAATTATAGGTATCAGCACTCTAGTTCATAGTACATGTAATTACAGGTATCAGCACTCTAGTTCATAGTACATGTAATTACAGGTATCAGCACTCTCGTTCATAGTACATGTAATTACAGATATCATCTCTCTAGTTCGTTCATAGTACATGTAATTATAGGTATCAGCTCTCTCTTTCATAGTACATGTAATTACAGGTATCAGCACTCTCGTTCATAGTACATGTAATTATAGGTATCAGCACTCTCGTTCATAGTACATGTAATTATAGGTATCTGCACTCTAGTTCATAGTACATGTAATTATAGGTATCTGCACTCTAGTTCATAGTACATGTAATTACAGGTATCAGCACTCTAGTTCATAGTACATGTAATTATAGGTATCAGCACTCTGTTCATAGTACATGTATTGGTTGTTGTTTGTTGTTGTGTTGTTTTTTATTATAGGTATCGCACTCTAGTTCATAGTACATGTAATTATAGGTATCAGCACTCTAGTTCATAGTACATGTAATTATAGGTATCAGCACTCTCGTTCATAGTACATGTAATTACAGGTATCAGCACTCTCGTTCATAGTACATGTAATTATAGGTATCAGCACTCTAGTTCATAGTACATGTAATTACAGGTATCAGCACTCTCGTTCATAGTACATGTAATTACAGGTATCAGCACTCTAGTTCATAGTACATGTAATTATAGGTATCAGCACTCTCGTTCATAGTACATGTAATTATAGGTATCAGCACTCTAGTTCATAGTACATGTAATTACAGGTATCAGCACTCTAGTTCATAGTACATGTAATTAAGGTATCAGCACTCTAGTTCATAGTACATGTAATTAGAGGTTTCAGCACTCTAGTTCATAGTACATGTAATTATAGGTATCAGCACTCTAGTTTATAGTACATGTAATTACAGGTATCAGCACTCTAGTTCATAGTACATGTAATTACAGGTATCAGCACTCTAGTTCATAGTACATGTAATTAGAGGTTCAGCACTCTAGTTCATAGTACATGTAATTATAGGTATCTGCACTCTAGTTCATAGTACATGTAATTACAGGTATCAGCACTCTAGTTCGTTCATAGTACATGTAATTATAGGTATCAGCACTCTCGTTCATAGTACATGTAATTATAGGTATCTGCACTCTCGTTCATAGTACATGTAATTATAGGTATCAGCACTCTCGTTCATAGTACATGTAATTATAGGTATCAGCACTCTAGTTCATAGTACATGTAATTATAGGTATCTGCACTCTAGTTCATAGTACATGTAATTAGAGGTATCAGCACTCTAGTTCATAGTACATGTAATTATAGGTATCAGCACTCTAGTTCATAGTACATGTAATTATAGGTATCAGCACTCTAGTTCATAGTACATGTAATTATAGGTATCAGCACTCTCGTTCATAGTACATGTAATTATAGGTATCTGCACTCTAGTTCATAGTACATGTAATTACAGGTATCTGCACTCTAGTTCATAGTACATGTAATTAGAGGTATCAGCACTCTAGTTCATAGTACATGTAATTACAGGTATCTGCACTCTCGTTCATAGTACATGTAATTATAGGTATCAGCACTCTAGTTCATAGTACATGTAATTACAGGTATCAGCACTCTAGTTCATAGTACATGTAATTATAGGTATCAGCACTCTCGTTCATAGTACATGTAATTACAGGTATCAGCACTCTAGTTCATAGTACATGTAATTACAGGTATCAGCACTCTAGTTCATAGTACATGTAATTAGAGGTATCAGCACTCTAGTTCATAGTACATGTAATTATAGGTATCAGCACTCTAGTTTATAGTACATGTAATTACAGGTATCAGCACTCTAGTTCATAGTACATGTAATTAGAGGTTTCAGCACTCTAGTTCATAGTACATGTAATTAGAGGTATCTGCACTCTAGTTCATAGTACATGTAATTACAGGTATCAGCACTCTAGTTCGTTCATAGTACATGTAATTATAGGTATCAGCACTCTCGTTCATAGTACATGTAATTATAGGTATCTGCACTCTCGTTCATAGTACATGTAATTATAGGTATCTGCACTCTCGTTCATAGTACATGTAATTATAGGTATCTGCACTCTCGTTCATAGTACATGTAATTATAGGTATCTGCACTCTAGTTCATAGTACATGTAATTAGAGGTATCTGCACTCTCGTTCATAGTACATGTAATTATAGGTATCAGCACTCTAGTTCATAGTACATGTAATTACAGGTATCTGCACTCTAGTTCATAGTACATGTAATTACAGGTATCAGCACTCTAGTTCATAGTACATGTAATTATAGGTATCAGCACTCTCGTTCATAGTACATGTAATTATAGGTATCAGCACTCTAGTTCATAGTACATGTAATTACAGGTATCTGCACTCTAGTTCATAGTACATGTAATTATAGGTATCAGCACTCTCGTTCATAGTACATGTAATTATAGGTATCTGCACTCTAGTTCATAGTGCATGTAATTACAGGTATCTGCACTCTCGTTCATAGTACATGTAATTATACGTATCAGCATTCTCGTTCATAGTACATGTAATTACAGGTATCAGCACTCTAGTTCGTTCATAGTACATGTAATTATAGGTATCAGCACTCTCGTTCATAGTACATATAATTATAGGTATCAGCACTCTAGTTCATAGTACATGTAATTATAGGTATCAGCACTCTAGTTCATAGTACATGTAATTATAGGTATCAGCACTCTCGTTCATAGTACATGTAATTATAGGTATCAGCACTCTAGTTCATAGTACATGTAATTACAGGTATCAGCACTCTCGTTCATAGTACATGTAATTATAGGTATCAGCACTCTAGTTCATAGTACATGTAATTACAGGTATCAGCACTCTAGTTCATAGTACATGTAATTACAGGTATCAGCACTCTCGTTCATAGTACATGTAATTACAGGTATCATCTCTCTAGTTCGTTCATAGTACATGTAATTATAGGTATCAGCTCTCTCTTTCATAGTACATGTAATTACAGGTATCAGCACTCTCGTTCATAGTACATGTAATTATAGGTATCAGCACTCTCGTTCATAGTACATGTAATTATAGGTATCTGCACTCTAGTTCATAGTACATGTAATTATAGGTAACTGCACTCTAGTTCATAGTACATTTAATTACAGGTCTCTGCACTCTAGTTCATAGTACATGTAATTATAGGTATCAGCACTCTAGTTCATAGTACATGTAGTTACAGGTATCAGCACTCTAGATCATAGTACATGTAATTATAGGTATCAGCATTCTCGTTCATAGTACATGTAATTATAGGTATCAGCACTCTAGTTCATAGTACATGTAATTATAGGTATCTGCACTCTAGTTCATAGTACATGTAATTATAGGTATCTGCACTCTAGTTCATAGTACATGTAATTACAGGTATCAGCACTCTAGTTCATAGTACATGTAATTATAGGTATCAGCACTCTAGTTCATAGTACATGTACTTACAGGTATCTGCACTCTAGTTCATAGTACATGTAATTATAGGTATCAGCACTCTCGTTCATAGTACATGTAATTACAGGTATCAGCACTCTAGTTCATAGTACATGTAATTACAGGTATCAGCACTCTAGTTCATAGTACATGTAATTACAGGTATCTGCACTCTAGTTCATAGTACATGTAATTAGAGGTTTCAGCACTCTAGTTTATGGTACATGTAAATATAGGTATCAACACTCTAGTTCGTTCATAGTACATGTAATTATAGGTATCAGCACTCTCGTTCATAGTACATGCAATTACAGGTATCAGCACTATAGTTCGTTATAGTACATGTAATTAAGAGGTTTCAGCACTCTAGTTCATAGTACATGTAATTATAGGTATCAGCACTCTCGTTCATAGTACATGTAATTACAGGTATCAGCACTCTAGTTCATAGTACATGTAATTACAGGTATCTGCACTCTCGTTCATAGTACATGTAATTACAGGTATCAGCAATCTAGTTCATAGTACATG
Source organism: Archivesica marissinica (assembly GCA_014843695.1). NCBI lineage: Eukaryota > Metazoa > Mollusca > Bivalvia > Venerida > Vesicomyidae > Archivesica > Archivesica marissinica. The sequence goes on from CM026387.1 coordinate 52,040,166, forward strand.
TAATTATAGGTATCTGCACTCTAGTTCATAGTGCATGTAATTACAGGTATCTGCACTCTAGTTCATAGTACATGTAATTATAGGTATCAGCTCTCTAGTTCATAGTACATGTAATTACAGGTATATGCACTCTAGTTCATAGTACATGTAATTATAGGTATCAGCACTCTAGTTCATAGTACATGTAATTACAGGTATCAGCACTCTAGTTCATAGTACATGTAATTACAGGTATCATCACTCTAGTTCATAGTACATGTAATTATAGGTAACTGCACTCTAGTTCATAGTACATGTAATTACATGTATCAGCTCTCTCGTTCATAGTACATGTAATTATAGGTAGCTGCACTCTAGTTTATAGTACATGTAATTATAGGTATCTGCACTCTAGTTCATAGTACATGTAATTACAGGTATCAGCACTCTAGTTCATAGTACATGTAATTAGAGGTTTCAGCACTCTAGTTCATAGTACATGTAATTATAGGTATCAGCACTCTAGTTCATAGTACATGTACTTACAGGTATCAGCACTCTAGTTCGTTCATAGTACATGTAATTACAGGTATCAGCACTCTCGTTCATAGTACATGTAATTATAGGTTACTGCACTCTAGTTCATAGTACTAGTAGTTATAGGTATCAGCACTCTAGTTCATAGTACATGTATTTACAGGTCTCTGCACTCTAGTTCATAGTACATGTAATTACAGGTATCAGCACTCTCGTTCATAGTACATGTAATTATAGGTATCTGCACTCTAGTTCATAGTACATGTAATTATAGGTAACTGCACTCTAGTTCATAGTATATGTACTAATAGGCATCAGCACTCTAGTTCGTTCATAGTACATGTAATTATAGGTATATGCACTCTAGTTCATATTACATGTAATTATAGGTATCAGCACTCTAGTTCATAGTACATGTAATTACAGGTCTCTGCACTCTAGTTCATGGTACATGTAATTACAGGTATCAGCACTCTCGTTCGTAGTACATGTAATTATAGGTATCTGCACTCTAGTTCATAGTACATGTAATTATAGGTACTGCACTCTAGTTCATAGTACATGTACTAATAGGCATCAGCACTCTAGTTCGTTCATAGTACATGTAATTATAGGTATATGCACTCTAGTTCATATTACATGTAATTACATGTATCAGCACTCTAGTTCATAGTACATGTAATTACAGGTATCAGCACTCTAGTTCATAGTACATGTAATTATAGGTATCTGCACTCTAGTTCATAGTACATGTAATTATAGGTATCTGCACTCTAGTTCATAGTACATGTAATTATAGGTATCTGCACTCTAGTTCATAGTACATGTAATTAGAGGTATCTGTACTCTAGTTCATAGTACATGTAATTATAGGTATCTGCACTCTAGTTCATAGTACATGTAATTATAGGTATCTGCACTCTATTTCATAGTACATGTAATTATAGGTATCTGCACTCTAGTTCATAGTACATGTAATTATAGGTATCTGCACTCTAGTTCATAGTACATGTAATTAGAGGTATCTGCACTCTAGTTCATAGTACATGTAATTAGAGGTATCTGCACTCTAGTTCATAGTACATCTAATTAGAACATCAAATAATGGAATTATATTCAATAAAAACTCACGTTTATTTATTCCATAGTACATCAGATAATTAAAGATACAATTTAGTTACTTCTGCATAACACGCAACATTATAATATTGGTGTTTTAGATATGTATATACTTACTCTATGCCCATCAAACATCAATTACGTACGTAAATTGTATTACATAGTTACTCATTTGCTTGTACTGGATCCGAGCATACACCACATACTATATATATATATTTTAAAAATTGAATTCTAGAAAAATCTTTAATGCTGCATGTAAAATTCTAGATCCTTTCCTGTTATGATACTTATATACTTACCCAATACACTACTATGTTACTCATTTACAGATGTAAATACTACATAATGACATTGTTTTACCGGATTCGTGAATATTTCCTATAAAGTTTTCGAACCTAATCCCAGACAAAAACCTTAATGATTCACGTACCATTCTGGATCATTTCCGGTTTTGATACTTATATACCTACCCAATACTCTAGTATGTTACTCATTTACGGATGTACATACTACATAATGACATTGTATTACCGCATTCGAGTATATTTCCTATACAGTTTTCGAACCTAATCTCATTCAAGCACTACAATGTGGTCGGACATTTTCCTGGATCCTTTCATTACAACTACATACACTTATGCCCAAGCTTTGTTATTTTTCTAAACGATCGTTTCCATCATGGATTCATGTTTATCTTTCATTTGTAAAGCAAAATGGAAACCTTAATATGTTCATATAATGTCCGCGGGCTTGCAAACACCAAGAAGCGACTGCAAATATTCCAGTGGTTAAAAAGCAAAAAAATGTCAATATGCCTCTTACAGGAAACTCATTCTACTAAAGAATCATTTGGAAAATGGAAATCAGAATGGAAAGGTGAGGCATATTTTAGCGGAACAAAACACAATAGTGAAGGTGTCGCAATTCTTATTAATGAAGCATACCCATGCGTAATCACAAACTTTGAAGAAATAATAAACGGTCGAATAATTTCACTGGAACTAAAAATAAAAGAACTTCAATTCACTTTAATCAATATTTATGGACCAAATACAGATGACCAACACTTTTATAAAGTGCTAGAAAAATACCTGTTAGAAAATAATGATAAAAATGTTTTAATAGGCGGTGATTTTAATACAATATTAGATGTTGACAAAGATAAGAAAAACGGTCGAAAGGATACGCATCTTAAATGTAGGCAAACAATTTATGACGTTATAAAACAAAACAATTTGGTAGATATTTTGAGACATTTAAATCATTCTGTTTCTCAATTTAGATGGCATTCAAATACGAATCCACCAATATTCAGCAGACTGTATTATTTCCTAATGTCGGAGTACCTATGTAATTTTGTTAAAGAATCTGTGATAATTCCAAGTTTTAAATCTGATCATTCAATAGTTGTTCTAAACATGGAGATATTTAATCAAAATAGAGGAAAGGGATATTTTAAGATTAATAACAGTTTGCTATTAGATGATGACTACCAATTGATTATCAAAAAAAGTATTATCGAAACTTCTACATTTAATAAAAATGCAAACCCCAATACACTATGGGAAGTTATAAAAGGAAACATTAGAAATAAATCGATAAAATATGCAACAGCTAAAAAACAACAACAGTGTAAACAATAACTTAAACTGAGGAAAACAATAGAAGAATTAGAACATAAACTAGCCGATGATAATACAAACACCGACAATTTAAGAGAACGATTAAATGAAACACATGACCTGCTTAACAATATACTTGAACAAAGAATAAATGGACTTATGATAAGAGCAAAAGCTATTCATATTGAATCTAACGAATATAATACAAAATATTTTGCTAATTTAGAAATACGGCACGCTGAGCAAAAGAATATCACTGCACTTAACGTTTCCAATAAAATTATAACTGATCCAACCACAATTCTAGAAGAGGAAAGGATATTTTATAAAATCTTATATAAACACAAACAAACAGCTGCTTCATGTCTCAACTTCTTTAATGAAACAGTAACTAAATTAGAATTAGATGATTCGCGACAGTGTGATGGCCTTTTAGCAGAGTTTGAATGTTCCCAAGCACTATATGAAATGAAAAATAACAAAAGCCCTGGTTCCGATGGTTTAACAGTTGAATTTTACAAAATATTCTGGAAACATTTAAAGGAATACTATATTAAATCGATAAACTTCTCTTTTCAACAAGGTGAATTAAGCAACATGCAAAAACAGGGCATACTAACACTCTTACCAAAATCAGGAAAAGACTCGCAACTTCTGTCAAATTGGCGGCCTATTAGTCTCCTCAATGTAGACTATAAAATAGCGACTAAAACTATTTCAAATAGAATTAAAAAGGTTTTGCATAAAATAATAGGTCCTGAACAAACCGGCTTCATGAAAGGTCGCTATATAGGCGAAAATGTTAGACTGATATTTGAAATCATTGAATATGCTGACGAAAATGATCTCCCTTGTCTGCTCTTCTTCTCGGATTACGAAAAAGCATTTGACAGTCTTGACCACGCGTTCATATTCAAGTGTTTAAATCACCTAAAATTTGGAGAATCCTTGACTAATTGGGTTCGCTTGTTCTACAATCAGTCAACTAGTGTCATCATCAACAATGGTAATATGTCTGAAGCTTTTCCAATTGAAAGAGGTGTACGACAAGGATGTCCATTGTCATCTTCTCTCTTCATTATATGTATGGAACTACTATCAAACTTCATTACAAACGATAATACAGTAGTTGGAATAAAAATAAGAAATAAAGAACTAAAACAAACCCTGTTTGCGGATGATGCGACATACATTAACAATGGTCAAAAAGAATCTTTTGAACGCCTAATTATGATCATCAAAGAATACGGTAAGGAGTCAGGATTAAATTTAAATGTTTCAAAATCAAAGGTATTGCGTTCAGGCTCTTTAAAAACTTCAAATATAAAATACAGTGTAGAAACATCTTTTATTTGGACGTCAGAATCCGCTAAAACTTTAGGAATGAACTTCTTTAATGACAAGGAAAGAAATATAAAAAATAACCTAGAACAAAAACTACTAGAGTTCAGAAATTGTTTAAAACAGTGGCAACATAGAAAGCTAACTTTAATGGGAAAAGTTATGATAATAAAAACTTTTTCTTTACCAAAGCTTGTATATCCGTTCACTGTGCTCCCTAACCCTGAACCTGAAGTCGTAACAGCGATAATAAAATCAATATATTGTTTTATTTGGGATAATAAACCAGATAAAATAAAAAGAAACGTACTGATACAAAATTTTGAAAAAGGAGGATTAAAGCTTACGGATGTAAGAACATTTTTGTATTCAATAAAAGCATGCTGGGTAAAAAGAATACTGAATACTCAAAACAATGGACTTTGGAAAATATTTTATGATAAAATTCTAAATAAGTATGGAGGTGATTTTATATTTGAATGTAATTTATCTACAAGGGATATTTCGGATATTTGTGGTAACAACTATTTCCTAAAGGATGTATTGACAGCATGGTTTAAAGTAGTCTCCGACTTCAATAAACAGTCAAAACATGATGGAATTAATGAACATACAATTTGGAATAACTCACTTGTGAAAATAGATGGCAAAATAATTTTTTTCCAGACTTGGTTCGATAAAGGTATACGCTTTATAGAACAACTTTTTGACTTTCGAACTAATAAGTTTTTAACCTTCAATGAAGCAAAAATAATATTTAATATGGAGGAGCGTGACTTTCTAAAATACCACCAGGTCATAAGCAATATACCATTTAACATAAAATCGAATTTAAATAAATATATGCTAATGCAAAACAGAAAAGAAACTATTGTTCAAAAAGTAAAATAGATATGGAGGACATGGCTGATTGCTCTTGGTTATATACTGAGGGTGATCTACAAAGCTGCGAGATATATGGAGGACATGACTCACTGCTCTTGGTTATATACTGAGGGTGATCTACAAAGCCACGAGATATATGGAGGACATGGCTGATTGCTCTTGTCTTGGTTATATACTGAGGGTGATCTACAAAGCTGCGAGATATATGGAGGACATGACTCACTGCTCTTGGTTATATACTGAGGGTGATCTACAAAGCCACGAGATATATGGAGGACATGGCTGATTGCTCTTGTCTTGGTTATATACTGAGGGTGATCTACAAAGCTGCGAGATATATGGAGGACATGACTCACTGCTCTTGGTTATATACTGAGGGTGATCTACAAAGCCACGAGATATATGGAGGACATGGCTGATTGCTCTTGTCTTGGTTATATACTGAGGGTGATCTACAAAGCTGCGAGATATATGGAGGACATGACTCACTGCTCTTGGTTATATACTGAGGGTGATCTACAAAGCCACGAGATATATGGAGGACATGGCTGATTGCTCTTGTCTTGGTTATATACTGAGGGTGATCTACAAAGCTGCGAGATATATGGAGGACATGACTCACTGCTCTTAGTTATATATTGAGGGTGATCTACAAAGCAGCGAGATATAATCAGTATCAGATAATGAAACATTCATAAAAACGCACGTTTTTTTAGTCCATAATTAGATATGACCACAGTTACACAACTTTTCAAAACGAAACACAAATTAGATATTAATGTAATATTTTAACAAGTTCATATCCAGCTTACTAAGGGAGATCAGTGTGTTTATGTATGGCTATCCATCAATGTCTACTCACCAAGGGAGATCATTGTGCTTATGTATGGCTATCCATCAATGTCTACTTACCAAGGGAGATCATTGTGCTTATGTATGACTATCCATCAATGTCTACTCACCAAGGGAGATCACTGTGCTTATGTATGGCTATCCATCAATGTCTACTTACCAAGGGAGATCACTGTGCTTATGTGTGGCTATCCATCAATGTCTACTTACCAAGGGAGATCATTGTGCTTATGTATGACTATCCATCAATGTCTACTCACCAAGGGAGATCACTGTGCTTATGTATGGCTATCCATCAATGTATACTCACCAAGGGAGATCACTGTGCTTATGTATGGCAATCCATCACTGTCTACTTACCAAGGGAGATCACTGTGCTTATGTAAGGCTATCCATCAGTGTATACTCACCAAGGGAGATCACTGTGCTTATGTATGGCAATCCATCAATGTCTACTTACCAAGGGAGAGCAGTGTGCTTATTTATGGCTATCCATCAATGTCTACTTACCAAGAGAGTTCACTGTGTTTATGTATTGCTATCCATCAATGTCTAGTTACCAAGGGAGATCATTGTGCTTATGTATGATTATCCATCAATGTCTACTCACCAAGGGCGAGCAGTGTGCTTATGTATGGCTATCCATCAATGTCTGCTCACCAAGGGAGATCACTGTGCTTATGTATGGCTATCCATCAATGTCTACTTACCAAGGGAGTTCACTGTGTGTATGTATTGCTATCCATCAATGTCTAGTTACCAAGGGAGATCATCAGTGCTTATGTATGGCTATCCACCAATATCTACTCACCAAAGGAGAGCATTGTGCTTATGTATGGCAATCCATCAATGTCTACTCAACAAGGGAGATCACGGTGCTTATGTATGGCTATCCATCAATGTCTACTTACCAAGGGAGATAATTGTGCTTAAGTTTGGCTATCCATCAATGTCTACTTACCAAGGGAAAGAATTGTGCTTAAGTATAGCTATCCATCATTGTCTACTTACCCAGGGAGATCAATGTGCTTATGTATGGCTATCCATCAATGTCTACTCACCAAGGGATATCACTGTGCTTATGTATGGCAATACATCAATGTCTACTTACCAAGGGAGATCACTGTGCTTATGCATGGCAATCCATCAATGTCTATTTACCAAGGGAGATCACTGTGCTTATGTATGGCTATCCATCAATGTCTACTGACCAAGGGAGAGCACTGTGTTTATGTATGGCAATACATCAATGTCTACTTACCAAGGGAGATCACTGTGCTTATGTATGGCAATCCATCAATGTCGACTTACCAAGGGAGATCACTGTGCTTATGTATGGCTATCCATCAATGTCTAGTTACCCAGGGAGATCAATGTGCTCATGTATGGCAACCCATCAATGTCTACTCACCAATGGAGATCAATGTGATTATGTATGGCTATCCATCAATGTCTACTTACCAAGGGAGATCACTGTGCTTATGTATGGCAATCCATCAATGTCTACTTACCAAGGGAGATCACTCTGCTTATGTATGGCTATCCATCAATGTCTACTTACCCAGGGAGATCACTGTGCTTATGTATGGCAATCCATCTATGTCTACTTACCAAGGGAGATCAATGTGCTTATGTATGGCAATCCATCAATGTCTAGTTACCCAGGGAGATCAATGTGCTTATGTATGGGAATCCATCAATGTCTACTCACCAAGGGAGAGCATTGTGCTTATGTATGGCTATCCATCAATGTCTACTCACCAAGGGAGATCACTGTGTTTATGTATGGCTATACATCAATGTCTAATTACCAAGGGAGATCAATGTGCTTATGTATGGCTATCCAGTAATGTCTACCCACCAAGGGAGATCAATGTGCTTATGTATGGCAATCCATCAATGTCTACTTACCAAGGGAGATCACTGTGCTTATGTATGGCAATCCATCAACGTCTACTTACCAAGGGAGATCACTATGCTTATGCATGGCAATCCATCAATGTCTACTCACCAAGGGAGATCATTGTGCTTATATATGGCTATATAGACAGTGTTCGACATAAACCATGAACATTGCATATTAAGAGACTGACACGATATATACAGTGTTATGAGACTGACACGGTGTATACAGGGTTATGAGACTGACACGATATATACAGTGTTATGAGACTGACACGGTGTATACAGGGTTATGAGACTGACACGATATATACAGTGTTATGAGACTGACATGATATATACAATGTTATGAGACTGACACGGTATAGACAGTGTTATGAGACTGACACGGTGTATACAGTGTTATGAGACTGACATGATATATACAATGTTATGAGACTGACACGGTATAGACAGTGTTATGAGACTGACACGATATATACAGTGTTATGAGACTGACACGGCATAGACCAGTACTGTCAAGCCCTCTAGTAACGGGGCTAGCTTACTGTGTTGCCGAGATAGTACTGTCAAGCCCTCTAGTAGCGGGGCTAGCTTACTGTGTTGCAGAGACAGTTCTGTCCAAGACCCCTCTAGTAGCGAGGCTAGCTTACTGTATTGCCGAGACAATCCTGTCCAAGACATCTAGTAGCGGGGCTAGCTTACTGTTTTGCCGAGACAATCCTGTCTAAGCCCTCTAGTAGCGGGGCTAGCTTACTGTATTGCCGAGACAGTCCTGTCCAAGCCCTCTAGTAGCGAGGCTAGCTTACTGTATTGCCGAGACAGTCCTGTCCAAGCCCTCTAGTAGCGTGGCTAGCTTACTGTATTGCCGAGACAGTCTTGTCCAAGCCCTCTAGTAGCGAGGCTAGCTTACTTTATTGCCCAGACAGTCCTGTCCAAGCCCTCTAGTAACGAGGCTAGCTTATTGTATTGCCGAGACAGTCCTGTCCAAGCCCTCTAGTAGCGAGGCTAGCTTACTGTATTGCCGAGACAGTCCTGTCCAAGCCATCTAGTAGCGGGGCTAGCTTACTGTATTGCCGAGACAATCCTGTCAAAGCCCTCTAGTAGCGGGGCTAGCTTACTGTATTGCCGAGACAGTCCTGTCCAAGCCCTCTGGTAGCGAGGCTAGCTTACTCTATTGCCGAGAGAGTCCTGTCCAAGCCCTCTAGTAGCGAGGCTAGCTTACTCTATTGCCGAGACAGTCCTGTCCAAGCCCTCTAGTAGCGTGCTAGCTTACTCTATTGCCGAGACAGTCCTGTCCAAGCCCTCTAGTAGCGAGGCTAGCTTACTCTATTGCCGAGACAAGCCTGTCCAAGCCCTCTAGTAGCGAGGCTAGATTACTGTATTGCCGAGACAGTCCTGTCCAAGCCCTCTAGTAGCGAGGCTGGCTTACTCTATTGCCGGGACAGTCCTGTCCAATGCCTCTATTAGCGAGGCTAGTTTACTGTATTGCCGAGACAGTCCTGTCCAAGCCCTCTAGTAGCGAGGCTAGCTTACTCTATTGCCGAGACAGTCCTGTCCAAGCCCTCTAGTAACGAGGCTATCTTACTGTATTGCCGAGACAGTCCTATCCAAGCCCTCTAGTAGCGAGGCTAGCTTACTGTATTGCCGAGACAGCCCTGTCCAAGCCCTCTAGTAGCGTGGCTAGCTTACTGTATTGCCGAGATAGTCCTGTCCAAGCCCTCTAGTAGCGAGGCTAGCTTACTCTATTGCCGAGCCAGTCCTGTCCAAGCCCTCTAGTAACGAGGCTAGCTTACTGTATTGCCGAGATGGTCCTGTCCAAGCCCTCTAGTAGCGGGGCTAGCTTACTGTATTGCCGAGACAGTCCTGTACAAGCCCTCTGGTAGCGAGGCTAGCTTACTCTATTGCCGAGACAGTCCTGTCCAAGCCCTCTGGTAGCGTGTCTAGCTTACTCTATTGCCGAGACAGTCCTGTCCAAGCCTTCTAGTAGCGAGGCTAGCTTACTGTATTGCCGAGACAGTCCTGTCCAAGCCCTTAGTAGCGAGGCTAGCTTACTCTATTGCCGAGACAGTCCTGTCCAAGCCCTCTAGCGAGGCTAGCTTACTCAATTGCCGAGACAGTCCTGTCCAAGCCCTCTAGTAGCGAGGCTACTTACTGTATTGCCGAGACAGTCCTGTCCAAGCCCTCTAGTAGCGAGGCTAGCTTACTCTATTGCCGAAACAGTCCTGTCCAAGCCCTCTAGTAGAGCGGCTAGCTTACTCTATTGCCGAGACAGTCCTGTCCAAGCCCTCTAGTAGCGAGGCTAGCTTACTCTATTGCCGAGAGAGTCCTGTCCAAGCCCTCTAGTAGCGAGGCTAGCTTACTGTATTGCCGTGACAGTCCTGTCCAAGCCCTTTAGTAGCGAGGCTAGCTTACTGTATTGCCGAGACAGTCCTGTCCAAGCCCTCTAGTAGCTTGGCTAGCTTACTGTATTGCCAAGACAGTCCTGTCCAAGCCCTCTAGTAGCGAGGCTAGCTTATTCTATTGCCGAGACAGTCCTGTCCAAGCCCTCTAGTAGCGAGGCTATCTTACTGTGTTGCCGAGACAGTTCTGTCCAAGCCCTCTAGTAGCGAGGCTAGCTTACTGTATTGCCGAGACAATCCTGTCTAAGCCATCTAGTAGCGGGGCTAGCTTACTGTATTGCCGAGACAGTCCTGTCCAAGCCCTCTAGTAACGGGGCTAGCTTACTGTATTGCCGAGACAGTCCTGTCCAAGCCCTCTAGTAGCGAGGCTAGCTTACTGTATTGCCGAGACAGTCCTGTCCAAGCCCTCTAGTAGCGTGGCTAGCTTACTCTATTGCCGAGACAGTCCTGTCCAATCCCTCTGGTAGCGAGGCTAGCTTACTGTATTGCCGAGACAATCCTGTCCAAGCCCTATAGTATCGGTGCTAGCTTACTGTGTTGCCGAGATAGTACTGTCAAGCCCTCTAGTAGCGTGCCTAGCTTACTCTATTGCCGAGACAGTCCTGTCCAAGCCCTCTAGTAGCGAGGCTAGCTTACTCTATTGCCGAGAGAGTCCTGTCCAAGCCCTCTAGTAGCGAGGCTAGTTTACTGTATTGCCGAGACAGTCCTGTCCAATCACTCGAGTAGCGAGGCTAGCTTACTCTATTGCCGAGACAGTCCAAGCCCTCTAGTAGCGAGGCTAGCTTACTCTATTGCCGAGACAGTCCTGTCCAAGCCCTCTAGTAGCGAGGCTAGCTTACTGTATTGCCGAGACAGTCCTGTCCAAGCCCTCTAGTAGCGAGGCTAGCTTACTGTATTGCCGAGACAGTCCTGTCCAAGCCCTCTAGTAGCGAGGCTAGCTTACTCTATTGCCGAGAGAGTCCTGTCCAAGCCCTCTAGTAGCGAGGCTAGCTTACTGTATTGCCGAGACAATCCTGTCCAAGCCCTATAGTAACGGGGCTAGCTTACTGTGTTGCCGAGATAGTCCTGTCCAAGTCCTCTAGTAGCGTGCCTAGCTTAATCTATTGCCGAGACAGTCCTGTCCAAGCCCTCTAGTAGCGAGGCTAGCTTACTCTATTGCCGAGACAGTCCTGTCCAAGCCCTCTAGTAGCGAGGCTAGTTTACTGTATTGCCGAGACAGTCCTGTCCAAGCACTCTAGTAGCGAGGCTAGCTTACTCTATTGCCGAGACAGTCCTGTCCAAGCCCTCTAGTAGCGAGGCTAGCTTACTCTATTGCCGAGACAGTCCAAGCCCTCTAGTAGCGAGGCTAGCTTACTCTATTGTCGAGACAGTCCAAGCCCTCTAGTAGCGAGGCTAGTTTACTGTATTGCCGAGACAGTCCTGTCCAAGCCCTCTAGTAGCGAGGCTAGCTTACTCTATTGCCCAGACAGTCTCTAGTAGCGAGGCTAGTTTACTGTATTGCCGAGACAGTCCTGTCCAAGCCCTCTAGTAGCGAGGCTAGCTTACTGTATTGCCGAGACAGTCCTGTCCAAGCCCTCTAGTAGCGTGGCTAGCTTACTGTATTGCCGAGACAGTCCTGTCCAAGCCCTCTAGTAGCGAGGCTAGCTTACTGTATTGCCGAGACAGTCCTGTCCAAGCCCTCTAGTAGCGGGCTAGATACTGTATTGCCGAGACAGTCCTGTCCAAGCCCTCTAGTAGCGAGGCTAGCTTACTGTATTGCCGAGACAGTCCTGTCCAAGCCCTCTAGTAGCGAGGCTAGCTTACTCTATTGCCGAGACAGTCCTGTCCAAGCCCTCTAGTAGCGAGGCTTTCTTACTGTGTTGCCGAGACAGTTCTGTCCAAGCCCTCTAGTAGCGAGGCTAGCTTACTGTATTGCCGAGACAATCCTGTCCAAGCCATCTAGTAGCGGGGCTAGCTTACTGTATTGCCGAGACAGTCCTGTCCAAGCCCTCTAGTAACGGGGCTAGCTTACTGTATTGCCGAGACAGTCCTGTCCAAGCCCTCTAGTAGCGAGGCTAGCTTACTGTATTGCCGAGACAGTCCTGTCCAAGCCCTCTAGTAGCATGGCTAGCTTACTGTATTGCCGAGACAGTCCTATCCAAGCCCTCTAGTAGCGAGGCTAGCTTAATCTATTGCCGAGACAGTCCTGTCCAAGCCCTCTAGTAGCGAGGCTAGCTTACTCTATTGCCGAGAAAGTCCTGTCCAAGCCCTCTAGTAGCGAGGCTAGCTTACTCTATTGCCGAGACAATCCTGTCCAAGCCCTCTAGTAGCGAGACTAGCTTACTGTATTGCCGAGACAGTCCTGTCCAAGCCATCTAGTAGCGGGGCTAGCTTACTGTATTGCCGAGACAATCCTGTCTAAGCCCTCTAGTAGCGGGGCTAGCTTACTGTATTGCCGAGACAGTCCTGTCCAAGCCCTCTAGTAGCGGGGCTAGCTTACTGTATTGCCGAGACAGTCCTGTCCAAGCCCTCTGGTAGCGAGGCTAGCTTACTCTATTGCCGAGAGAGTCCTGTCCAAGCCCTCTAGTAGCGAGGCTAGCTTACTGTGTTGCCGAGACAATCCTGTCCAAGCCCTATAGTAACGGGCTAGCTTACTGTGTTGCCGAGATAGTCCTGTCCAAGCCCTCTAGTAGCGTGCCTAGCTTACTGTGTTGCCGAGATAGTCCTGTCCAAGCCCTCTAGTAGCTAGGCTAGCTTACTGTATTGCCGAGACAATCCTGTCCAAGCCCTATAGTAACGGGGCTAGCTTACTGTGTTGCCGAGATAGTACTGTCAAGCCCTCTAGTAGCGTGCCTAGCTTACTCTATTGCCGAGACAGTCCTGTCCAAGCCCTCTAGTAGCGTGGCTAGCTTACTCTATTGCCGAGACAGTCCTGTCCATGCCCTCTAGTAAAGAGGCTAGCTTACTGTATTGCCGAGACAGTCCTGTCCAAGCCCTCTAGTAGCGGGGCTAGATTACTGTATTGCCGAGACAGTCCAAGCCCTCTGGTAGCGAGGCTAGCTTACTGTATTGCCGAGACAGTCCTGTCCAAGCCCTCTAGTAGCGAGGCTAGCTTACTCTATTGCCGAGACAGTCCTGTCCAAGCCCTCTAGTAGCGAGGCTAGCTTACTCTATTGCCGAGACAGTTCTGTCCAACCCCTCTAGTAGCCAGGCTAGCTTACTCTATTGCCGAGACAGTCCTGTCCAGGCCCTCTAGTAGCGAGGCTAGCTTACTGTATTGCCGAGACAGTCCTGTCCAAGCCATCTAGTAGCGGGGCTAGCTTACTGTATTGCCGAGACAATCCTGTCTAAGCCCTCTAGTAGCGGGGCTAGCTTACTGTATTGCCGAGACAGTCCTGTACAAGCCCTCTAGTAGCGAGGCTAGCTTACTGTATTGCCGAGACAGTCCTGTCCAAGCCCTCTGGTAGCGAGGCTAGCTTACTCTATTGCCGAGAGAGTACTGTCCAAGCCCTCTAGTAGCGAGATTAGCTTACTCTATTGCCGAGACAGTCCTGTCCAAGCCCTCTAGTAGCGAGGCTAGCTTACTCTATTGCCGAGAGAGTACTGTCCAAGCCCTCTAGTAGCGAGGCTAGCTTACTCTATTGCCGAGAGAGTACTGTCCAAGCCCTCTAGTAGCGAGGCTAGCTTACTGTATTGCCGAGACAGTCCTGTCCAAGCCCTCTAGTAGCGTCGCTAGCTTACTGTATTGCCGAAACAGTCCTGTCCAAGCCCTCTAGTAGCGGGGCTAGCTTACTGTATTGCCGAGACAGTCCTGTCCAAGCCCTCTAGTAGCGAGGCTAGCTTACTCTATTGCCGAGACAGTCCTGTCCAAGCCTCTAGTAGCGAGGCTAGCTTACTGTATTGCCGAGACAGTCCTGTCCAAGCCCTCTAGTAGCGAGGCTAGCTTACTGTATTGCCGAGACAGTCCTGTCCAAGCCCTCTAGTAGCGAGGCTAGCTTACTGTATTGCCGAGACAGTCCTGTCCAAGCCCTCTAGTAGCGAGGCTAGCTTACTGTATTGCCGAGACAGTCCTGTCCAAGCCCTCTAGTAGCGGGGCTAGCTTACTGTATTGCCGAGACAGTCCTGTCAAGCCCTCTAGTAGCGAGGCTAGCTTACTCTATTGCCGAGACAGTCCTGTCCAAGCCCTCTAGTAGCGAGGCTAGCTTACTCTATTGCCGAGACAGTCCTGTCCAAGCCCTCTAGTAGCGAGGCTAGTTTACTGTATTGCCGAGACAGTCCTGTCCAAGCCCTCTAGTAGCGAGGCTAGCTTACTCTATTGCCGAGACAGTCCTGTCCAAGCCCTCTAGTAGCGAGGCTAGCTTACTCTATGGCCGAGACTGTCCTGTCCAAGCCCTCTAGTAACGAGGCTATCTTACTGTATTGCCGAGACAGTCCTGTCCAAGCCCTCTAGTAGCGAGGCTAGCTTACTGTATTGCCGAGACAGTCCTGTCCAAGCCCTCTAGTAGCGTGGCTAGCTTACTGTATTGCCGAGACAGTCCTGTCCAAGCCCTCTAGTAGCGAGGCTAGCCTACTCTATTGCCGAGACAGTCCTGTCCAAGCCCTCTAGTAACGAGGCTAGCTTACTGTATTGCCGAGACAGTCCTGTCCAAGCCCTCCAGTAGCGACGCTAGCTTACTGTATTGCCGAGAGAGTCCTGTCCAAGCCCTCTAGTAGCGTGGCTTGCTAACTGTATTGCCGAGACAGTCCTGTCCAAGCCCTCTAGTAGCGAGGCTAGCTTACTCTATTGCCGAGACAGTCCTGTCCAAGCCCTCTAGTAACGAGGCTATCTTAGTGTATTGCCGAGACAGTCCTGTCCAAGCCCTCTAGTAGGGCTAGCTTACTGTATTGCCGAGACAGTCCTGTCCAAGCCCTCTAGTAGCGAGGCTAGCTTACTGTATTGCCGAGACAGTCCTGTCCAAGCCCTCTAGTAGCGAGGCTAGCTTACTGTATTGCCGAGACAGCCCTGTCCAAGCCCTCTAGTAGCGTGGCTAGCTTACTGTATTACCGAGACAGTCCTGTCCAAGCCCTCTAGTAGCGAGGCTAGCTTACTCTATTGCCGAGACAGTCCTGTCCAAGCCCTCTAGTAGCGGGGCTAGGTTACTGTATTGCCGAGACAGTCCTGTCCAAGCCCTCTGGTAGCGAGGCTAGCTTACTCTATTGCCGAGAGAGTCCTGTCCAAGCCCTCTAGTAGCGAGGCTAGCTTACTGTATTGCTGAGACAATCCTGTACAAGCCCTATAGTAACGGGGCTAGCTTACTGTGTTGCCGAGATAGTACTGTCAAGCCCTTTAGTAGCGTGCCTAGGTTACTCTATTGCCGAGACAGTCCTGTCCAAGCCCTCTAGTAGCGAGGCTAGCTTACTCTATTGCCGAGACAGTCCTGTCCAAGCCCTCTAGTAGCGAGGCTAGCTTACTCTATTGCCGAGACAGTCCTGTCCAAGCCCTCTAGTAGCGGGGCTAGGTTACTGTATTGCCGAGACAGTCCTGTCCAAGCCCTCTGGTAGCGAGGCTAGCTTACTCTATTGCCGAGAGAGTCCTGTCCAAGCCCTCTAGTAGCGAGGCTAGCTTACTGTATT
>CM026387.1:52057399-52139605 GCA_014843695.1 Archivesica marissinica
GGGGCTAGCTTACTGTATTGCCTACACAATCCTGTCCAAACCCTCTAGTAGTGGGGCTAACTTACTGTATGCCCCAGACAGTCATGTCCAAGCCCCCCCCCCCCCACACACACACCACACCACACACCACACCACACACCACTTTCACATGGCACTACAACCCTGCCGCCTATTCATGGCTTTCACATGGCACCACAACCCTGCCGCCTATTCATGGCTTTCACATGGCACCACAACCCTGCCGACTATTCATGGCTTTCACATGGCACTACAACCCTGCCATCTATTCATGGCTTTCACATGGCACCACAACCCTGCCGCCTAATCATGGCTTTCACATGGCACCACAACCCTGCCGCCTAATCATGGCTTTCATATGGCACCACAATCATTAAGACTGTTCCTCTCCCGAGCTCTCCATAGTTCTTCACCGAAGCGACTACAATAAGGAATATTATACATTGTATCTATTTCTACCAGGTCTAAAACATTTACAATACCATTGTCGCACCTCAAACATGGCACACGGTATCGTCATACGTGGATATAAGATACATTTCGCTGTCTAAATAGTATTTAGTAAATAAACACAGCAGACGGATCTGTAGTCCAGTGGTAACACGCTGGACTTGTAATCCAAGGATCGCAGGTTCGATCCCCACTTTAAACAGAAGTCTCGTGTCGGTGCTTTACACCGTGCATGTAAAAGAATCAGAGGAGATTCTGCAATGGGTCTCTGTCTGTATCATTGCACTATCCTCCAAAAATCACTAATATCTTCAGGCGTCGCTCATTTGGGCAACCGGTAATTAAACGTAAAACACACACTATTTACAGTAGTCAGGGAATTACCAGACATACTGCCATCAACCAAGGGAGTTACCACATCTACATGCATCCATCAACCAAGGGAGTTACCACACCTAGTCATCAACCAAGGGAGTTACCAGACCTACAGCCATCAACCAAGGGAGTTACCAGACACTGCCATCAACCAAGGGAGTTACCACATCTACATCCATCAACCAAGGGATTTACCAGACCTACAGCCATCAACCAAGGAGTTACCAGACCTACAGCCATCAACCAAGGGAGTTACCAGACCTACAACCATCAACCAAGGGAGTTACCAGACATACTGCATCAACCAAGGGAGTTACCAGACCTACAGCCATCAACCAATGGAGTTACCAGACCTACAGCCATCAACCAAGGGAGTTATCAGACCTACAGCCATCAACCAATGGAGTTACCAGACCTACAGCCATCAACCAAGGGAGTTACCACATCTACATCCATCAACCAAGGGAGTTACCAGACATACTGCCATCAACCAAGGGAGTTACCAGACCTACAGCCATCAACCAAGGGAGTTACCACATATACATCCATCAACCAAGGGAGTTACCACATCTACATCCATCAACCAAGGGAGTTACCAGACATACTGCCATCAACCAAGGGAGTTACCAGACCTACAGCCATCAACCAAGGGAGTTACCACATATACATCCATCAACCAAGGGAGTTACCACATCTACATCCATCAACCAAGGGAGTTACCAGACATACTGCCATCAACCAAGGGAGTTACCAGACCTACAGCCATCAACCAAGGGAGTTACCACATATACATCCATCAACCAAGGGAGTTACCACATCTACATCCATCAACCAAGGGAGTTACCAGACATACTGCCATCAACCAAGGGAGTTACCAGACCTACAGCCATCAACCAAGGGAGTTACCAGACATACTGCCATCAACCAAGGGAGTTACCACATCTACATTCATCAACCAAGGGAGTTACCACACCTACATTCATCAACCAAGGGAGTTACCAGACATACAGCCATCAACCAAGGGAATTACCAGACATACTGCCATCAACCAAGGGAGTTACCAGACCTACAACCAAGGGAATTACAAGACATACTGTTATCAACCAAGGGAGTTACCAGACCTACAACCATCAACCAAGGGGGTTACCAGACCTACAGCCACCAACCAAGGGAGTTACCAGACCTACAGCCATCAACCAAGGCAGTTACCAGACATACAGCCATCAGCCAAGGGAGTTACCAGACCTACAGCCATCAACAAAGGGAGTTACCAGACCTACAGCCATCAACCAAGGGAGTTACCAGACCTACAGCCATCAACCAAGGGAGTTACAAGACCTACAGCCATCAACCAAGGGAGTTACCAGACATCAACCAAGGGAGTTACCAGACCTACAGCCATCAACCAAGGGAGTTACCAGACCTACAGCCATCAACCAAGAGAGTTACCAGACCTACAGCCATCAACCAAGGGAGTTACCAGACCTACAGCCATCAACCAAGGGAGTTACCAGAACTACATCCATCAACCAAGGGAGTTACCACACCTACAGCCATCAACCAAGGGAGTTACCACACCTACAGCCATCAACCAAGGGAGTTACCACATCTACATCCATCAACCAAGGCAGTTACCACACCTACATCCATCAACCAAGGGAGTTACCAGACCTACAACCATCAACCAATGGAGTTACCAGACATACAGCCATCAACCAAGGGA
Source organism: Archivesica marissinica (assembly GCA_014843695.1). Taxonomy (NCBI): domain Eukaryota; kingdom Metazoa; phylum Mollusca; class Bivalvia; order Venerida; family Vesicomyidae; genus Archivesica; species Archivesica marissinica. Next base: position 52,059,966 of record CM026387.1, read on the forward strand.
GTTACCAGACCTACAGCCATCAACCAAGGGAGTTACCAGACCTACAGCCATCAACCAAGGGAGTTACCAGACCTACAGCCATCAACCAAGGGAGTTACCAGACCTGCAGCCATCAACCAAGGGAGTTACCAGACCTACAGCCATCAACCAATGGAGTTACCAGACCTACACCCATCAACCAAGGGAGTTACCAGACATACTGACATCAACCAAGACAGTTACCAGACCTACAGCCATCAACCAAGGGAGTTACCAGACCTACAGTCATTAACCAAGTGAGTTACCACGCCTACATCCATCAACCAAGAGAGTTACCAGACCTACAGCCATCAACCAAGGGAGTTACCAGACCTACAGCCATCAACCAAGGGAGTTACCAGACCTACATCCATCAACCAAGGGAGTTACCACACCTACAGCCATCAACCAAGGGAGTTACCAGACCTACAGCCATCAACCAAGGGAGTTACCACATCTACATCCATCAACCAAGGCAGTTACCACACCTACATCCATCAACCAAGGGAGTTACCAGACCTACAACCATCAACCAATGGAGTTACCAGACCTACAGCCATCAACCAAGGGAGTTACCAGACCTACAGCCATCAACCAAGGGAGTTACCAGACCTACAGCCATCAACCAAGGGAGTTACCAGACCTGCAGCCATCAACCAAGGGAGTTACCAGACCTACAGCCATCAACCAAGGGAGTTACCACATCTACATCCATCAACCAAGGGAGTTACCAGACATACTGCCATCAACCAAGGGAGTTACCAGACCTACAGCCATCAACCAAGGGAGTTACCACATATACATCCATCAACCAAGGGAGTTACCACATCTACATCCATCAACCAAGGGAGTTACCAGACATACTGCCATCAACCAAGGGAGTTACCAGACCTACAGCCATCAACCAAGGGAGTTACCACATATACATCCATCAACCAAGGGAGTTACCACATCTACATCCATCAACCAAGGGAGTTACCAGACATACTGCCATCAACCAAGGGAGTTACCAGACCTACAGCCATCAACCAAGGGAGTTACCACATATACATCCATCAACCAAGGGAGTTACCACATCTACATCCATCAACCAAGGGAGTTACCAGACATACTGCCATCAACCAAGGGAGTTACCAGACCTACAGCCATCAACCAAGGGAGTTACCAGACATACTGCCATCAACCAAGGGAGTTACCAGACCTACAGCCATCAACCAAGGGAGTTACCAGACATACTGCCATCAACCAAGGGAGTTACCACATCTACATTCATCAACCAAGGGAGTTACCACACCTACATTCATCAACCAAGGGAGTTACCAGACATACAGCCATCAACCAAGGGAATTACCAGACATACTGCCATCAACCAAGGGAGTTACCAGACCTACAACCAAGGGAATTACAAGACATACTGTCATCAACCAAGGGAGTTACCAGACCTACAACCATCAACCAAGGGGGTTACCAGACCTACAGCCACCAACCAAGGGAGTTACCAGACCTACAGCCATCAACCAAGGCAGTTACCAGACATACAGCCATCAGCCAAGGGAGTTACCAGACCTACAGCCATCAACCAAGGGAGTTACCAGACCTACAGCCATCAACAAAGGGAGTTACCAGACCTACAGCCATCAACCAAGGGAGTTACCAGACCTACAGCCATCAACCAAGGGAGTTACAAGACCTACAGCCATCAACCAAGGGAGTTACCAGACATCAACCAAGGGAGTTACCAGACCTACAGCCATCAACCAAGGGAGTTACCAGACCTACAGCCATCAACCAAGAGAGTTACCAGACCTACAGCCATCAACCAAGGGAGTTACCAGACCTACAGCCATCAACCAAGGGAGTTACCAGAACTACATCCATCAACCAAGGGAGTTACCAGACCTACAACCATCAACCAATGGAGTTACCAGACATACAGCCATCAACCAAGGGAGTTACCAGACCTACATCCATCAACCAAGGGAGTTACCAGACCTACAGCCATCAACCAAGGGAGTTACCAGACCTGCAGCCATCAACCAAGGGAGTTACCAGACCTGCAGCCATCAACCAAGGGAGTTACCAGACCTACAGCCATCAACCAATGGAGTTACCAGACCTACACCCATCAACCAAGGGAGTTACCAGACATACTGACATCAACCAAGACAGTTACCAGACCTACAGCCATCAACCAAGGGAGTTACCAGACCTACAGTCATTAACCAAGTGAGTTACCACGCCTACATCCATCAACCAAGAGAGTTACCAGACCTACAGCCATCAACCAAGGGAGTTACCAGACCTACAGCCATCAACCAAGGGAGTTACCAGACCTACATCCATCAACCAAGGGAGTTACCACACCTACAGCCATCAACCAAGGGAGTTACCAGACCTACAGCCATCAACCAAGGGAGTTACCACATCTACATCCATCAACCAAGGCAGTTACCACACCTACATCCATCAACCAAGGGAGTTACCAGACCTACAACCATCAACCAATGGAGTTACCAGACCTACAGCCATCAACCAAGGGAGTTACCAGACCTACAGCCATCAACCAAGGGAGTTACCAGACCTACAGCCATCAACCAAGGGAGTTACCAGACCTGCAGCCATCAACCAAGGGAGTTACCAGACCTGCAGCCATCAACCAAGGGAGTTACCAGACCTACAGCCATCAACCAATGGAGTTACCAGACCTACACCCATCAACCAAGGGAGTTACCAGACATACTGACATCAACCAAGACAGTTACCAGACCTACAGCCATCAACCAAGGGAGTTACCAGACCTGTAGCCATCAACCAAGGGAGTTACCAGACCTACAGCCATCAACCAAGGCAGTTACCAGACCTACAGTCATTAACCAAGTGAGTTACCACGCCTACAGCCATCAACCAAGGGTGTTACCACGCCTACAGCCATCAACCAAGGGAGTTACCAGACCTACAGCCATCAACCAAGGGTGTTACCACGCCTACAGCCATCAACCAAGGGAGTTACCAGACCTACAGCCATCAACCAAGGGAGTTACCAGACCTACAGCCATCAACCAAGGGAGTTACCAGACCTGCAGCCATCAACCAAGGGAGTTACCAGACCTGCAGCCATCAACCAAGGGAGTTACCAGACCTACAGCCATCAACCAATGGAGTTACCAGACCTACACCCATCAACCAAGGGAGTTACCAGACATACTGACATCAACCAAGACAGTTACCAGACCTACAGCCATCAACCAAGGGAGTTACCAGACCTGTAGCCATCAACCAAGGGAGTTACCAGACCTACAGCCATCAACCAAGGCAGTTACCAGACCTACAGTCATTAACCAAGTGAGTTACCACGCCTACATCCATCAACCAAGAGAGTTACCAGACCTACAGCCATCAACCAAGGGAGTTACCAGACCTACAGCCATCAACCAAGGGAGTTACCAGACCTACATCCATCAACCAAGGGAGTTACCACACCTACAGCCATCAACCAAGGGAGTTACCAGACCTACAGCCATCAACCAAGGGAGTTACCACATCTACATCCATCAACCAAGGCAGTTACCACACCTACATCCATCAACCAAGGGAGTTACCAGACCTACAACCATCAACCAATGGAGTTACCAGACCTACAGCCATCAACCAAGGGAGTTACCAGACCTACAGCCATCAACCAAGGGAGTTACCAGACCTACAGCCATCAACCAAGGGAGTTACCAGACCTGCAGCCATCAACCAAGGGAGTTACCAGACCTACAGCCATCAACCAAGGGAGTTACCACATCTACATCCATCAACCAAGGGAGTTACCAGACATACTGCCATCAACCAAGGGAGTTACCAGACCTACAGCCATCAACCAAGGGAGTTACCACATATACATCCATCAACCAAGGGAGTTACCACATCTACATCCATCAACCAAGGGAGTTACCAGACATACTGCCATCAACCAAGGGAGTTACCAGACCTACAGCCATCAACCAAGGGAGTTACCACATATACATCCATCAACCAAGGGAGTTACCACATCTACATCCATCAACCAAGGGAGTTACCAGACATACTGCCATCAACCAAGGGAGTTACCAGACCTACAGCCATCAACCAAGGGAGTTACCACATATACATCCATCAACCAAGGGAGTTACCACATCTACATCCATCAACCAAGGGAGTTACCAGACATACTGCCATCAACCAAGGGAGTTACCAGACCTACAGCCATCAACCAAGGGAGTTACCACACATACATCCATCAACCAAGGGAGTTACCAGACCTACATCCATCAACCAAGGGAGTTACCAGACATACTGCCATCAACCAAGGGAGTTACCAGACCTACAGCCATCAACCAAGGGAGTTACCAGACCTACAGCCATCAACCAAGGGAGTTACCAGACCTACAGCCATCAACCAAGGGAGTTACCAGACATACTGCCATCAACCAAGGGAGTTACCAGACCTACATTCATCAACCAAGGGAGTTACCAGACCTACATCCATCAACCAAGGGAGTTACCAGACATACAGCCATCAACCAAGGGAGTTACCAGACCTACAGCCATCAACCAAGGGAGTTACCAGACCTACAACCAAGGGAATTACAAGACATACTGCCATCAACCAAGGGAGTTACCAGACCTACAACCATCAACCAAGGGAGTTACCAGACCTACAGCCATCAACCAAGGGAGTTACCAGACCTACAGCCATCAACCAAGGGAGTTACCAGACATACAGCCATCAACCAAGGGAGTTACCAGACCTACAGCCATCAACCAAGGGAGTTACCAGAACTACATCCATCAACCAAGGGAGTTACCACACCTACAGCCATCAACCAAGGGAGTTACCACACCTACAGCCATCAACCAAGGGAGTTACCACATCTACATCCATCAACCAAGGCAGTTACCACACCTACATCCATCAACCAAGGGAGTTACCAGACCTACAACCATCAACCAATGGAGTTACCAGACATACAGCCATCAACCAAGGGAGTTACCAGACCTACATCCATCAACCAAGGGAGTTACCAGACCTACAGCCATCAACCAAGGGAGTTACCAGACCTGCAGCCATCAACCAAGGGAGTTACCAGACCTGCAGCCATCAACCAAGGGAGTTACCAGACCTACAGCCATCAACCAATGGAGTTACCAGACCTACACCCATCAACCAAGGGAGTTACCAGACATACTGACATCAACCAAGACAGTTACCAGACCTACAGCCATCAACCAAGGGAGTTACCAGACCTACAGTCATTAACCAAGTGAGTTACCACGCCTACATCCATCAACCAAGAGAGTTACCAGACCTACAGCCATCAACCAAGGGAGTTACCAGACCTACAGCCATCAACCAAGGGAGTTACCAGACCTACATCCATCAACCAAGGGAGTTACCACACCTACAGCCATCAACCAAGGGAGTTACCAGACCTACAGCCATCAACCAAGGGAGTTACCACATCTACATCCATCAACCAAGGCAGTTACCACACCTACATCCATCAACCAAGGGAGTTACCAGACCTACAACCATCAACCAATGGAGTTACCAGACCTACAGCCATCAACCAAGGGAGTTACCAGACCTACAGCCATCAACCAAGGGAGTTACCAGACCTACAGCCATCAACCAAGGGAGTTACCAGACCTGCAGCCATCAACCAAGGGAGTTACCAGACCTGCAGCCATCAACCAAGGGAGTTACCAGACCTACAGCCATCAACCAATGGAGTTACCAGACCTACACCCATCAACCAAGGGAGTTACCAGACATACTGACATCAACCAAGACAGTTACCAGACCTACAGCCATCAACCAAGGGAGTTACCAGACCTGTAGCCATCAACCAAGGGAGTTACCAGACCTACAGCCATCAACCAAGGCAGTTACCAGACCTACAGTCATTAACCAAGTGAGTTACCACGCCTACAGCCATCAACCAAGGGTGTTACCACGCCTACAGCCATCAACCAAGGGAGTTACCAGACCTACAGCCATCAACCAAGGGTGTTACCACGCCTACAGCCATCAACCAAGGGAGTTACCAGACCTACAGCCATCAACCAAGGCAGTTACCAGACCTACAGCCATCAACCAAGGCAGTTACCAGACCTACAGCCATCAACCAAGGGAGGTACGACACATACAGCCATCAACCAAGGGTGTTACCAGACCTACAGTCATCAACCAATGGAGTTACCAGACCTACAGCCATCAACCAAGAGAGTTACCAGACCTACAGTCATCAACCAAGGGGGTTACCACACCTTAGGTGGACCGAGACCTCTGGGAGCGAAGCTGGAATACAATATGTCAGATAAACCACAAGTACAATGGTATAAACTATTCCAGACATTATTGTCTGTCAATACGAGGTAACACTATCATGTAAAATACGAGAAGAGTTGTGACATGTTCAATGGTTTTAATGTATAAGTAATATATAAGTATATCCAATAGTCAAGTTTCTGCCAATTATATACAATAGTCCCATTTCTGCCAAGTATATTCATTAGTCATAGTTCTGCCAAGTATATCCATTAGTCATAGTTCTGCCAAGTATATCCATTAGTCACAGTTCTGCCAAGTATATCCATTAGTCATAGTTCTGCCAAGTATATTCATTAGTCATAGTTCTGCCAAGTATATCCATTAGTCATAGTTCTGCCAAGTATATCCATTAGTCATAGTTCTGCCAAGTATATCCATTAGTCATAGTTCTGCCAAGTATATTCATTAGTCATAGTTCTGCCAAGTATATTCATTAGTCATAGTTCTGCCAAGTATATCCATTAGTCACAGTTCTGCCAAGTATATTCATTAGTCATAGTTCTGCCAAGTATATTCATTAGTCATAGTTCTGCCAAGTATATCCATTAGTCATAGTTCTGCCAAGTATATCCATTAGTCATAGTTCTGCCAAGTATATCCATTAGTCACAGTTCTGCCAAGTATATTCATTAGTCATAGTTCTGCCAAGTATATTCATTAGTCATAGTTCTGCCAAGTATATCCATTAGTCATAGTTCTGCCAAGTATATTCATTAGTCATAGTTCTGCCAAGTATATCCATTAGTCATAGTTCTGCCAAGTATATTCATTAGTCCCATTTCTGCCAAGTATATCCGTTAGTCACGATGATCGGCTCAGAAATTTGGGTTTTACCGCTTTTTGTACGTGCTGCCTGCCATATTTTATAACCATTTATAGCATATATGATAGGTTACAGGTGTCAACAATAGACATGCATACACACTATGTAAATTACTTGGTCCGAAAATGGCAATTATACTATCAACTATCCTGTTTGTTTTAAATTATGTTTTATATTGATTTTATATATTAATTTATTTTTCGAATGCATTAGAATAAATAGCAGCTAACTGTTGGGGATATTGAGAGCTAACGTGGAAACACATTTGTTTTTTTTTATAATTATGTTTTATATTTTAATTTATTTTTCGAATATATTAGAATATATATGGCAGCTAACTGTTGGGGATATTGAGAGCTAACGTGGAAACATATTTGTTTTTATAATTATGTTTTATATTTTAATTTATTTTTCGAATATATTAGAATAAATGGCAGCTAATCGTTGGGGATATTGAGAACTAATGTGTACACACAGCTAACATGGCGAGAATGATCAGTTAAGAGTGCAGTCATGCTGTTGGAATGATTGTAGCTGGTCCCTCGCTTAGGCAGGTATGAACATACCCAACATCTATGAATTTAGCAGCAAGTGTTTATTTGTAAATACAATCAAACCAGTCTTAAACAGCCAAGGGAGTCACAGAAAGTGGCTGCTTGGCACAGGTGGCTGCTTAATAGAGGTCAAATGTATAACAAATAAACAAATTGGGAATCTGGCAACTGGCTGCTTAATACAGATTGGCTGCTTAATGGAGGTGACTACTAACACAGGTTTAACTCTAAATAAGGAATAGTACAACCGAATTTTTATATTGCATTCGTATTCCATGTCTTTCGAATATTCAACAGAATGTTGTTAACCATTTCAATTAATACCATCACGGAGGGTGATCTTATTGCTCCGTGTAGTGTTATTAATAGATAAATGTGGGATAAATCGCTAATGAAGAGCGCTCATTACTCTCGTCCTATTGGTAAAGCTTAATGAAGAGCGCTCATTGCTCTCGTCCTATTGGTAAAGCTTAATGAAGAGCACTCATTACTCTCGTCCTATTGGTAAAGCTTAATGAAGAGCGCTCATTGCTCTCGTCCTATTGGTAAAGCTTAATGAAGAGCGCTCATTGCTCTCGTCCTATTGGTAAAGCTTAATGAAGAGCGCTCATTACTCTCGTCCTATTGGTAAAGCTTAATGAAGAACGCTCATTGCTCTCGTCCTATTTGTAAAGCTTAATGAAGAGCGCTCATTACTCTCGTCCTATTGGTAAAGCTTAATGAAGAGCGCTCATTACTCTCGTCCTATTGGTAAAGCTTAATGAAGAGCGCTCATTGCTCTCATCCTATTCGTAAAGCTTAATGAAGAGCGCTCATTACTCTCGTCCTATTGGTAAAGCTTAATGAAGAGCGCTCATTGCTCTCGTCCTATTGGTAGAGCTTAATGAAGAGCGCTCATTACTCTCGTCCTATTGGTAAAGCTTAATGAAGAGCGCTCATTACTCTCGTCCTATTGGTAAAGCTTAATGAAGAGCGCTCATTGCTCTCGTCCTATTGGTAAAGTTTAATGAAGAGCGCTCATTACTCTCGTCCTATTGGTAAAGCTTAATGAAGAGCGCTCATTACTCTCGTCCTATTGGTAAAGCTTAATGAAGAGCGCTCATTGTTCTCGTCCTATTGGTAAAGCTTAATGAAGAGCGCTCATTACTCTCGTCCTATTCGTAAAGCTTAATGAAGAGCGCTCATTGCTCTCGTCCTATTGGTAAAGCTTAATGAAGAGCGCTCATTACTCTCGTCCTATTGGTAAAGCTTAATGAAGAGCGCTCATTACTCTCGTCCTATTGGTAAAGCTTAATGAAGAGCGCTCATTGCTCTCGTCCTATTGGTAAAGCTTAATGAAGAGTGCTCATTGCTCTCGTCCTATTGGTAAAGCTTAACCCTTTCAACACCACAGACCTCTAAATAGGCTTACAAAAAGCCGTCTCATCAGGATCTGCACTTTTTGCGAGTAGTATTACTAATTTTAGACAAAATTACCCATCTTGATAAATGAACTGGTCCGAATGTAATTTTCTTATTCATTTATTGGTCTAAGAATATCATGGACCAGTCCATGTGAGTTACTTGGTGTTGAATGGGTTAAGCTGCAGAACTTTTTATTGCTCCGATATAAATGTTCCAGAAATGAACCTTTTCTTGTACGCAAAGAGTTTACTTAACATTAATTTTATGAATGATTTTTTGAATGCTTACAGACTTGACTTACGCCAGAGGTTAGCTATGGTACACTATATGAATGACTTTTTGAATGCTTACGGACTTGACTTACGCCAGAGGTTAGCTATGGTACACTATATGAATGATTTATTGAATGGTATTAACGAAAAAATATGTAATGATTTATTTATTTATAGTATTAACTTGCGGGTTTCACACCACGCCAGAGGTTACTAAGATTAATGTTATGCTTTATTTATTGTAGGCCTATAGTATTAACTTGCGGGTTTCACACCACGCCAGAGGTTACTAAGATTAATGTTATGCTTTATTTATTGTAGGCCTATAGTATTAACTTGCGGGTTTCACACCACGCAAGAGGTTACCTAAAAAAATGTAATGATTTATTTATTGAATAGTATTAACTTAAAACTTTCACATACGTTGATTAGCTACCAAATATTTAGATTTTTTTGTCAGAAGAAAGTTAAGAAATGAGTATGTATGCATTGACTTTTGTATGTAGTTAACCTGCATCCATTGAGGATACCACCGATGGGCATCTCCATCTGGCGAACACTGTTCCATAGTACTTCCGGAATAATAAGTTCCGGTCTGGTATCCGCAATACCCATCACATGGCCGTCCTATACGCCTTCGTGCTTCTTGTGTGAGATCCAGTGCCTAATTACCTCCATCAAAGAGAGTCCTGTAAATGTACATGAACAGTTGATAAAATGTTATCTATATGTAAAGCGTAGAGATTATAAACAGATAATGAGAGATATCTCCAATTTTCTATTACCTCCCTTGGCAGATACAGTCTGATTTATTCCAATATGCGAATAGGTCCTTTTAGTTATAATCCTTTGCTTTTACTGTTGATCCCTAACCAGATGTTGCGGTATGATAAATGTGATTTTATCCAAATCGTGTTAATTAACTGATTTCTTTCAGAAATAAGTAGCCATTGCATATACTGTATGAGATATGTCAAGATATAGTAATTTAATAATCATACGAAGCGATAGTGGAATAAAATATCTAGCATGTTGTGCAAAGGAAACAACGATAAAACCAGAGGAAAACACTTAATATGACCTATCTACTTTTAGAGAGTGTTCAGGGGCAGTAACTGACCGATGTTTCTCATTGAATGACAGTAAATAAATTATGATTTGCTGCATAAATGACTAGACAATATATATTTAAATCGATAAACAGACTGATATTCTTGCACGAGTTTGTTTGTTTTGGGTATAACATCGCACGAGCAGCTTGGGTCATGTGACGACTTTCCAGCTATTATTGGTGGAGGAGGACAACAGGTGCCCCTTCAAGCAGTATTTCGGGCGTGAGCAGGCACCCGGGTAGAACTACCAACCTTCCACAAGCCAGGTGGATAGCTTCCCCACAGGATATAATTTGACAGAACAGTGTGATTCGAACCAGCAGCGGTGAGGGGCAAGAGATTTGAAGGCAAGGACCGTAACCACTCGGCCACATTCTAATGTTATGAGTCATTATGAGGTTACTGAGTTTCCATTATCCTATATCCAGTTCCTTCGCACATGATGTCTAAATGAGAGTGCATAAACTGTTTAAGATTATAAGGCAATTAGTAAATTAGACGCTATAGTATGGTTAAAATGGATCTCTCGAAACATTAGCATGAAATTAATATATTGCAAAAATATTGATCACTATTATAGTATAATGATATGATCACTATGATGCTATGATCACTATGATGATATGATCACTATGGCGATATGTTCACTATGATGATGCGATCACTATGATAATATGATCACTATGATACTATGATGATATGATCACTATGATGATATGATCACTATGATGATATGATCACTATGATGATATGATCACTATGATGATATGATCACTATGATACTATGATGATATGATCACTATGATGATATGATCACTATGATGATATGATCACTATGATGTTTATGATCACTATGATGATATGATCACTATGATAGTATGATCACTATAATGATACGATCACTATGATAGTATGATCACTATAATGATACGATCACTATGATAGTATGATCACTATGGTGATATGATCACTATGATCACTATGATAGTAAATCACTATATTTCTCTAGACACCTTCCAAGTAGCTGAAATATAGACGGTAACGTTATTTCTGGACTGTATTTCCTGGTGGATATCCTATATCAAAGTAAGATTACGCTTAAAGTAAACACGATTGGTGGCTTGTTTACAATAAAAAACAAGGGCTCATTCTAGTGGACGACATAGGCAAAATAGTCGCCCTAGGGACCCTGATTTGGCCTCCTGGGGGCCCACTTTTCTCCCTAAAGAAATACATGTGATTACAATTTGTTTACAATATTTTGTCCAGTAAGATACACTGGCCCATTATAAAGCACTTCGTCTATTCATATGGTGTAGTTTGACTCCATTTTGTTGAATTATATTAAATAACACCATTTAAAGACTTCTTCCAAAGAGTCTGACCTAGAATGAGCCCTGATACCTGGAATGTTGTACCTGGGAAAAGGCATGGCCGGTACGTTGTATTAGATGTTATTCTCTCCAAGACGAGTGTAATGAGAGACATCTGTACTTTTCTATTACCTCCCTTTGCAGATAAAGTATGATTTATTCCAATATGTGAATAGGTCATTTTAGTTAGATCCCATTGTTTTTACTGTTATGCCCTAACCAGATGTTGTGGTATGATAAATGTGATTTTATCAAAAACGTGTTACTTAAGTTTTTTTAGACGAATACATTAATAAGAAAATTTAATTTGAACCAGTTTATTTATGTAACAGTGTGAACTCTTTTTGTTTAATTAAACAGAGTTATCAGTTATGTCCCTTTGACTGAAATGTACATAATTCAGGGATACTAAATATATCTCATGTCACACATGGAAGGTCACGTGTTTATATTTTTAACAAGGTAAATATGCTTTCAAATGTTTTGGGAGTTATTGCATTCAGTGCACAAAGATAATATACAGGTTTAAAGTGAACTTGTTTGTGTTGGCATTCCATATTTTGGCAGTAAATAAGTAAAACATTTACATTGAATGTTCTTCTGGTAAAGGTCAAGCTAGCAGCATTGAATTGTCTGTTTCTAATATTTCTAATAGTTATTAATAATAATAACATGACATTCACAATTGCATCTCGTCTCTTACAGTTACACACATGTAATACTTATTTGCAGGTTTTTGTTATTGTCTAACAACCACGTTAAACGTTGAGGGCGAATGAATTGGTCGAAAGGGAACACTCGTTCCACAAATGGTAAGCTTTAGAAAGAGTGTAATTAAATGTACATTGAAGAATTAAATTGTTTAATGCTACATTTATTTGATTGAATATGTGATGTTTATTGAATATGTTGATGTCTGTTGGATATCTCGTTATAGAAGATTTATAGTCATGCTTCCGAGTCTTTGACGACACTGGACTCATTGATTGGTTGTGAAATGATAATGCCAGAAATAACAATTTCCACTGTGACATATGATGTACAATTTGAATATATAGATACTATGTCTTTCAGGAGTATTGATGGATAAGACATATTATTCATTTCTGTTTTATATATATATTTCAGAGTGTTTTAAACATTCCAACTACAACCTGCCGTTGATTGCAATAAATGAAATGCAACTATACAGATGTGTTGACTCCAAATTATTATTCTGTAGCGAATCCACCCCCCTCAGGACATATAAGTACAAGAGCTAGTCGAAAGGGGTACCTGTCCAGGACAAAATGCTTCGACATAAACGTAGTTTGACTTAACGAAATTCGAGATAATCGGAGCCAGTTATATGTAAAATGATAGTGTCTGAAACAGGACTTTCATCCGACTTCGAGATAACAGGATAATTCGATATAACGGACTTTGGCATAACGGATGTAGACTGTATATGGGAGCTTAATATCAAACAAGGGTGTCAAAATACACTTACTAGTCTTGTCTGCATTCCTATTCTTCAACGGAGGCTTTGTTGTCACTGTCGACTTGTTTGGCAATGGAGGCTTTGTTGTCACTGTCGATTTGTTTGGCAACGGAGGCTTTGTTGTTATTGTCGACTTGTTTGGCAATGGAGGCTTTATTGTCACTGTCGACTTGTTTGGCAATGGAGGCTTTGTTGTTACTGTCGACTTGTTTGGCAACAGAGGCTTTGTTGTCACTGTCGATTTGTTTGGCAATGGAGGCTTTGTTGTTATTGTCGACTTGTTTGGCAATGGAGGCTTTGTTGTCACTGTCGACTTGTTTGGCAATGAAGGCTTTGTTGTCACTGTCGACTTGTTTGGCAATGGAGGCTTTGTTGTCACTGTCGACCTGTTTGGAAATGGAGGCTTTGTTGTCACTATGAGTTTGTTTGGCAATGGAGGCTTTGTTGTCAATGTCTTCTTGTTTGGCAATGGAAGCTTTGTTGTCACTGTCGACTTGTTTGGCAATGGAAGCTTTGCTGTCACTGTCGACTTGTTTGGCAATGCAGCCTTTGTTGTCACTGTCAGCTTGTTTGGCAATGCAGCCTTTGTTGTCACTGTCAGCTTGTTTAGCAATGCAGCCTTTATTGCCACTGTCGGCTTGTTTGGAAATGCAGCCTTTATTGCCACTGTCGGCTTGTTTGCAGCCTTTATTGCCACTGTCGGCTTGTTTGGCAATGCAGCCTTTATTGCCACTGTCGGCTTGTTTGGCAATGCAGCCTTTATTGCCACTGCAGTATTGGGTGGCGCAGGTGCCTTATTTGACACAATTGGCTCGGATGACACAGTGCTATTGTGTGTCACTGCAGTCATGTCTTGCACAGTGGCCTTGAATGACACAGATGGCTTTGGATTCTGGAATATAATGACACTCTATCTAAGGTTTCAATAGAATATACTACAACTTCACGAGAAATCACTATAGAATATACTACAACTACACGAGAAACCACTATAGAATATACTACAACTACACGAGAAACCACTATAGAATATACTACAACTACACGAGAAACCACCATAGAATATACTACAACTACACGAGAAACCACATAGAATATACTACAACAACGAGAAACCACTATAGAATATACTACAACTACACAAAAACACAACCACGAGAAACCACTATAGAATATACTACAACTACACGAGAAACCACTATAGAATATACTACAACTACACGAGAAACCACTATAGAATATACTACAACTACACGAGAAACCACTATAGAATATACTACAACTACACGAGAAACCACTATAGAATATACTACAACTACACGAGAAACCACTATAGAATATACTACAACACACGAGAAACCACTATAGAATATACTACAACTACACGAGAAACCACTATAGAATATACTACAACTACACGAGAAACCACTATAGAATATACTACAACTACACGAGAAACCACTATAGAATATACTACAACTACACGAGAAACCACTATAGAATATACTACAACTACACGAGAAACCACTATAGAATATACTACAACTACACGAGAAACCACTATAGAATATACTACAACTACACGAGAAACCACTATAGAATATACTACAACTACACGAGAAACCACTATAGAATATACTACAACTACACGAGAAACCACTATAGAATATACTACAACTACACGAGAAACCACTATAGAATATACTACAACTACACGAGAAACCACTATAGAATATACTACAACTACACGAGAAACCACTATAGAATATACTACAACTACACGAGAAACCACTATAGAATATACTACAACTACACGAGAAACCACTATAGAATATACTACAACTACACGAGAAACCACTATAGAATATACTACAACTACACGAGAAACCACTATAGAATATACTACAACTACACGAGAAACCACTATAGAATATACTACAACTACACGAGAAACCACTATAGAATATACTACAACTACACGAGAAACCACTATAGAATATACTACAACTACACGAGAAACCACTATAGAATATACTACAACTACACGAGAAACCACTATAGAATATACTACAACTACACGAGAAACCACTATAGAATATACTACAACTACACGAGAAACCACTATAGAATATACTACAACTACACGAGAAACCACTATAGAATATACTACAACTACACGAGAAACCACTATAGAATATACTACAACTACACGAGAAACCACTATAGAATATACTACAACTACACGAGAAACCACTATAGAATATACTACAACTACACGAGAAACCACTATAGAATATACTACAACTACACGAGAAACCACTATAGAATATACTACAACTACACGAGAAACCACTATAGAATATACTACAACTACACGAGAAACCACTATAGAATATACTACAACTACACGAGAAACCACTATAGAATATACTACAACTACACGAGAAACCACTATAGAATATACTACAACTACACGAGAAACCACTATAGAATATACTACAACTACACGAGAAACCACTATAGAATATACTACAACTACACGAGAAACCACTATAGAATATACTACAACTACACGAGAAACCACTATAGAATATACTACAACTACACGAGAAACCACTATAGAATATACTACAACTACACGAGAAACCACTATAGAATATACTACAACTACACGAGAAACCACTATAGAATATACTACAACTACACGAGAAACCACTATAGAATATACTACAACTACACGAGAAACCACTATAGAATATACTACAACTACACGAGAAACCACTATAGAATATACTACAACTACACGAGAAACCACTATAGAATATACTACAACTACACGAGAAACCACTATAGAATATACTACAACTACACGAGAAACCACTATAGAATATACTACAACTACACGAGAAACCACTATAGAATATACTACAACTCACGAGAAACCACTATAGAATATACTACAACTACACGAGAAACCACTATAGAATATACTACAACTACACGAGAAACCACTATAGAATATACTACAACTACACGAGAAACCACTATAGAATATACTACAACTACACGAGAAACCACTATAGAATATACTACAACTACACGAGAAACCACTATAGAATATACTACAACTACACGAGAAACCACTATAGAATATACTACAACTACACGAGAAACCACTATAGAATATACTACAACTACACGAGAAACCACTATAGAATATACTACAACTACACGAGAAACCACTATAGAATATACTACAACTACACGAGAAACCACTATAGAATATACTACAACTACACGAGAAACCACTATAGAATATACTACAACTACACGAGAAACCACTATAGAATATACTACAACTACACGAGAAACCACTATAGAATATACTACAACTACACGAGAAACCACTATAGAATATACTACAACTACACGAGAAACCACTATAGAATATACTACAACTACACGAGAAACCACTATAGAATATACTACAACTACACGAGAAACCACTATAGAATATACTACAACTACACGAGAAACCACTATAGAATATACTACAACTACACGAGAAACCACTATAGAATATACTACAACTACACGAGAAACCACTATAGAATATACTACAACTACACGAGAAACCACTATAGAATATACTACAACTACACGAGAAACCACTATAGAATATACTACAACTACACGAGAAACCACTATAGAATATACTACAACTACACGAGAAACCACTATAGAATATACTACAACTACACGAGAAACCACTATAGAATATACTACAACTACACGAGAAACCACTATAGAATATACTACAACTACACGAGAAACCACCATAGAATATACTACAACTACACGAGAAACCACTATAGATATACTACAACTATACGAGAAACCACAAAAAACACTATAGAATATACTACAACTACACGAGAAACCACTATAGAATATACTACAACTACACGAGAACCACTATAGAATATACTACAACTACACGAGAAACCACTATAGAATATACTACAACTACACGAGAAACCACTATAGAATATACTACAACTACACGAGAAACCACTATAGAATATACTACAACTACACGAGAAACCACTATAGAATATACTACAACTACACGAGAAACCACTATAGAATATACTACAACTACACGAGAAACCACTATAGAATATACTACAACTACACAAGAAACCACTATAGAATATACTACAACTACACAAGAAACCACTATAGAATATACTACAACTACACGAGAAACCACTATAGAATATACTACAACTACACGAGAAACAACTATAGAATATACTACAACTACACGAGAAACCACTATAGAATATACTACTAATAATACTGATTAATAATGTGAGATTTATCGATTTCATTAAAACTGTTATAATTAAAACTGACGCCCCATATTTAGCACCATACAACCATACAATGCTAACAATAATACTAATAATACGACTATAGTCAAATGGTGTTGGCTCAGACTCGTCTATCCTTACTTACCGTCGATTTCGTTGAACTCTTCAGTCTGAGGAGGCTCAATTTTCCCGACACCCACCGATTCTTTAGTATATAACCAATCGTAGGACATTCGTCAGGGTTGTCCCTCATCATACTCTGTATCAGCTCCGTAGGTTCTGTTAGGTAGAACATAATATCAAATTACAGTGTATTAAGTCAGTACATACATGTATTCATTTTATTATTATTATTATACAATATAGCATTCTTTACATAGAGAAATTATACCTCATACACTACTGAGAGAAACAAGTGTGGTCTTTCTCTAATGCACAGAGTCGGTGGTTCAAACCCGAGCGTCCATCCAATCCTCATACACTACTGAGAGAAACAAGTGTGGTCTTTCTCTAATGCACAGAGTCGGTGGTTCAAACCCGAGCGTCCATCCAATCCTCATACACTACTGAGAGAAACAAGTGTGGTCTTTCTCTAATGCACAGAGTCGGTGGTTCAAACCCGAGCGTCCATCCAATCCTCATACACTACTGAGAGAAACAAGTGTGGTCTTTCTCTAATGCACAGAGTCGGTGGTTCAAACCCGAGCGTCCATCCAATCCTCATACACTACTGAGAGAAACAAGTGTGGTCTTTCTCTAATGCACAGAGTCGGTGGTTCAAACCCGAGCGTCCATCCAATCCTCATACACTACTGAGAGAAACAAGTGTGGTCTTTCTCTAATGCACAGAGTCGGTGGTTCAAACCCGAGCGTCCATCCAATCCTCATACACTACTGAGAGGAACAAGTGTGGTCTTTCTCTAATGCACAGAGTCGGTGGTTCAAACCCGAGCGTCCATCCAATCCTCATACACTACTGAGAGAAACAAGTGTGGTCTTTCTCTAATGCACAGAGTCGGTGGTTCAAACCCGAGCGTCCATCCAATCCTCATACACTACTGAGAGGAACAAGTGTGGTCTTTCTCTAATGCACAGAGTCGGTGGTTCAAACCCGAGCGTCCATCCAATCCTCATACACTACTGAGAGGAACAAGTGTGGTCTTTCTCTAAGGCACAGTCGGTGGTTCAAACCTGAGCGTCCATCCGTGCCTCATACATTATTGAGAGGAACAAGTGTGGTCTTTCTCTAACGCACAGAGTCGGTGGTTCAAACCCGAGCGTCCATCCAATCCTCATACACTATTGAGAGGAACAAGTGTGGTCTTTCTCCATCACATAGAGCTGAAGAGTCATTACTTAACATTATTGTTTTGATAAAATTATAGAGATCGAGTAGCTTACTTGTTGAATAAAATTTTCGGTGATGCGGCTGAGTAACATCCATATCAGAGAGGGTGTTATTTTTGATTGACTTGTGACCATTGATCATGTTACAAAGAACTGCTCCCCTGAAAAAGACACAAGAGATAATTTATCTTTAAACATTTTCACATTTCTGTATTTTACTTGTTCCATGTTACATCAAAATGTCGGCAATTGTGTGGTGTTCACAGATACATTTTACTTGTTTTAGTATTGTGTATGACTTCATTATATAAATCACAGAAGAGTTGTATTGAACAACATGTTTGACATGTTGGGATTCTGCCCGTTTTGAGGTTATCCAATTATATTGAAGAATGGCAGAACGGACACTTTTCATTGGTTAACCAGAACACACCTTCATTGCGGATTTGTCAGTCATTGGCTCTTCTGCATCACGTGGTAACAGCCAGTGGTATATATTAAATGGCAGTCTTGGTCACACAGGGATCGCAGGTTTGATCCCCCGTCTGACCCTAATAAAATTAACAGTCTTTCAGATGGGACGTTAAACCGAGGTCTCGTGTCAGTACTTTAAAAGAACCAAAGGAGATTCTGGAATGGGTCTCTGTCTGTATCATGCACTATCCTCCAAAAATCTAAAATGACTAAACTCTTCAGGAGGCGTCGCTCATATGGGCAACCGGTAGCGACTAAATAAACGTAAAAACTACGTCACACAAGATCGCAGGTTCGATCCCCCGTCTGACCCTAATAAAATTAACAGTCTTTCAGATGGGACGTTAAACCGAGGTCTCGTGTCAGTGCTTTAAAAGAACCAGAGGAGATTCTGGAATGGGTCTCTGTCTGTATCATGCACTATCCTCCAAAAATCTAAAATGACTAAACTCTTCAGGAGGCGTCGCTCATATGGGCAACCGGTAGCGACGATAAATAAATGTAAAATACCACGTCACACAAATACTTAATCACCTTAGTTTATAATATATGAGTGTTAACTAAACTTCCTAGTACACTCGCCCATATGGTTCGCCGGAGGCGAGGGTAAATAAGCTCAATCATCGTCACACAAATACAGACGGATCTGTAGTCCAGTGGTAGCACGCTGGACTGGTAATCCAGGGATCGCAGGTTCCACCCCCTGTCTGACCCTAATAAAATTAACAGACTTTCAGATGAGACGTTAAACCGAGGTCTCGTGTCGGTGTTTTACACCGTGCACGTAAAAGAACCAGAGGAGACTGGAATGGGTCTCTGTCTGTATCATTGCACTATCCTCCAAAATCTAAAATGACTAATATCTTCAGGAGGTGTCGCTCATATGGGCAACCGGTAGCGACGATAAATAAACTTAAAAACACACAATATGTAGTCCAGGGATCGCAGGTTTTATCCCCTTTCTAACCCGAATAAAAATTAGCAGTCTTTAGATGGGACTTTAAACAGAGGTCTCGTGTCAGTACTTTACACCATGCTCATAAAAGAACGATAAATAACCACAATTCTTAGTAAGAACAGTGCGGTAAATTCAATCTGCTGACATTGTACATTAAGTAGTAAGATACAGTAAAACCCGTCTGTCCCTTTCTGTATGTCACCGTTAAACCACGGTCCATTATATTTGATATGTTGAAATAGAAGCATACGTGTTCAGAATATATATATCTACGAGATATTGAGTCAACAGTAAATAGTATGTGTTCAGAATATATAAATCTACATGTATGGAATGATTTTATTTTTCGACTTCCATGAATTAAAGTTTGGAACAGTTCAACTCGTCATCTATTCCTTTACTTACAATCAGTGGAATCGTCACCCATTGGGCCATTGCAAAATCAGTATAATTATGACGTTCAAATGCTTTAGAAACATAATATACATATATTTTCTGAACAGCATTTACATTTTATAATTTCATTTAGTTAAAAAAATTAACATATCCCAATACTATTTCATGATGCAACATGCTCTTAAATCATTATAAAATGAGCATTCAATAATAAAATGATATTCATCCTCTAACTTATTACATATATTGCATTTCCTACAAACTATACGGTGCGCTATATGGTAGTTCCATCTGCCACACACACACATATATATATATATATATATATATATATATATATATAAGACAACAGATCAGTATTGCAAACAGAATAATACCACTGACATAGTCAGTTATGAATCACTTACATACTCCACACGTCAGACTTTGTGCCGTTGTATGGAATGTAATTCATCACTTCGGGGGCCTTGTATCCGGTTGTCCCGCAGTTCAAAGTCAACAACTTGTTAAATCCAGGAAAATACATGGTGGCTAATCCGAAATCTGAAGAAAACACATAGAACGTTATGACAGGCGAACATGGTTGGTGTATGGACAAACGACACCCAGTAAATGATGATAGATCTATAGTACGGCTTTCCGAACGTTTGAAAGCATTCTTATGAGCCAGAATAACATTCACTAACACTGGAATAAAATCAACAGACGCAATATTACGGTACCGTAGAAACATTGTTCGGCAAATAAAATACAAGCTAATTGAATACATTTGGAAATAGTTTAAAATCGGATTGAAAATTTCGAATCCACAGACAAAATGGCGGCTTTAATTAGTCTAAATATTCAGATGAAAGAATGCGCACGCACCTGATATATATATAGTATCTGGTGCGTAGGCATTCTTAATATATATATATAGTATCTGGTGCGTGCGCATTCTTAATATATATATATTATCTGGTGCGTGCGCATTCTTAATATATATATATTAAACATGACTTTCAATACAATGCCTTTGTGGACTAGTGGTTAGAGTAGTGGCTTACATATCCAGAGGACCGCGGTTCGAATCCGAGTATTAACAGTCTTTCGGATGGGACTTTAAGCCAAGGTCTCGTATCGGTGCTGTACACCGTGCACGTAAACGAACCAGAGGAGACTCTGGAATGGGTCTCTGTCTGTATCATTGCACTATCCTCCAAAAAATATTTCTTTAACAATAAACATAAAGTTTCATTACTATGTGGATCAGTTTGTTGATCAAGAATCACATTTCTTGAGGAAATGGTGTTCATCTTCAATCATACTGATGTTGCAAAATGTACATATTCGTTCCAGTGCGACCTGAATATAGTCATGGTTCTTAGCACTTAAAGGGAGAATACCAACTCTTAGTTGTGCTAACATTCATATTTCATGCCCTGCTAAATTCAGTGTACGTAATAGTAAGTTTCTATATTTTTAATGTGATCTTTAGTTTATACAAATTTATTTTAGCTCGATTGCGAAACAAGTTCTTTCAACTTATATTAATCACTCTCGAGACCTCATTCCTGATGGAATCCATCGCCATGAAGGAGAGAGAAGAGGCAATGTGGAATTTAAATGCCTTGCCTAAGGGCACAATCGTAACAGCTCCAGTGGGGCTCGAACTCCGGACCTTTCGCACCTGAAGCGAACGCGCATCCACTGCGCTATCACGACTATGTGATCTTTGCATTTGTAGCAACAGACGGATATGTAGTCCAGTGGTAACACGCTGGACTGGTAATCCAGGGATCGCAGGTTCGATCCACCACCTGACCCTAATAAAATTAACAGTCTTTCAGATGGGACTTTAAACAGACGTCTCGTGTCGGTGCTGTACACCGTGTACATACAAGAACCAGAGGAAACTCTGGAATGGGTTTCTGTCTGTATCATTGCACTATCCTCCAAAGATCTAAAATGACTAATCTCTTCAGGAGGCGTCGCTCATATGGGCAACCGGTAGCGAAGATAAATAAACGTAAACCACACACACGCTATGACACGAAGAATGATCATACACGAATAGGAATTACTATGAAGGCATGAGCGAATAATAACGTTATTCAAGATAAAGTATAAGGAGTCCCTATAAACTACACAATATAAAGTATAAGGAGCACCTATAAACTACACAATATAAGATATAAGGAGTACCTATAAACTACACAATAGAAAGTATAAGGAGTACCTATAAACTACACAATATAAGGTATAAGGAGTACCTATAAACTACACAATATAAGATATAAGGAGTACCTATAAACTACACAATAGAAAGTATAAGGAGTACCTATAAACTACACAATAGAAAGTATAAGGAGTACCTATAAACTACACAATATAAGGTATAAGGAGTACCTATAAACTACACAATAGAAAGTATAAGGAGTACCTATAAACTACACAATAGAAAGTATAAGGAGTACCTATAAACTACACAATATAAAGTATAAGGAGTACCTATAAACTACACAATATAAAGTATAAGGAGTACCTATAAACTACACAATATAAGGTATAAGGAGTACCTATAAACTACACAATATAAAGTATCAGGAGTACCTATGCACGAATCCATTGGAATGTATGTGTCTCATTCCTTCTGCTATTTTTCTGAATAGCTTTTTGGCAGTACTTTCAGCAATCCCCTTGTGACCTTTCTCGATCCGCTTATTTATCATCTGGCGTAAAGTACCGTGACTGTGGTACTCCATGACCAAGTATTCCCGCGATGACGTCTCGAAGTGGTCGAGCATACATACCTGAAATATCAGAAGACGACACATATATAACAACGATCTGATTCATAATTCGTTTATTTTTAATTCATGACTTTCTGGATTACCTTTTGTATATCGTTCAACTTCCAGTGCATTATAGTTTGCAACGTTACTGGTAGTATTTACATTATTTGGCGCATAATTTATTTTACATTTTTTTCCCTAAGTATTGAGATTGTGGGAGTAAATGATACCGCGATGATAGCGAAAATAATCTCTCTCGAATTGTATGTATTTAGCAGTAGGTAATTATGTACCTGACAACACGCAATATATGGTGGGTATGCTGACTAAGGCTTCCAGGGAAGACCTCACCGACAGATTTCTAAAGAAATGATGTACGGCCAACGAATGCATATCATTATTGTTAACCTCGATGCTCGAAGTTACTAAGCACAATTTATTTGCAAAATCAGGTATACTTATTATTATCTCAGCTCATGGCCATCTTGTCTATCACAATTTGTCACTAAAACAGGTTGTTCCAAAACAATCATTTAATTCAGAAAACAGGTGTCTTTACGTACGTGCATCATTAGACCTCACTACATGTATATATCTCATTTAAAGTTCAATCCTCTTACTCCCGGGGCCTCTGTGGCCGAGTGGCTATGGTAGTTTACTTCAGTTCACTTGCCCCGCTGTAGGCTAGAATACCACTGGGGATCCGATTATTCACTGGCTGGCAGTTAGCCCGGGTTCCAGTCTGTCGATTATTCACTGGCTGGCAGTTAGCCCGGGTTCCAGTCTGTCGATTATTCACTGGCTGGCAGTTAGCCCGGGTTCCAGTCTGTCGATTATTCACTGGCTGGCAGTTAGCCCGGGTTCCAGTCTGTCGATTATTCACTGGCTGGCAGTTAGCCCGGGTTCCAGTCTGTCGATTATTCACTGGCTGGCAGTTAGCCCGGGTTCCAGTCTGTCGATTATTCACTGGCTGGCAGTTAGCCCGGGTTCCAGTCTGTCGATTATTCACTGGCTGGCAGTTAGCCCGGGTTCCAGTCTGTCGATTATTCACTGGCTGGCAGTTAGCCCGGGTTCCAGTCTGTCGATTATTCACTGGCTGGCAGTTAGCCCGGGTTCCAGTCTGTCGATTATTCACTGGCTGGCAGTTAGCCCGGGTTCCAGTCTGTCGATTATTCACTGGCTGGCAGTTAGCCCGGGTTCCAGTCTGTCGATTATTCACTGGCTGGCAGTTAGCCCGGGTTCCAGTCTGTCGATTATTCACTGGCTGGCAGTTAGCCCGGGTTCCAGTCTGTCGATTATTCACTGGCTGGCAGTTAGCCCGGGTTCCAGTCTGTCGATTTTTCACTTTTTTTTTTACTTTTACTTCTGATAAAACAACACGTTGCTATGATCAGAATCTCAATACGGTTTGGATGTTAAATAAATATATTTATATAACGGAAAAAGGAAAATATATCAACTCCTGTTCCCAGAGTAATGCAATGTATACACACTTGCATAGTTTGCGTATAGGTAACTATGTGCCTGTTCATCTTTCTAACGTCCACTGTATGTTACAGCTATGTGTTTTTGCTTTCCACACTCGCTATCTATAAGAACCATTCCCAGTAGTGTTCTTAATGTGTGTGTTTTAACTTTATTTATCATCGCTACCGGTTGCCCATATGAACGACGATAGTGCAATGATACAGACAGAGACCCATTCCAGAGTCTCCTCTGGTTCTTTTACGTGCACGGCGTACAGCACCGACACGAGACCTCGGTTTAAAGTCCCATCTGAAAGACTGTTAATTTTCTTAGGGCCAGATGGGGGATCGAACCTGCGATCCCTGGATTACCAGTCCAGCGTGTTACCACTGGACTACAGATCCATCTGTAGTGTTCTTAATATTTCCTCTCACTATTTTTATGGCATGCACTCCTGTCACTAACACTCGAAATAGAGGTGTGACAGTATTTGAAGATATATAGATAAAATAAAGCTACACTTACCATGTTCTTGTGCGGAGGTATTTTCGAGAGGTTATACAACTCCTGGGGAAGATACGCAGACTGCTTTTCATTTTGATCGCGACCTGAACATTATAAGAAAACAGACGTTTGAATAGTATGCATGTATGTTGTGCAAGTCTTGATAGTGCAGTGGTAGCATGTTCTCTTCAGGAGCGAAATGCCCGACGTTCGAGCCCCGCTACAGCCGTTACGATTGTGCCCTTAGGCAAGGCATTTAAATTACACGTTGCCTCTTCTCACTCCCTCGTGGCAATGGATTTCATCAGGAATGAGGTCTCGAGAGTGATCAAATAAATATACATGTCAAGTGATCAAATCATTGAATGCAGAATGAAAATAGATTCATAACTTGTTTTGAATATTTATTGTTCAAAGTTACATTGGGTACCTTATCAAAAGTTGCAAAATGGCACTGCTATGACCAATACCGTTAATCTTACATAATGTTTCATTAAAGCGCTAGAAAGGGGTAAGACTTATGCAGAAAATAATAACGACTTGGCTTGTTCCCTCGAATTAGATTAACGGATTAGTTAATTGTCTTCCTGAAACGATAATTGTCAAACAATGCAAACAACTACCGCTCAGCGGATGCAGTGGCCATCAATATCACAAACAACTACCGCTCAGCGGATGCAGTGGCCATCAATATCACAAACAACTACCGCTCAGCAGATGCAGTGGCTATCAATATCACAAACAACTACCGCTCAGCGGATGCAGTGGCCACCAATATCACAAACAACTACCGCTCAGCGGATGCAGTGGCCACCAATATCACAAACAACTACCGCTCAGCGGATGCAGTGGCCATCAATATCACAAACAACTACCGCTCAGCGGATGCAGTGGACACCAATATCACAAACAACTACCGCTCAGCGGATGCAGTGGCCATCAATATCACCAGATGTGGCATGCATTGAACACTTACATGTACGTGTATTGGGCGTGCTGTACATAAACGAATTACAAGACAGACAAGACTTGCTGACATGCCCAACATTCTGCAACAGGAGTGAGCTCTCATCCCGGCTTGTGTTTTCAATGAGGAGTCGTCTGCTTGAGTGCAATGCGCAAAATGGTGGCTACACGCACTATTGAAAGTCACTCAGCAATTTTGCAACGAAATTTGCCGAAACCGGTAATTCAATTTTCATTCTGTTTTCAGTGTTTTGTTAAGATTGACTTGTACTTTTATTTGATATATGAATTGTACGTTAAGTAATAAATACGTTACAGCATAAAAATGATTTGTTGCAGAATCTTTTGTTGTCGACTCGAGTATATAAAGTAAAATAAAGTGTTACCCCAGGGCCAGCTAATTCTAACTTATGAGACCTTTGTTACGAACATTAGGAATTCCCGAACCCTATGCTTGGCTCACCAACCGGCCAACTCAGAATGAACCACCGACGAGGTCCGAACCGTCGATCTCCCGCTCCCTAGGCAGACGACTTAAACCACGCCACATGTTTACTTCAGTTGACGGTTTGCTGTCAGTTGTGTCTAGGAGGTGCTTCTTCATTTGTATCTTATTCCAGTTATTGTTAGGAAACTTGCAATCTATTTTAAAGCGACAATAACTCGCGAAAAGCAACTAAATGCTTTTTTCACGTATAAATACATTGCTACTACAAATTCTTCCGAATACATTCGAACATTAACATTGAATCAATAAACAGTATTTTTGTGACCTACACATTTTCAAAATTGAAAGTAGGATTTCATATAAGGATCATCCACGCTCCTGAATTGACGTTTGTTTGTCATCGGAATCAACACTAAACGCGTGATACTGTCGTTTAAAGATAATTAAACTAGTTTACATATAAATATGCATAGGCACACATGTAAGATATAACGGTAAATCTGTACTATATATCGTGTTATTCAGGATACACGCGTTGTATTACGCATTTACATTATTTTGTTATGTCAACAAACCGCGTATACGACGATTGCTTATTAGTTGATATACTCAGTATTTGAGGCAAATATTTTGGAAAAAATTATACCATATAATAGGAAAATACAATCTGTAGAAATTTGCGTTTTCACTGACGTTGTTAAGTTTATATGATGGACATCGATACATTTATTTAATATATTTACCTTGACAACCCCGTCTCGATCGGCATTCTTAGCCATATCGGGAAATTTTGCTACTATCCATGTCTCTACTTTTGCTAACTTGACAATATCAAATCCTCCCGCTCCGATGGTATCCTCTGTGACATACCCATGACAGAGGCCATCAAGCCGGAATAGGTCATCCGGTGATCGGCTCGGGGGTAATTCCTGTTTAAAGAAAATAACAGAACAGGTTGTTATTTCAGACTTGTACATATAGGTACATCATCTCAAAACATCTGGTTAATATGAAATAGTGCCACGTGTATATACATATAGGTATATCATCTCAAAACATCTGGTTAATATGAAATAGTGCCACGTGTATATACATATAGGTATATCATCTCAAAACATCTGGTTAATATGAAATAGTGCCACGTGTATATACATATAGGTATATCATCTCAAAACATCTGGTTAATATGAAATAGTGCCACGTGTATATACATATAGGTATATCATCTCAACACATCTGATTAATATGAAATAGTGTCACATGTATATACATATAGGTATATCATCTCAACACATCTGATTAATATGAAATAGTGCCACATGTATATACATATAGGTATATCATCTCAACACATCTGGTTAATATGAAATAGTGCCACGTGTATATACATATAGGTATATCATCTCAACACATCTGGTTAATATGAAATAGTGCCACGTGTATATACATATAGGTATATCGTCTCAACACATCTGGTTAATATGAAATAGTGTCACGTGTATATACATATAGGTACATCGTCTCAACACATCTGGTTAATATGAAATAGTGTCACATGTATATACATATAGGTACATCGTCTCAACACATCTGGTTAATATGAAATAGTGTCACATGTATATACATATAGGTACATCGTCTCAACACATCTGGTTAATATGAAATAGTGTCACATGTATATACATATAGGTACATCGTCTCAACACATCTGGTTAATATGAAATAGTGTCACATGTATATACATATAGGTACATCGTCTCAACACATCTGGTTAATATGAAATAGTGTCACATGTATATACATATAGGTACATCGTCTCAACACATCTGGTTAATATGAAATAGTGTCACATGTATATACATATAGGTACATCGTCTCAACACATCTGGTTAATATGAAATAGTGTCACATGTATATACATATAGGTACATCGTCTCAACACATATGGTTAATATGAAAACGTGACGTGTATATACATAAAAAGTGAAATAAAGTAACAGAAAGAACTAAGTATGCACACACACAAAAACATAAATTTAAGTGATTTCTTTATATTATAATACAGCAAACCCCAAGGCCCATGCATGCTCATTATATTCAATACTATTGAATACATAGTATTATACTCCATTGCATAATACCAATTGCACTATGTTAATAGATTGCACTATGTTAATAGATTGCACTATGTTAATATATTGCACTATATTGCAATATGTTAATAAATTGCACTATGTTAATATATTGCACAATGATGCACTATGTTAATAGATTGCACTATGTTAATAGATTGCACTATGTTAATAGATTGCACTATGTTAATAGATTGCACTATGTTAATAGATTGCACTATGTTAATAGATTGCACTATGTTAATAGATTGCACTATGTTGCGCTATGTTAATAGATTGTACTATGTTAATAGATTGTACTAGATTGTACTATGCACTATGTTAATAGATTGCACTATATTGCACTATAATACTATAATGCACTATGTTGCATTATGCTCCACTAGATGTATTATATTATATTTCTTTATATATACACCTGTTTTATATTATGCAAATTCCAAAATGGCAATGTACTATATTACTTATGCACACATGCAAAACATGCTGCATAATAATATATTACATTGGATCATACTATATTAGAGTGGTGGAACCTATGCTCGGTGTATTCATATGCTCGGCGTATTTGTCCATTTACATTCGTATTTAAAATATTTATATAAGTTCTAGGCTAATTTCGCTGACAGAGCTGAAGCATCGTTCAATAGCATTTCGTTGCGTGTATCGGTAACCTGGTGCAACTGTCACGTGACTGGTCCAGCAGACAATTCATTGGGAGAATATGTCCACCGAAACTGATACGGTGTATGAGCATGTAGCTATCCGAATTTTTAAAAAATCTACACCTAACCCGAAATATATCTCACTGCATATCACTGCCGGACTACTTTTTTTATTATCTCCCTTCCCAATACACTAGTCTTGCAATATTACTCTCCCTTTAAATGCTTAGACAACAACAACAAATCAACCGTCTGCTATTGAATAATAATAATATATAAACAATTAATAGCTCTAACAAAATTTAAATAAATAAAAAATGGAATCTAACAATATTGAGGATATGTACCTGGAATGTTTAGATGAAGAGACTTTAAATTCTCTATTCACTGGGGATTTTATTGAATCAGGGCGGCTCAGGTGAACCCAATGACAGTAAGGAGGAAGCTGCAACTTATCATGCAAGTGTAGCCAATTTTGACATTATCCCTGTTAAGGAAGCGTCCTAAACAAAATGCAACAAAGTGTTACAGGAGAATCTCAAAACCCCTTCAATGGTCAATCCATGAATCCTTCCATCAGTGATCAGTCAGTGAATCCATTCCAAACTGTAACATCCATTTCATGTTCAATGCATGAATCCATCCATGAATCAGCCTTATGTTCCATCCATGAATCCATTCAATGGTCCATCCATGCATACACTCCCTCAATGACTATCCATTATTTAATCCTCTTCCTATGTTTATGGGTAGCACCTTCAATGGTCCTCTCAATTTTCATTTTGAAAATACATCTTCTAAATCTATGACACACACGCAAACAGCTGTCTGCACACAGGAAAGATCATGCTCCTCCTCTCCAGAAATTAAACGCAGGAAACGAATAAGACATATTTCAGATTCAAGTGAATAAAAACGGACTTTGAGTTTGAATCAAGTGAAAATAATTTCATCATCCGATGTTGCTGTTTTTTCACAAACTTGCACCATGTCACACGCACAGGCACCAGACACAGAAACATTTTTTTATTATTTTTGGCCTATGGTCATATAATATATTACTTACTATATGACCATAGGCCAAAAATAAAATAAATATGTTTGTGTCTGGTGCCTGTGGTCACACGTGTCATTTATCAAACAAATCAAAAGCGAAATACAACTGACAATGTCTCGAATGTTGTCACTGCATATTGAAACAATAACTCCATGTATTTTTCCTCGATTCAACTTTAAATTCAAGATGGCGGCAGATTTGTGTATCGATCAATGTATTCATCCGCGCAAAAACATGGCGGCCAGCTATTTTAATTTCTCCATTTTGTGTTTGTTTTTCACCAATTATCATAAATAAAAAGAAAATTTGTTTGTTTTGAGTGAATATGGAATATATCTCACTGAGAAGTGAGAAAATTTCAAATATGTTCACGAGCGCGTATAAATATCCTCTATTTATTCAATGATGTACTATATCAAAATAATATATTCAACAAGTTATGGTGGTTAAATAAAAAATAACTGAAGTCTTAAGTGCCAGCCGACACCATTGCGATAGCTGTAGTGAGCAGCAAGGTCACGTGATAAAGCTAAAACTGTCAACAAGAGCTTTTGAAAGTTGTTTTCACGACTTAAGAAAATAATAATATACGGCAAGTGTAACTAACATTTTATACTGGTCATTATGTGTGAGCTTTACGCCGAGCATAGGTTACACCACTCTATATGGCAAGTGCAATTAACATTTTATACTGGTCATTATGTGTGAGCTTTACGCCGAGCATAGGTTCCACCACTCTACACTTTAAAGCAGCATTACATCGTATGAAATAAAATATATTTGAAAAATTCAATTTTTACGTATAGGTAGCAATGCTGCTACACATTCTAACATTATACTTTGTATGCTTATGTTCATTTGGTAAACAGTGTTTTTTTGCAATAAAACAAACTCGAAACCGAAAGTAGGACTTTCCGAGTTGATCGGTCACGCACTTGTTTATAACCGGAACGCATCGTCCGTACTTGTTTACATTCGGAATGCATCGTCCCCATTTGCCCAACGTTGTCTTTTTTAATTAAATTACTTGATATGTTGATTCATACCTATGTTAGCTAAGTCTTTTAGGGACATTTCTACATTCCCGCGAGGGGTTCGACATTAGAGGAAGATAGATCGATAGTCTTTCATGTTCAAAATATATACGTTGTTTTCTACATCCTCTGTTGTTTCACGCATGCGCGTTGTGCGTGTTTACATATCGTGTGTTGATAAACAAATTCGCGTATACGACGGTTTAAATTTATTGGAATAGTTATCGTTTCTGAGCGACTATTTCGAATTTTGTAAACACACACACATTAGTATTTATATTTTACCCAAAACATGTTTATTACGATGTAGTGCTGCTTTAAATAGCTGCTTTAAATAGCTGCACTTCTGATATACATCAGTGTGGTACACCAGTGTGGTACACGACGCCACACATAGGCAGTGCATGCCAGGTTAACACTTTAATGGTAGCGACTTTAAAATAGAAGTTGTTCAAACTGGTTCGAATACATACTGTAGTACATGTAGTTGATATTGACCTCAATTACAAGTCAAACTACAACAAACGTGTGCTTTGGCAATAGCATAAAGCGACATAACATCGGCGAAAACGCAAATGTCTGCAGAATGTTATTTGCTATTATATGTTATATGGTATCATTCTTTTCCAAATATTTGTCTCAAAAACTGAGTATTTCAACAAATAAACAAACGTCGTATACGTTTGTTGACATAATAAAATCATGTAAATAGGGTCGACATTCATGCGTAATACAAAGCGTTTATTCTGAATAACACGACGTATGGTACATATTTAACGTGATATCTCACATGTGTGCCTATGCATACTTAGTTAAATTATCTCTAATCGAAAGAATCGCGTGTTTAGTATTGACTCCAATGACAAACAAACTTCAATTCAGGAGCGCGGATGACCGTTATATGAAATTCTACTTTCACTTTTGAAAGTTTGTATACCAAAAAAAACATTGTTTATTGATTCAATGTTAGTGTTCGAATGTATTCAGAAGAATGTGTAGTAGCTATGCATTTATACGTGAACATGTGCATTTTATTTGCTTTTTGCAATGTAATGTCGCTTTAAATCCTGAATTATATTCACTGCAGGCTAATACTCTAATAGAACTGAGGGAAACTAATGGTACCGCATTGACATATATATGAAAACTTACATCCAGCAACGAGCCCTACTCCCATGATATCCTTGGAGTATATCACGTGCATCTGTGTTGCCATGGCTCCTCCAGCCGATATTCCAGAAACAGAAATTTGTGATCGATCCACGTTGTATTGTTCTGTTTATATTTATATATATATAATTAAAACTTCAATAATGGCTTAATTACACCGTGTTGGGTAGATTGACTTTTCAAAAAGCCCATGTAGTTTAAAGCAACATAACAGACTGTAATTAATTTATAATATGTGTCCATTTATATGAAGCTAGTGCCCCTCGCTCTCTCGATCTCTTCTCTCTCTCTCTCTCTCTTCTCTCTGTCTCTTCTCTCTCTCTCTCTCTCTCCCCTCTCTCTCTCTCGTTCTCTCAACTAGAAATGATAGTCAAATTGGCGATTAATTGCGCTGTGAACTGCACTAGGCCTAGCTACCCACACATTAACACGATGACAATAACCTACACGTGTCCATTCCAGCGTATCAGATTAATCAGTCATTATAATTTGCTCCAAATATGCAAAACACCAAGAGATCGAATTGGAATTGTGTTGAGAATATATTGTGAGATGTATTTTTCTTAAAGTTGGTGTAATTCTAATCCTGATCTATGATCCAAGAGATGCATCGCCTGCCTTGTAGCGTCCACCTCCGTGGTCGAGCGGTTAAGGTCGCTGACTTGTATGTCACTGTAACCTATCATCACTGATGGTCACGGGTTCGAGCCCCGCTCAGGCCGTGTCTCATTTATATGAAAAAGTTGGCAGTTTCTTACGGAGGTTGGTGCACCCAAGTACTGGTTAACCGCTGGAGCCTGCCCAGGAAAGGTGTTGTTAGGTAATCTGCCCGCCGGCGATATAGCCCAAAATGGTGCTGATGCAGGCGTAAAACCAGAAATATAACATAACTGCCTTGTAGCGCACGAGGTGTGAGTTCAAGCCCCATCAGAACCACGAGCGTGGTATCCTTAGGCAAGACACTTAAATCCACATCGTCTCCTCTATATCCTTCATTGCGATGGATTACATCTGGAATGTGGCTTCGAGAGTGATTAAACTAATGTTGAATGAACTTGTTTTGCAATCGAGTTAAAGGAAATTTGTACAAAGTAACCATAATACGGTAATACATTACTGAACGCCCGTGAAAGTCGTGATAGCACCGTAGTAGCGCGTTCGATTCAGGTGCGAAAGGCCTGGAGTTCGAGCCCCACTGGAGCCATTACGAGTGTGTCCTCAGGCAAGACATTGAAGTTCCACATTGCCTCGTCTCTCTCTCCCTCGTGGCGATGGATTCCACCAGGAATGATGTCTCGAGAGTGATTAATATAAGTTGTAAGAATTTGTTTCACAATCGAGCTAAAATAAATTTGTATAAACTAACGCTCATTAATTTCCGGTTCGAGCTACCTGGTGTGTACAACCACGGTAACAGATTAACTTAATAAAGTTTGGACTCGAACTCACACATTATGAATAGCTTTACATATACCTAAGTTAGTTACACTTCCCCCAGTAGAACCGCTGCTCGCGCCAGACAGTGAACCGAATCCTGGCAGACTGCTTCCGCCTGTCAGTGAACCGAGTCCTGGCAGACTGTTTCGCCTGTCAGTGAACCGAGTCCTGGCAGACTGTTTCCGCCTGTCAGTGAACCTAGTCCTGACAGACTGTTTCCGCCTGTCAATGAACCTAGTCCTGACAGACTGTTTCCGCCTGTCAATGAACCTAGTCCTGGAAGACTGTTTCCGCCTGTCAATGAACCTAGTCCTGGAAGACTGTTTCCGCCTGTCAATGAACCTAGTCCTAGAAGACTGTTCCCGCCTGTACCCAATCCAGGAAGACTGCCAGTCAAAGATCCAAGCAGATTAGTGCTTCCGTTTGCCAATGCATTCAGGTATTTTGCCCATATATTAGTAAGGGGTAATGTCCCAAAACCCTGGAGGGTATCGTTTGTAGTCGGTAACAAGCTGTTAAGACTTGGTAACTTATATCCAGTACTGGAGACCGTAAGTAACATAAATCCCCCAGTGGCTCGGAGAAAACATAGAAAACAGATAACTCTAATAGCATCCATCTTTCTTGTTAAAGCTACGCTGTGTAAGCGTTGCACTGAACAAAACATGTTTCACTTAGGCGTAAGATAAGAATGTTCCAAATAATGGCATTATGTGATTTCGAAATTTTGTTTTAAGCATAGAAAATCGGTTTTTGACCCCAGATAAACACTGAAGCAACATAGAGCATGTTACACTGAAGCAACATAGAACATGTTACACTGAAGCAACATAGAACATGTTACACTGAAGCAACATAGAACATGTTACACTGAAGCAACATAGAACATGTTACACTGAAGCAACATAGAACATGTTACACCTCACATATGGCACCTCACACTCATTGCTTAGTAATGGTGGTTAACCACTTAGGTCGGCTAATCCTGCACAGGAAAAAAACATGTCTATGTCCTAGCAAGGGGTTTGACATTAATGGAACATACATACATACTTTGGCGCGCCTCCTATCTTGTAGGAGCTGTATACATGTGCTTACACGAGGTTCTCAGATATGGAAATTGGTGCAGACTTCGTAGCCCATATTATTACATGTCTACGTCCCCGCGAGGGGTTCGACATTAAAGGAAGATAGATAGATAGATGATCCACATATGAGATGCAGATATGTATCAATGTATCAATAGATAACAGTTGTAGAAATAGACTGCTGGCTTGGTACTGTTTTAGTAGGTTTTGAAATGAAATGTCTTCTACTACCATCTCCCGCCGTGACTCTGATTCGACAACTCCTACACCACCTAACTACTGCTCTCTAAATCATTTCTGACCTATATATACCATCTTTGGACTAGTCACCCTGGATGTTTAATGTTTTAGCTTTATTTATATTACAACGATCGCGAAGCAAGTTTTAACAACTTGTATTAACCACTCTCGTTGGCGCGGATGAAAGCGTAAATGTGGTCATTCGTGTGGGAGGAACCCGGAGAAAATGACATACTCAAATCACATACTTCAAGGTCCGAGGATCGTACCCGGGTTGCATTGGTGAGAACCCTGGATGGAGAAAGATGCCGCATTAGTTTGTCTACCATACCAACAACCGACGTAGGACGCATATACTGAATATTAGTAGATAAACCAATCGCCCACATGCCTCGGTGAAGGCGACTCAAAATAAGCCGGGTGTCCACATCTAGGAGACATGGTCAGCATATGTCTAACTGATCTGGCTATTAACGCCTTATAAGTAGTCTATTACGAGTCATAAGGACACACATCAACTTTCGTATGGTCTAGTTTGCTTTGCTTGTTATGTGTGTTGGTATATAGCCTACATATGTCATTCACAAAGAGATTCGCCTCGCATTGCAACTAGACTAGATAGTTGAGTTAGATAGTATATAGATACATAGAGGAGCAGGGCATAGCCACACACACCAAGAACTAGATAGTTGAGTTAGATATTATATAGATACATAGAGGAGCAGGACATAGCCACACACACCAATAACTAGATAGTTGAGTTAGATAGTATATAGATACATAGAGGAGCAGGGCATAGCCACACACACCAAGAACTAAATAGTTGAGATAGATAGTATATAGATACATAGAGGAGCAGGGTATAGCCACACACACCAAGAACTAGATAGTTGAGTTAGATAGTATATAGATACATAGAGGAGCAGGGCATAGTCACACACACCAAGAACTAGATAGTTGAGATAGATAGTATATAGATACATAGAGGAGCAGGGCATAGTCACACACACCAAGAACTAGATGGTTGAGATAGATAGTATATAGATACATAGAGGAGCAGGGCATAGTCACACACTGATGCCACACTCTTAAGAAATGTATTGTATGCATGCAATTGTGAATGATTTGGGATTTGGACTGATGGGTTGTGGTGTGAGTGTGACTTTTGACTCGTAGAATTCCATCATATACATGTAGGTAGGCCTATATTCCTTCGTTGCTTGTCTGTCAATGTCCTCTTGCAGCATTATGCAATCTGCCTCACAGTATACATGTGTGCACATGACACAGCCATTCGGAAGAATCCCACAGTGTTGCTCACGTTGTCTGGTAGGTCCTTTTATGTACAGTAAAAATAGAACGGGAGATAATACTGATCAATGCGGGGCGCGTGATAGAAGTCGTAGGATCGTTCATTCACAGACTACCAGTTGGGTTCTGTCAGAAAGGAAATACTCTCCAGTTGTTCGTTGTTCCTGAAATTCGCATACCATCAGACACATAAGCCTACCGGTCACTCAACTATTGACCTGTTATATGGGAACCACTTGTAATTTACTTCTACGAAGCATTCACTGACTTTGCATATACCTTCATTTCCTATATTTAAATGTCTGTGTTCCTAATGTATACATGTGTGTTCTGACTATTCTAGACTGCGCCTGTCAATCATAATCGTGACTGATTGCTTGGTAGTAATAAGTTGAAGTTTAGTTATAACAACCACCTGCTGCCAGTACCTGATGCCGACAACGATATTGTATATGGTAAGAGGATTATACCAGTTCAAAGGTCATGGCCATTTTTGGCGGAAGTGAATTCATGAATGCAAAACCGAAAAAGATATATATAAAAAAGGTGTTATTTTATGTTATTTGGTGTATAATTTCTAAATTATGGGAAAGTATAATCGATAACTGATAAAAAATACACTGATGATCCGAACAAATTGCTGTCAATCCTAATTATAAGAAAATAAAATAATTGTGGCTTTGCACTCCTAAAATTGTATATTAAAGTATAAAGTTATTTTGTAAATGGGTAAACATGCAGTGTAAAATATTTGAATAATCTTAGGCACGAGGGTCTGACCCAGGCTTAAAATCATACACCCAGACTCCAAGTACCTACCAATCTGCTTTGAAAAATGCTTCAATAATGTTGATCACTTGAATCATTACGACATTAGTCCTATAATAGTATAAATAAGAATGTTTTCTTCTGTTATTTCATCATCATCTTAAGTAATCGCATCACTCTGTCTAGAGTATACTCGCTGTCGAGGTCTTATCGTTAAATCTCATTTTCGCATAGCACTTTCCGCCCTGATCCGATGGCGGGATATCTGACCAATATTTTGAAGCTTTTCGTACATCAACGGTTATAAATGTGTGCATTGATGTTAAGAATAATCGTAAATATAGATATTAAGAACGTTAAAAATATATTGTATTACCGTTGTGCATGTCATTTAGCTATTTGAAGTCGACAGGTGAAATTATCCCATTTTTTCTGCGCAGTCTTCACAAAAGAAATCCGAATGATTTATTATTTAGTACATTTCATGCGTATGAACGATTGGATATTAAACGAAATCTTATTTGGTTCACCGTAATGGCACAGAGATAAATCTTGTAAACATTTTCGTCTATTTCTAGTTCTATTTTTGTTTTTCGCAATAATCAAATATTCAAAATGGTCGATTTCGAATGGCGAAACTCTGCCATGAAATCTAAACGTTGATTTCATGTATAATAGTGTGTCAAGAGACGTTATAGACTGTGAAGAATTCAAACAACAATATGTGTGTTCATCTTGTTAAAAAAAAAACTTTAGAATATAAAATATGCTACGCGTAATTGAGGTTTAGCGTTTAGACTTTGAAAAATGCCTGGATAGTAAAATTTTCAAGTCCAAATATTTGGACTATTGAATCATACTTTATCATACACAAACATAGTCACTACTATAAATAAGACCTTTACATAAAAAAAATTCTGTTATTTCGAGGTCTTATCGCTAAAGCTCATTTTCGCATAGCACTTTCCGCCCTGATCTGATAGTTTAGCGGGATTTCTGACCAATATTTTGAAGCTTTTCTGACATCAACGGTTATAAATGTGTGCATTGGTGTTAAGAATAATTCTAAATATAGATATTAAGAACGTTTTTAATCACAAAAATGGCTCTAGTTGCGAATGTCAGCATAGGCACTGATACATGAATGCTGACTGCATCCCGGCCGGTCAGTCATTTCAACGTTGGCAATTGACGATCAATAAGTGTATTGACCTGGTCGGCATTTAAAAGCTGGTCAATACTGGTCGATTGAAACATTTGCTCTAAAATGCCCTTACAGTGCCCCTTTAATTATCGTATTCCCTAATTGTTAGTGGTGTTTTGAAGTTGACAGAACATATTGTTCAAATAAAAGGATTTTGCACATGTTTGCAACATACATTCACCGTTAAATCAGGGATCATTCTAGAGGGCGAAATTGTCGCCCTAGGGACCCTAACTTCGCCCTCTGGGGCCCCACTTCTCCCTAAAAAAATGTTGTTTTTTTTTACGATTTTCAGACTAAGTTTTGTCTAGTAAGATACACTGGCCCATTATAAAGCACTCCTTCTATTTAATGGTTGTACTGTGCATTTTAACCCTATTTTGGAGAGAAGTATATTAAAGAACACCATTTAAGGAAACGATCACACGCTTTCTCACTAATCCCAAAAATTTGGACCTAGAATGAACCCTACGTTAAATGAAAATATACTGACAAAACAGTCCTGCATTCAGAAATCTGATTTTGTCAGCCAGTCTTTGTGTAAGCTAGCCATGAAGATTATGTCCACGTCATCCAGTTCTGCATCCATTGAGCGTGTGTTCGCAAACTTTGGACTAATTCAGACAATGCTACATGTACATGTAAGAAACAAACTTGGTCTGAAGAAGGCAGCCAAACTAATGTTTTGCTACTCTTTCGTGGCAATGACTGACTGAGAAAATTGATAACTGGTAGGGATACTGCTTGCTCACGACAGCGTGTTCATGACTTTAATTTTGATAATTAGAGGCAGCTGTGTGTCTCAGAGAAAGTCATGTGATTCAGATAAGTCATCAGGGTTCATTCTAGTTCAGATTTTTTTGGGAGAAATGAGAAAATGTGCAATTGCGTCCTTAAATGGAAAATAGTGTTAAAATACCCAGTATGACATTAAATACAACATTTGAATAGAAGGAGTGCTTTATAATGGACTAGTGTATCTTACTGGGCAAAATCTTGTATGAATATTGTCCAAACAAATTTTTTTGGGAGATGTGGGGGTCCCTTGGGGGCAAAGTCAGGGTCCATAGAGCAACTATATTGCCCTCTAGAATGAACCTTGAGTCTTGGTATATTACTTACAATATATATTTTCATATTAGCACTTGCATTTGAACAGTCCATACCTGTCTAATATTTGGTTGCCACAGACAAGCAAACTTAGTTAAACAATATTATAGTCTTCTCTATGTCACAGTACCGACTTAGTCGGTTATGTGATCGCCCTGTAAGCGAACGGTCCCGGGTTCAAGCCATTATGTTCCTTGTTCGCAGAATGTCACATTTCCATTACCTGTATATGTCATAGGGCAACATTTGTTGTTAAAATAATTAATAATGAATTAAAATTGGTTGTTTATTTTTATTATTCATACCATCTTCAACCTATTTTATGAACATCAGAACAGCTTTGTAGATCACCCTCAGTATATAACCAAGAGCAGTCAGACATGTCCTCCATATATCTCGCAGCTTTGTAGATCACCCTCGGTATGTAACCAAGAGCAATCAGCCATGTCCTCCATATATCTCGCAGCTTTGTAGATCACCCTCAGTATATAACCAAGAGCAATCAGCCATGTCCTCCATATATCTCGCAGCTTTGTAGATCACCCGCAGTATATAACCAAGAGCAGTCAACCATGTCCTCCATATATCTCGCGGCTTTGTAGATCACCCTCAGTATATAACCAAGAGCAGTCAGTCATGTCCTCCATATATCTCGCAGCTTTGTAGATCACCCTCAGTATATAAACAAGAGCAGTGTCATGTCCTCCATATATCTCGCGGCTTTGTAGATCACCCTCAGTATATAACCAAGAGTAGTCAGCCATGTCCTCCATATATCTTGCGGCTTTGTAGATCACCCTCAGTATATAACCAAGAGCACTCAGTCATGTCCTCCATATATCTCGTGGCTTTGTAGATCACCCTCAGTATATAACCAAGAGCAGTCAGCCATGTCCTCCATATATCTCGCAGCTTTGTAGATCACCCTCAGTATATAACCAAGAGCAGTCAGCCATGTCCTCCATATATCTCGCTGCTTTGTAGATCATCTTCAATATATAACCAAGACAAGAGCAGTCAGCCATGTCCTCCATATATCTCGCAGCTTTGTAGATCACCCTCAGTATATAACCAAGAGCAGTCAGCCATGTCCTCCATATATCTCGCTGCTTTGTAGATCATCTTCAATATATAACCAAGACAAGAGCAGTCAGTCATGTCCTCCATATATCTCGCAGCTTTGTAGATCACCCTCAGTATATAACCAAGACAAGAGCACTCAGTCATGTCCTCCATATATCTCGCAGCTTTGTAGATCACCCTCAGTATATAACCAAGACAAGAGCACTCAGTCATGTCCTCCATATATCTCGCAGCTTTGTAGATCACCCTCAGTATATAACCAAGAGCACTCAGTCATGTCCTCCCTATATCTCTCGGCTTTGTAGATCACCCTCAGTATATAACCAAGAGCACTCAGTCATGTCCTCCATATATCTCGCTGCTTTGTAGATCACCCCCAGTATATAACCAAGAGCAGTGAGTCATGTCCTCCATATATCTCGCAGCTTTGTAGATCACCCTCGGTATATAGAAATTATATATTAGAAAAACATTTCTACTGTCCAGTTTATTACAGGGGCCTCCGTGGTCTAAAGCGCTGGCTGTGAGATCACTAACCTCTCACCGCGGTGGTTCCAGTCCCGGGTAAAACCCCAATTAATAAAAAAACAAACCAAAACAGGTGCCCGTCGGGCATGTGAGATTGCAAAATTTACACTCCTGTCCCGATTTCTACACGTCTCGGGCATCGGGCACCCGGCTAATTTCGCAGACTGTATCTCGCTGCTTTGTAGATCATCCTCAGTATATAACCAAGACAAGAGCATTCAGCCATGTCCTCCATATATCTCGCAGCTTTGTAGATCACCCTCAGTATATAACCAAGAGCAGTCAGCCATGTCCTCCATATATCTCGCAGCTTTGTAGATCATCTTCAATATATAACCAAGACAAGAGCAGTCAACCATGTCCTCCATATATCTCGCAGCTTTGTAGATCACCCTCGGTATATAACTAAGAGCAGTCAGTCATGTCCTCCATATATCTCGCAGCTTTGTAGATCACCCTCAGTATATAACTAAGAGCAGTCAGCCCTGTCCTCCATATATCTCGTGGCTTTGTAGATCACCATCGGTATATAGAAATTATATATTAGAAAAACATTTCTACTCTCCAGTTTATTACAGGGGCCTCCGTGGTCTAAAGCGCTGGCTGTGAGATCACTAACCTCTCACCGCGGTGGTTCCAGTCCCGGGTAAAACCCCAATTAATAAAAAAACAAACCAAAACAGGTGCCCGTCGGGCATGTGAGATTGCAAAATTTACACTCCTGTCCCGATTTCTACACGTCTCGGGCATCGGGCACCCGGCTAATTTCGCAGACTGTATCTCGCTGCTTTGTAGATCATCCTCAGTATATAACCAAGACAAGAGCATTCAGCCATGTCCTCCATATATCTCGCAGCTTTGTAGATCACCCTCAGTATATAACCAAGAGCAGTCAGCCATGTCCTCCATATATCTCGCAGCTTTGTAGATCATCTTCAATATATAACCAAGACAAGAGCAGTCAACCATGTCCTCCATATATCTCGCAGCTTTGTAGATCACCCTCAGTATATAACTAAGAGCAGTCAGCCCTGTCCTCCATATATCTCGTGGCTTTGTAGATCACCATCGGTATATAGAAATTATATATTAGAAAAACATTTCTACTCTCCAGTTTATTACAGGGGCCTCCGTGGTCTAAAGCGCTGGCTGTGAGATCACTAACCTCTCACCGCGGTGGTTCCAGTCCCGGGTAAAACCCCAATTAATAAAAAAACAAACCAAAACAGGTGCCCGTCGGGCATGTGAGATTGTAAAATTTACACTCCCGTCCCGATTTCTACACGTCTCGGGCATCGGGCACCCTGCTAATTTCGCAGACTGTATCTCGCTGCTTTGTAGATCATCCTCAGTATATAACCAAGACAAGAGCATTCAGCCATGTCCTCCATATATCTCGCAGCTTTGTAGATCACCCTCAGTATATAACCAAGAGCAGTCAACCATGTCCTCCATATATCTCGCAGCTTTGTAGATCACCCTCAGTATATAACCAAGAGCAATCAACCATGTCCTCCATATATCTCGCAGCTTTGTAGATCACCCTCAGTATATAACCAAGAGCAGTCAACCATGTCCTCCATATATCTCGCAGCTTTGTAGATCACCCTCAGTATATAACCAAGAGCAGTCAACCATGTCCTCCATATATCTCGCAGCTTTGTAGATCACCCTCAGTATATAACTAAGAGCAGTGAGTCATGTCCTCCATATATCTCGCTCGA
Source organism: Archivesica marissinica (assembly GCA_014843695.1). NCBI lineage: Eukaryota > Metazoa > Mollusca > Bivalvia > Venerida > Vesicomyidae > Archivesica > Archivesica marissinica. Next base: position 52,103,621 of record CM026387.1, read on the forward strand.
TACCATAGTCCCGGTGTCATATAGAATATTGACCCCCCTCAAAATAATGACCCGCGGTCATTATTCAGCCATAGAATATTGACCCCCCTTGCGGAAAAATGACCCCCCCTTGCAAATAGCAATATATAGTGGGAAAATATTGAATTTATTATAATTAAATGTTAGTTAGCACTGTTTAAGGCCTAACAACATATATTTTGATTTAACGATGTACAAAATAACATAAATATATTTAATCTGAAAAAGAAGTATGCAGATAATTTGTCTCTTATCAATTTCTAAAGATGATAATGAGGTGGTGGGTGCTGTATGACTAGGAGGTTCACATAATGCATAATATTTACACAGACAAACATAAAACAAATAAGAACAATGACCCCACCCCCTATGTATACACTGAACATCAATGCCATAGAATAATGACCCCTCTATGTGTAGACTATATGAGCGAGAGGGTCACTTTTCGATGCCATGGAATAATGACCCCCTGGAATGGGTCTCTCTGTATCATTGCACTATCCTTCAAAAATATAAAATGACTTAATCTGTTCAGGAGGCGTCGCTCATATGGGCAACCAGTACTGACGATAAATAAATGTAAAACACACTCACACTATGGATGCTTCTTCAGCAGAAATTGATGCATATTTCTTTAATTTATTTAATTAATATGTTATCCACTTATACCAAACTATTTTTATCATGTTTATTCATATTCTCTTAATCTTTCCCGAAAATGTGCACAATTATGTAATATGTTGTTAACAATTGTAATTCTGACTATTGTGGTTCATATTAAACCTTATCTTCTTTGCCACAGGTGTGAAAAGCAATAAAATCTTATGTTTAGGGAACTGCAACCAACAGTGACACTTCCTGTGTTCCTAATACACTGGTGACATGTTTTATATCATTCATAATAAGTAATATTTTAATATTGTATGAGCAATGACAGACAACATTATATTTTATAATATATGCCTCTCTATGTATTCAGTGCAAGAAACTGTTCCATGCGTACATGTAGAATGTGATCCCCATAATGTAGATTATCTGATTGAGGGTAGGTCACTTTTCCATGCCATAGAATTGTGTCCCCTTATAATTATGTAAACTATATGAGTGAGGGGGGGGTCACTTTTCCATGCCATAGAATAATGACCTCCCTGTGTGTAAACTATACGACTGAGGGGGGTCACTTTTCCATTCCATAGAATAATGACCTCCCTGTGTGTAAACTATACGACTGAGGGGGGTCACTTTTCCATGCCATAGAATAATGACCTCCCTGTGTGTAAACTATACGACTGAGGGGGGTCACTTTTCCATTCCATAGAATAATGACCTCCCTGTGTGTAAACTATACGACTGAGGGGGGTCACTTTTCCATTCCATAGAATAATGACCCCCTGTGTGTAAACTATACGACTGAGGGGGGTCACTTTTCCATGCCATAGAATAATGACCTCCCTGTGTGTAAACTATATGACTGAGGGGGGTCACTTTTCCATTCCATAGAATAATGACCTCCCTGTGTGTAAACTATACGACTGAGGGGGGTCACTTTTCCATGCCATAGAATAATGACCTCCCTGTGTGTAAACTATATGACTGAGGGGGGTCACTTTTCCATGCCATAGAATAATGACCCCCTGTATATTAACTATACGACTGAGGGGGTCACTTTTCCATTCCATAGAATAATGACCTCCCTGTGTGTAAACTATACGACTGAGGGGGGTCACTTTTCCATGCCATAGAATAATGACCTCCCTGTGTGTAAACTATACGACTGAGGGGGGTCACTTTTCCATGCCATAGAATAATGACCTCCCTGTATGTAAACTATACGACTGAGGGGGGTCACTTTTCCATTCCATAGAATAATGACCTCCCTGTGTGTAAACTATACGACTGAGGGGGGTCACTTTTCCATGCCATAGAATAATGACCCCCTGTATATAAACTATACGACTGAGGGGGGTCACTTTTCCATGCCATAGAATAATGACCCCCTGTATATAACTATTATGAGTGAGTGAGGGGGTCACTTTTCCATGCCATAGAATAATGACCCTCAGTCACTATCCATATCATTAATCACCCTCATATGTGTATATATGAGTGGGAGGGAGTCACTATCCATATCATAGGATAATGGAAAGGTGACTCCCTCACTCATATAGTTAATATTCTGGGGGGTCATTATTCTATGGCATGGAAAAGTGACCCCCTCACTCAAATAGTTAATATACTGGGGGGTCATTATTCTATGGCATGGAAAAGTGACCCCCCTCACTCATATAGTTAATATACAGGGGGGTCATTATTCTATGGCATGGAAAAGTGACCCCCTTCACTCATATAGTTAATATACAGGGGGGTCATTATTCTATGGCATGGAAAAGCGACCCCCCTCACTCATATAATTAATATACAGGGGGGTCATTATTCTATGGCATGGAAAAGCGACCCCCCTCACTCATATAGTTAATATACAGGGGGGTCATTATTCTATGGCATGGAAAAGCGACCCCCCCACTCATATAGTTAATATACAGGGGGTCATTATTCTATGGCATGGAAAAGTGACCCCCCTCACTCATATAGTTAATATACAGGGGGGTCATTATTCTATGGCATGGAAAAGCGACCCCCCTCACTCATATAGTTAATATACAGGGGAGTCATTATTCTATGGCATGGAAAAGTGACCCCCCTCACTCATATAGTTAATATACAGGGGGGTCATTATTCTATGGCATGGAAAAGCGACCCCCCTCACTCATATAGTTAATATACAGGGGGGTCATTATTCTATGGCATGGAAAAGTGACCCCCCTCACTCATATAGTTAATATACTGGGGAGTCATTATTCTATGGCATGGAAAAGTGACCCCCCTCACTCATAGTTAATATACTGGGGAGTCATTATTCTATGGCATGGAAAAGTGACCCCCCCTCACTCATATAGTTAATATACTGGGGAGTCATTATTCTATGGCATGGAAAAGTTTCCACTGGGAGGCACACATTATAAAACATAATGGTATCTGTCCTTGCTCATACAATAATAAAATATTATGTATTATGAATGATATAAAACATGTAACACAGGAAGTGTCACAGTTGATTGCAGTGCTCCAACAATAAGGCTTTATTGCTTTATTATGGGGATATTCACACCTGTGGCAAAATTAGTTAGCCACACCAGTCAGAATTATAATGGTTAACATCATATTATATATTTTCTGGAAAGTTTAAGAGAACATGCATGAATATGATAAGAATGGTTAGTACTGTGCTATTTTATGGTATTTATTTTGAGCTGCATGGTTTCAAATACCAATTAAGTTGAGTGTATGTCTTTTTTCATACATAAATTCAATATAATTTTATTGATAATTGTTAATTTTATAGCACATTATTTTTGTAGGCTTTGGGGATGGGGGGTCATTATTCTATAAGGGGGGTCATTATTCTATAATAGAATATGGACCCGCGGGTCACTTTTTCCTATAGAATAATGACCCGCGGGTCATTATTTTGGCGGGTCAATATTCTATATGACACCGGTATACTTTTATATTTCTATGCACTAATCCTAATTAACTGAGCACTTATCTCTTTGTATGTTGATGCTATGGTAGAGGAAAACCCAGATAGCTTTACCGTAGCATAGAAAGCCGGCATATGACGGGTTCCCGCTGGCGACCGCCATTTTCGCAATTGGCGAAAAAAGAAACGACTTGGTGAAAAAAAGAAATGATTTGGCGAAAATTTAAAATCTTAGTTTAAAAAAATATATCTAAATTCCAACCTCCCAAGTTCTCTCTTCATAATCCATTTTCACATATGCCAGCTAAGCCATAAAGTTTTGACAGGATGTTAATTAGACTACGCCCCACTGCGTATCCGCAGTGTGTGTTTTACGTTTATTTATCGTCGCTGCCAGTTGCCCATATGAGCGACGCCTCCTGAAGAGATTAGTTATTTTAGATTTTGGAGGATAGTGCATGATACAGACAGAGACCCATTCCAGAATCTCCTCTGGTTCTTTTACGGTGTACAGCACCGACACGAGACCTCGGTTTAACGTCCCATCTGAAAGACTGTTAATTTAATTAGTGTCATACGGGGGATCGAACCTATCCGCAGTAGCGATTGACATCAAATATACGACACGGTAATTATTGGAGCGTTGCCAGAGCATCACAGTTTTACATGTCGGTAATGATCAAAGGTCCCGTGTGACATTTGAAACTGGTCAAGTTTAGGTTAGGTAGCACAAATAAAAATATGATGACCAATTTGTCATTGAACTTCTTTCGGCAAATAATTAATGATATGATAATGATACCACATTGATACTTTGAATTAATGAGCGCAATTACCTAACAGTTACGTGTGTGTGTGTAGTGTTAACAAATTAAAGTCTGTCACTTAGAAGATTATGTTAATCCAATGGTATATGTGTAATGGTAACGTATTACGTCGTCACATATTCCATAGTCACGCATTCTCCAAGAGCTTTTTCATCTTTATAGCCATATTTAATTTTACTTATTTCAGATCGATGTAAAGCTGCACAGGATGAGTAAAAGAGGATGTATTTGTTTGCCGACATAGAATCAAGGTATTTATACAGCTCTCAGAATGTGAATGCTTATCCTCAGTGGGAACTTTATTTGCCGCACGTTGCTAGGTCATAGGTGACCAGAGCCGTTAGTTCATATCAGCTGATAGGATCGTTTGCCATCAGCTTCTTGTTCGTCAAACTGCAATGCTCTCGATGTTAATGAGGTGTTCTTCAAACTTGGTTACATTTATTTATATCTTGATGTTTGTTTTTTTTAATTGGCAACTAGTAACATTAACAAGTATTAGGTTAAATCAAAGAATGCACTTGTGTTGCACTCAAGTTCATGAGTTTAGTCCGATTTTGTTGAAACATGGTCACAATGTATAGTGTATAGTTAATGCAATCTTGTTCAAACATGGTCACACTGTATAGTGTATAGTTAATGCAATCTTGTTCAAACATGGTCACAATGTATAGTGTATAGTTAATGCAATCTTGTTCAAACATGGTCACAATGTATAGTGTATAGTTAATGCAATCTTGTTCAAACATGGTCACAATGTATAGTGTATAGTTAATGCAATCTTGGTTTCTTTCAGTAAATTAACCAGTTCAACATTCCCAACCCTATGCTAACTCTCTAAACCCCAGGTTCCAGAACATTGCTCTCAAACACTCCAGACTTCGAAGCATCCCTTCCATTGAACATACCCCTCTCTAATCACCCGACCCCAGCTCTGCTGTCCAAACTCCACGACCCCAGCTCTGCTGTCCAATTCCACGACCCCAGCTCTGCTGTCCAAACTCCACGACCCCAGATCAGCTGTCCAAACTCCCCTGCCCCAGATCAGCTGTCCAAACTCACCGGCCCCAGATCAGCTGTCCAAACTCCACGACCCCAGATCTGCTGTCCAAACTCCCCGGTCCCAGATCAGCTGTCCAAACTCCTGGCCCCAGACCACTTCTCTCTCCAAACACCACATCCACCTGTCCCAGACCACTTCTCTCCAAACACCACATCCCCCTGTCCCAGACCACTTCTCTCCAAACACCACATCCCCCTGTCCCAGACCACTTCTCTCCAAACACCACATCCCCCTGTCCCAGACCACTTCTCTCCAAACACCACACCCCCCTGTCCCAGACCACTTCTCTCCAAACACCACATCCCCCTGTCCCAGACCACTTCTCTCCAAACACCACATCCCCCTGTCCCAGACCACTTCTCTCCAAACACCACATCCCCCTGTCCCAGACTACTTCTCTCCAAACACCACATCCCCTGTCCCAGACCACTTCTCTCCAAACACCACATCCCCCTGTCCCAGACTACTTCTCTCCAAACACCACATCCCCCTGTCCCAGACCACTTCTCTCCAAACACCACATCCCCCTGTCCCAGACCACTTCTCTCCAAACACCACATCCCCCTGTCCCAGACTACTTCTCTCCAAACACCACATCCCCCTGTCCCAGACCAATTCTCTCCAAACACCACATCCCCCTGCCCCAAATCACGTGTCCAAACTCCCCGAACCCAAGTCACGTCACTGTAAGCATGCCATGAATCACCCGCTTCAATGTGTTTTACGTTTATTTATCGTCGCTACCGGTTGCCCATATGAGCGACGCCTCCTGAAGAGATTAGTCATTTTAGCTATTTGGAGGATAGTGCATTGATACAGAGAGAGATCCATTCCAGAGTCTCCTCTGGTTCTTTTACGTGCACAGTGTAAAGCACCAACACGAGACCTCGGTTTAACGTCCCATCTGAAAGACTGCTAATTTTATTAGGGTCAGACAGGGGGTGGAACCTGCGATCCCTGGATTACCAGTTCAGCATGTTAACCACTGGACTACATATCCGTCATACCCGCTTCTAGTTCAATAATCTTGGTTTTAGTCCTAGTCCTACCTGTACATACAACAGGTATTCTTTTACAGGACAAGATTTATCTTCTAACTTTGTTTAAAGTTTAAATTTCAACTTGCAACACTTTCTAACAAGCTATATCAGGGTTCATTCTAGGTCAGAATATTTGGGAGAAGTGAGAAAGCGTGTGATTGTTTCCTTAAATATTGTTCTTTAATATACTTCTGCAAAATAGGGTTAAAATACACAGTACAATCATGTGTTTTAGTGCTTTATAATGGGCCAGTGCATCTTACTAGACACAATTTTGTTTGAAAATCGTAAAAACCAAAAATGTGTTTTTTTTTTGTTTTTTTAGGGAGAAGTGGGGCCCCCAGAGGGCGAAGTCAGGGTCCAGATGGCGACAATTTCGCCCACATCGCCCTCTAAAATGATCCCTGTATATTAATCACTCGTTGTGGATTAGCGCATAGCTGGGTACAATGATAAAACCCACCTATAAGATCACTTTCTTCCCAGATCAGGCATGTAACCTGGGCTGCATTGGTGAGAATTTGGTCAATTTATTTATTTGATTATCTCCAGCCATTATTCATTACATTTCAGAAACTACTACCATGGGTTGTTACCTGTCAAAGAACCATGCACATGATCCAAATGGGAGAATTTTCCGAGTGTATAATGTTAACGATCTCGGAGCAGAAATAAGTCTCGGAAAAATTGAGGTAACCGAAAATGAGCTGATATTCTACCAGAAAGGTAAAGACGCAATTAGATGGCCATTACGGTGCTTACGGCGGTACGGTTTTGATGATGAGCTGTTTTCGTTTGAGAGTGGACGAAGGTGCCAGACAGGGTCAGGGATCTTCGCATTCAAGTGCCGTAGAGCAGAGGAACTGTTCAATCTAGTCCAGGAGGCTATTCAGAATGTAGGTCAGAATGCCCACCTCCGAGCCAGCCAAACAATGGTGAATGGTGGTTCCGGAGTTAATGCTCGTTCTACCAGTCGTCCAACATCAACTGTAGATCCCCATGAACCTGCTGGTATTAGACTGTCTGGGGTTGGTCGTGTTAATGTTGTGCAAGATGATCAACATTTGTATATGAACGGTACAGTGATTCCAAGAGAAGATACCACTCCAAACTACATCAACACAGGTTCTAATCAAGTTAACTCCAGAAATGAACCGGTGGATAATGCGACCGCTTTGATCAACTTTCTTCACAATCCACCAATAGCTCCGGCTCCACCGAAACCGGAAACTGTAAATTATGCTGACCTTGACCTTCCAAGGTCAACGGAGAACATATTCGATGTATGCGAAGGTGCATGTGCAATGGAACCTGTGGCGAATGGTGCTATAACAGAGAAAGACAATAGAGACAGTTACACCGGCTCGGAAAGTCAAAATGGAATAGACTTTGATGACGTGCAGTTGAATTATGCTGACCTAGATGTGTTTACAGACAATGTGGATGATAATGCTCATCCAAACTACATAAATCTTGATGCTGAAGGAAAAATGAAAGACAAACCTCTGGTCAATGGCAAAATGGAAATAGGACCTATGAATGGTGCCGTGCAAAGTGAATCTATGAGAAAGCACCTGCTCGTTCGTAAGCTAAGTATTGAACAAAATTACGCAAATGTTGGGGCAGCAAGTTTTGCGAACATCCCAGATCCTAGTCCATTGAGTATGAATCCCACCGGCGGGTTCAGTGCAAGTAATGGCAATAATTCGTCTCGTAGACTGTCGAATCCTGGAGAACTGAACTACATAGAGATTGATGTGAATAAAACAGATGGGGAAACTGTACAGGGGACGACCCCTTCAGCAATGTCTGTGTCCTTCACTGTGCCAGACTCACCAAGCAAGCGCACAGAGAGCTATGCCATGATCGACTTTAATCGTACAGTTGCTCTGTCAAATTCTGCAAAGACTGCCAGCGAAAATGAGGAGGGTCTGAGAAAAACACGCCATAACAGCACTATTAATTAAGATGATGAACTGATTTTCTGTCTTTCTTGTTAAAGTATTATAATGTTAATTCATAATTAGTTATATTATGTGTAAATGTTGTGGGTTTTGTATCATATAACATTACAGTCAAACCTGTGTTATTGGTCACCTCCATTAAGCAGCCAACTAGTATTAAGCAGCCAGTTTCAAGATTCCCAATCGGTTGTTTTATTATATATTTGACCTCTATTAAGCAGCCACCTGTGCTAAGCAGCCACTTTCTCTGACTCCCTTGGCTGGCTGCTTAAGACAGGTTTGACTGTATTACATGGGATCTCATTCTATGATATTTCATGTCTGTCTCTCGTAAATACATCAAATTGGGTTTTTTCATCTAGAGTGGAATGGCAGGTCACTCTGTGCTGTCCTTTTTTAGCCGCGTCCTCAACATGCCTCAACAGGTGCCTTCAGGCAAGCATACCTATACAATTTAGAACACGCCCGCCCGTTTCACCAATATGTACATCCTCTTTGATCAATCACAGTAATTTAGCAAAATTGTCCAGGGGCTAACCCCAAAATACCCCCTACCGTACCTCATCGCGAATCAAAATGCACCGGCCTCTTTTCTGACCCACTCTGCTCCTTTTCCACTCTAGAATATACCCTAATACGGTATGTAATCGGTGTAGGTTCAACTGCTGGCATATGCAGGGTTACCGCTGTCGATCACCAATAGCGACAAAAATCAAATTCTTGCGATCAATTTTAGAAAAAAAAATTTCCCCACAAATCAAATACATAGCTTCAAATATCTATCTGTGAACTATTTGGCTCTTAGTCGGCTTCAAGTTTTTCAAATTGGCTCCAGTTTTTTTCAATTGGCGATAGAAGTGGCTCAGACAAAAAATCAGACAACGGTAACCCTCCTTATGCCTATATAATACCAAAGCCAGATGCCAGATGATACTCATTAAAATTGTTTACAAAAGTCTATGATTTTAGCAGAAATTTAGTTTGATCTCATTGCACACTGTTTTATCATGCTGCATGTAACTGTTCAGTTTAAGTTACACTAATCCACCAACTCCTTTCTTTGCATGCTTCCGAGATCTAGAATCCAATTTTGTTTTGATTTCAAATTATCTTTTTGTGAACCGTGTTTTTAGGATGCCTATCCAGTGCAGTTTGTTTCCCCTCCAGTGCAGTTTGTTACCCCTCCAGTGCAGTTTGTTTCCCCTCCAGTGCAGTTTGTTTCCCCTCCAGTGCAGTTTGTTTCCCCTCCAGTGCTGTTTTTCCCCCTCCAGTGCTGTTTTTCCCCTCCATTGCAGTTTGTTTCCCCTCCAGTGCAGTTTGTTTCCCCTCCAGTACAGTTTGTTTCCCCTCCGGTGCAGTTTGTTACCCCTCCGGTGCAGTTTGTTCCCCTCCAGTGCAGTTTGTTTCCCCTCCGGTGCAGTTTGTTACCCCTCCAGTGCAGTTTGTTTTCCCTCCAGTACAGTTTGTTTCCCCTCCAGTGCAGTTTGTTTCACCTCCAGTGCAGTTTGTTTCCCCTCCAGTGCAGTTTGTTTTCCCTCCAGTACATTTTGTTTCCCCTCCAGTGCAGTTTGTTTCACCTCCAGTGCAGTTTGTTTCCCCTCCAGTGCAGTTTGTTTCCCCTCCAGTACAGTTTGTTTCCCCTCTAGTACTGTTTGTTTCCTCTCCAGTGCAGTTTGTTTTCACTCCAGTGCAGTTTGTTTTCCCTCCAGTTCAGGTTTTGCTGTGTCCTGCATCACTCAGTGGTATCGTCGGCCTCAGATTTTATTCAAACTTGTTCACAACATGCATCTTGATACTTCAAAGATTGGTTACTTTTAATAACCAGCCATTTATGAGGAAAAAAGGGCTCAAGCTAGACCCAGGCTTTTGGGAGACGTCACTTCTCCCTCCAGAAGATTTAGTGAGAAGTGGGGAAGATCTCGACTTTTCCCAGACTGCAAATAATGAAACTATTTAGTTGATGTTTGCAGGATATAGGAACTATTATGTGTTGAAAAAAAGCTTGTATTAATGTAATGTAGCATTGGGTTTATGTAATGTAGCATTGAGTTTATGTAATGCTGCATTGGGTTTATGTAATGTAGCATTGGGTTTATGTAATGTAGCATTGGGTTTATGTAATGTTGCATTGGGTTTATGTAATGTTGCATTGGGTTTATGTAATGTAGCATTGGGTTTATGTAATGTTGCATTGGGTTTATGTAATGTTGCATTGGGTTTATGTAATGTAGCATTGGGTTTATGTAATGTAGCATTGGGTTTATGTAATGTAGCATTGGGTTTATGTAATGTAGCATTGGGTTTATGTAATGTTGCATTGGGTTTATGTAATGTTGCATTGGGTTTATGTAATGTTGCATTGGGTTTATGTAATGTTGCATTGGGTTTATGTAATGTTGCATTGGGTTTATGTAATGTTGCATTGGGCTTATGTAATGTTGCATTGGGCTTATGTAATATTGCATTGGGTTTATGTAATGCTGCATTGGGTTTATGTAATGCTGCATTGGGTTTATGTAATGTTTATGTAAACACAACATTTGCGGTAATACATTACTTATATTACAATAGCCAAAATTAATGTGTCCAGTATGAATGCCCTTTATACAATTGTTCCGGTTTATATGCATGTACCGGAAGACAAGATGACATTAGTAGTTTGTAGAGCATTTAATATGGAGGTTTTATAAGTAAAACTAATTTTGAGAGATAGACGATTCCCTTGGTGAAGGAGCCAATCGTCGAAATACTGTAGTATGGGAACGCCTAGAATGCGTAGATGGGAACCTACTACAGACATTAGTTTTGTGAACACCCGAGGAGCTGTTGAAAGTATGAAGGGGAGAATACGAAACTGAAAAACGTTTCCTACAGTGAAACGAAGAAACTTCCGTGACTGTGGTTGAATCAAGATATGAAAATAGGCGTCTGCCAGATCTAGGGAGACCGCCCAATCCTGCAGTTTTACAGATCTGCGGATTGACATGGTGCTTTCCATTTGGAAATGGTCTAGTATAATAAACCTGATTAGTGATGATAGGTCTATAACTGGTCTCCAAGAGCCGTCTTTCTTTGGAACCAGAAAGAGGCGGCTGTAAAAGCCTGGAGAGCTTTGATCGAAAACCCTTTCTACCGCTCCTTTTCCCAGAAGCTTTTTCATGACTCTGTTTAATGCCGAATGTTGTGGCATTAAAAACCGAGGCTGATTCGACATGGGAGGAAGTTCTCCGAAGGGAATCCTGTAACCCTCTCTTATTATAGAGAGGACCCACGAGTCTTTTGTTATGGAGGACCATTCCGGAAAAAAATGGGAAATTCTTCCTCCTACTGATAGCTGTGATCTGGGAAGGGGCGATAGAAAGGGGGAACCCCTAGGGATTCGCCTTTTGTAGAGGAGGAAGGTGGACCGAAGTCTGAGGGCCAACTCTATAAGTCCTATAAGGTCTTCTAACCCTATTGCCTGAGAACTTTGGCTTGCCAGAAGGATTCAGTCTAGGAATCTTCTGAGGAGGTGCAGAAACAGGTTTAGGAGCCTGTCGTTTCTGGTTAACAGATAGAGCCATGTGTGTCTGGTCTATTCGGTTGGTTTCTGTAACCTCCTTAATGAGACCTCCAAAAAGAGAAGAGGACTTCAAAGGAGCTGTTCTCAATATGTCTTTGCTATGAGACATAAGCATCCTGTTATTAGCAACCAGACAGGAGTCTCTGCGAGCTCTTAAAAGCTCCGATGCCAAAGATAAGGAAAGAGCAATTGAATGTCTAGTAGTCTTAGCCAAGGCCTCCATCAATCTCCTAAGAACAAGAGGAGAGATGGATTGTCCAGATAAAAGAGCGCCTGTAGATGCTGAGAAAATATTGGCATGAGATGCTACCGCTACTAACATCCTAGCTTTCGATTCCCACTTTTCCAGCGTTTTTACTGGAATAGAGTGGGATGGAGGAGCCTTGAGTTGTACTCTAGCTGCATCTCCATCTACTGTGGAGGCTTCACTGGAAATATTTCCGAATGAATCCTGTACAGTGAAGGAGAGAAAAGAGACTTCATTGAAGTAGCCGGAAAGTTCCAACCTGGTAGAGGATGCTCAGAGGAACTTGTCTCTAACCTCTCCAAGGTAGAATATACCGCTGGAGAAAAAGGGAGAACAGCCGGTGGTTCCTTCTCTTCCTTGTTCATTCTCTCGAACAGAGAAACAACTGACCTGCTAGAAGGTATGGAGGCTCGTTTGGGACCTAACTGGTCACCTAAACGCCTCTAAGATGGTCTTATCAAAGGAGAAGGCATCTTCTTGTTCGAGGTCGTCCTCCGAATTAATTTCTTCAGAAGGTGTAATAGGTCTTTTTCTAGAACTATTAACCCTTGGAGAAATACCTTTTTTTAGCACGATAGGCAATATTCTAAAAAAACACTTCTAAAAATGATTTACGCTAGGAAGTGCCCGAAAATAGAATGATGCTTCTGCGCAGGTTGTTGCGCATGTCAGGTGCGGAGTTTGATTTTGGGTATTTCGGGCAATTTTTCTAAATTAGAAATAGATAAGCTATAAGAAATTTAGGTAGTTATATCGGGTAATGTATTATTGCTACTAAAATTGAATTTCTTTGATATCATTAAATCCCAAATTTAAAATATAACACTATTTTTCATAGTGACGTCATGATAATTTAGTGATGTCATGACAGTTGCGGTAAAAACGAAAGTATCGATGTTAATTTGTGCAAAAATATTATTAAACGAGCTATATACATTTGTATGGTAATGTGAAATAATGAACTTACACCACTCCTGTAAGATCTTATATATTTGAGTAGAAAAGCAGAAGATAACTTATAAGTTTGCATTCTTTGGAACTATTGTTCTCACTTTAGTTGAATCGTGTGACATTAATCACATATAAATATACACACCCTCTTCCCTCACACCCTAACCTCCTCCACTGCCAGCCTCATTCTACCTAGTCTACACAGTGCATTTGTGGACATTTCACAGCATATTGATTGTAAACCTATGTATTCCAGATTATAGCATCAGCCTAACACAGGATTTGTGATTGTTGGGGGATTTCAGGCAATATTGCAATACTTATTAAGTTTTATTGAGAATTTAGGCGGGCATTTCGGGCACAATGGCGGCCCCAAAAAGGGGCAGGGCTGGCCGCCCTCCTATTCCTGCTTAGGGGAAACACTAACCTTATGGCATAATGTGCTATCATCCGTTAACATACTTGTTGTTTACAATGTTTGGTATTTTAATTTTTATGATGTTATTTTCTGAAGTAAGAAATTGACTTGTTTTAAATTCATGAAATTGTGTCGACTTGCAATGTGTTAATGCAGAATGTTAATTAGATGCTAACTGAGTCTCGTCTACCTCATAAAGCCATCTGATGAGCAATATATTATATCTTGTTGGGGTTGTTGGCACGTTATAATATTGAAAGTGAATTTTCTTATTGATAGCAATTATTGTACGTGACTTGCCATGTATACACCGATTGTTCCTGGTGATCTGCAGTTGCTTGGAACATATTTATTAACAGGATACATGTAATATACATTAAGAAATATACAGAAACATACATTTATAGAGTGATATGTGGATTGAACTGAAAGCTAAAAGCTTACTGTAATTCTTTCCACTGCGTACAAGATATGTTGTATCAGGTATATACATGTATGGCAATATGTTCTGCAGTTAACACAGTGTTTCTGTTTGTAACCCATACGTTTTATTAGCCCAGCATATAGCCAGATCAGATTACTCAGAGCGTGCCATCTGATCAGGCTCTATGCTGTTTGCTAATATGATAGCGGAGCTAAAACACTTAGCTGAATAGCAACTGCATATATCCTGAGCAGATGCTGTGCTACGCCGCATCTGATCTGGATCTATGTTGTTTGCACATTCCTGTTGTTTAAGGGTTAACATAGTCGCAATTTGTATTTTGATTATTAAAAACACATTTGCTAGCAAGATCAGGTTAACATGATGTTGTCACTCTGTGACATCATAATATTACGATGAAAGCTTGGATTTGATTGGTTAACATGATGTTGTCACTCTGTGACATCATATTAGGATGAAAGCTTGGTTTTGATTCAGTAACCACTGTTGTGTTAATTCTTACCTTTAGCCCCAAGATGAGCACTGCCTTACCTTTAGGAGCAGGATCTCCATGGTTACACTCATTTGACCTTGAATTACTCACCCTTCACCTCTGTAGGCTCAACGCTCACCATGTGTGTCAAATTCTTTATATGTGAGGAAATTATCATGCTGGCTTGCAGAAGGTTGGTGGTGCTACCCAGGTGCTTGTCCGAAGGTTGGTGGTGCTACCTGGGTGCTTGTCCGAAGGTTGGTGGTGCTACCTGGGTGCTTGTCCGAAGGTTGGTGGTGCTACCCGGGTGCTTGTCCGAAGGTTGGTGGTGCTACCCGGGTGCTTGTCCATGCATGAAGCTATACTCTGATAGACATCTAGTTTCTGCCTCCATCACTTCAATTTTCAAACTGAAAAGTTGCTCTATAAGTTATAACCATAGCCATTTATGCAACTCTATATAAAAACATTATAATGTTATTGCCCCAAGGTGTCATTTCCACATTCTTATTATAGGCCATTGTATCCAAGCAACTGATAATGTCTCATTATAGGCCATGGTATCCAAGCAACTGATAATGTCTTATTATAGGCCACCTTAGCCAAGCAACTGATAATGTCTCATTATAGGCCATGGTATCCAAGCAACTGATAATGTCTTATTATAGGCCACCTTAGCCAAGCAACTGATAATGTCTCATTATAGGCCATGGTATCCAAGCAACTGATAATGTCTTATTATAGGCCACCTTAGCCAAGCAACTGATAATGTCTCATTATAGGCCATGGTATCCAAGCAACTGATAATGTCTTATTATAGGCCACCTTAGCCAAGCAACTGATAATGTCTCATTATAGGCCATGGTATCCAAGCAACTGATAATGTCTTATTATAGGCCACCTTAGCCAAGCAACTGATAATGTCTCATTATAGGCCATGGTATCCAAGCAACTGATAATGTCTTATTATAGGCCACCTTAGCCAAGCAACTGATAATGTCTCATTATAGGCCATGGTATCCAAGCAACTGATAATGTCTTATTATAGGCCATGGTTTCCAAGCAACTGATAACGTCTTATTATAGGTCATGGTATCCAAGCAACTGATAATGTCTTATTATAGGCCATGGTAGCCAAGCAACTGATGTCTTATTATAAGCCATGATATCCAAGCAACTGATAATGTCTTATTATAGACCATGGTATCCAAGCAACTGATAATGTCTTATTATAAGCCATGGTATCCACGCAACTGATAATGTCTATATCCAAGCAACTGATAATGTCTTATTATAGGCCATGGTATCCAAGCAACTGATAATGTCTTATTATAAGCCATGGTATCCAAGCAACTGATACTGTCTTATTATAGGCCATGGTAGCCAAGCAACTGATAATGTCTTATTATAGGCCATGGTATCCAAGCAACTGATAATGTCTTATTATAGGACCTGGTATCCAAGCAACTGATAACGTCTTATTATAGGCCATGGTTTCCAAGCAACTGATAACGTCTTATTATAGGCCATGGTATCCAAGCAACTGATAACGTCTTATTATAGGCCATGGTATCCAAGCAACTGATAACGTCTTATTATAGGCCATGGTATCCAAGCAACTGATAATGTCTTATTATAGGGCCTAGTATCCAAGCAACTGATAATGTCTTATTATAGGCCATGGTATCCATGCAACTAATAATGTCTTATTATAGGCCATGGTATCCAAGCAACTGATAATGTCTTATTATATGACCTGGTATCCAAGCAACTGATAATGTCTTATTATAGGGCCTAGTATCCAAGCAACTGATAATGTCTTATTATAGGCCATGGTATCCATGCAACTAATAATGTCTTATTATAGGCCATGGTATCCAGGCAACTGATAATGTCTTATTATAGGCCATGGTATCCAGGCAACTGATAATGTCTTATTATAGGCCATGGTATCCAGGCAACTGATAATGTCTTATTATAGGCCATGGTATCCAGGCAACTGATAATGTCTATTATAGGCCATGGTATCCAGGCAAATGATAATGTCTTATTATAGGCCATGGTATCCAGGCAACTGATAATTGCTGTGTGGGTTCTAACAACGGACGGATGACAGTTTTTATCCTCTATTTGCCCATTACCTGCATTTGAAACAATGTTAGTTTATTAATTACACTGGCTATAAACAAAATAATTACGGTATTTCATGATGGTGGTATGAGTGTTTCTTGACAGTAATTTAAAGTGACAGTTTAAACTTCAGGCATGTGCCGTAAACGGTAAATTATGTGACTGTATCTGATAAAATGGGATATGAGGTAAAATAAATGTTGAGATGTTGTGTAACATAGCCTAAACTAAACCAAAGAAAATAGTAAAATGAGTACATTAACCCATTTCATTTGGGATACTGTTCAAACAGTATTTGCAAAGAACATAGAGCCAGATCAACCACCACGGAATGTGCCGTCTGATCAGGCTCTATGCTGTTTGCTATTCAGATGATCTTGCTAAGACACTTGGCTATGTATCAAGCAACATAGATCCTGATCAGCACACAGCGTCACGCTGCGGCTGATCTGGATTTATGTTGTTTGCAAAAGCCTTTAAATATATCCAGAATTAAATGGGTTAAATAGGCTGTAGTAGGTGTGTATTTTAGTGAATGTCATGAACATGGATGTTTCATGCAACAGAAATTAACCCTTTCAACAATACAGGCCTCTAAATGGACTTACAAAAAGTGTAGATCCAGATGAGCCGGCTTGTGACGAGCCATCTCATCAGGATCTGCACTTTTTGCCAGTTATTACTATTTCTAGATAAAATTACCAATTTTGATAAATGAACTGGTCCAAAGGTAATTTTCTTATTAATGTATTAGTCTAAAACTATCGTGCACCAGTCCATGTCCGTTACTTGGTGTTGAATGGGTTAAACTGTGTTCCCAATGCAACCAATAATATTTATGCAGTTAAACATTTATGGTTACAACACTTGTTTTAAAAACTGAATGTATATACGTGCAGTGTGTGTGCGCGAGCGCGCGTCCGTGTGTCGGATGAAATTGCACAGGAAAATATTTCTGTTTCAAAGAGGAGCATCCACTTTTATCCGACCATTTAAATTGACATGTCGCATTCATAACGTAGCATATTTGACATGTTGCATTCATAACGTAGCATATTTGACATGTCGCATTCATAACGTAGCATATTTGACATGTCGCATTCATAACGTAGCATATTTGACATGTCGCATTCATAACGTAGCATATTTGACATGTCGCATTCATAACGTAGCATATTTGACAAGTCGTATTCATAACGTAGCATATTTGACAAGTCGTATTCATAACGTAGCATATTTGACAAGTCGTATTCATAACGTAGCATATTTGACAAGTCGTATTCATAACGTAGCATATTTGACAAGTCGTATTCATAACGTAGCATATTTGACAAGTCGTATTCATAACGTAGCATATTTGACAAGTCGTATTCATAACGTAGCATATTTGACAAGTCGTATTCATAACGTAGCATATTTGACAAGTCGTATTCATAACGTAGCATATTTGACAAGTCGTATTCATAACGTAGCATATTTGACAAGTCGTATTCATAACGTAGCATATTTGACAAGTCGTATTCATAACGTAGCATATTTGACATGTCGCATTCATTACGTAGCATATTTAAATGACAACATGATTAAAGCTTCTGTTTTATTTAACATTAACCCATTCAACACCAAGTAACTGACATGGACTGGTCCATGATATTCTTAGACCAATAAATTAATAACAAAATTACATTTGGATCAGTTCATTTATCAAAATGGATAAAAAAAAATCTAAAATTAGTAATACTACTTGCAAAAAGTGCAGATCCTGATGAGACGGCTCGTCACGAGCCGGCTCATCTGGATCTACACTTTTTGTAAGCCTATATATAGAGGTCTGTGGTGTTGAAAGGGTTAAGACTAATGAAGAGATATATTTTGAATTTAGCAGGAGAGTTATAGACACTCTATAGACAGATTAACCCTTATCATGCTTGATAAATTGGAAAGAATGTGCAAACAACATAGATCCAGATCAGCCATTGTATGTTGTTTGCTATTCAGCCAAGTGTTTTGCTCCACTATCTGAATAGCAAACAACATAGATCCAGATCAGCCACAGTATGTTGTTTGCTATTCAGCCAAGTGTTTTGCTCCACTATCTGAATAGCAAGCAACATAGATCCAGATCAGCCGCAGTATGTTGTTTGCTATTCAGCCAAATGTTTTAGCTCCACTATCTGAATAGCAAACAGCATAGATCCTGATCAGATGGCACACTGCATATTCTGTGCTATCTGATCTTGGCCTCAGCTGTTTGTAAAAGCAACTTTAGCTGTGATTAGCTGTTTATGGGTTAAATACTTGTGAATTAGCCACATTGTTTCAGCCATGTGAATTGGCCACATTGTTTCAGCCATGTGAATTGGCCACATTGTTTCAGCACATTGTTTCAGCCATGTGAATTGGCCACATTGTTTCAGCCATGTGAATTGGCCACATTGTTTCAGCACATTGTTTCAGCCATGTGAATTGGCCACATTGTTTCAGCCATGTGAATTGGCCACATTGTTTCAGCCATGTGAATTGGCCACATTGTTTCAGCCATGTGAATTGGCCACATTGTTTCAGCCATGTGAATTGGCCACATTGTTTCAGCCATGTGAATTGGCCACATTGTTTCAGCACATTGTTTCAGCCATGTGAATTGGCCACATTGTTTCAGTCATGTGAATTGGCCACATTGTTTCAGCCATGTGAATTAGCCACATTGTTTCAGCCATGTGAATTAGCCACATTGTTTCAGCCATGTGAATTAGCCACATTGTTTCAGCCATGTGAATTAACAACATTGTTTCAGCCATGTGAATTAGCCACATTGTTTCAGCCATGTGAATTAGCCACATTGTTTCAGCCATGTGAATTAACATTGTTTCAGCCATGTGACTTAACAACATTGTTTCAGCCATGTGAATTAGCCACATTGTTTCAGCCATGTGAATTATCAACATTGTTTCAGCCATGTGAATTAGCCACATTGTTTCAGCCATTGTCGCATTCATTTTGTGATTTAGAAATGGGTAATACATGTTAACATTTATATACCGAGATATCGTACAAGATGACTGTAGGTAAGGCCTTGCTTCATTCTGCAAAGGAACTTTGGGGGATGACTGTAGGTAAGGCCTTGCTTCATTCTGCAAAGGAACTTTGGGGGATGACTGTAGGTAAGGCCTTGCTTCATTCTGCAAAGGAACTTTGGGGGATGACTGTAGGTAAGGCCTTGCTTCATTCTGCAAAGGAACTTTGGGGGATGACTGTAGGTAAGGCCTTGCTTCATTCTGCAAAGGAACTTTGGGGGATGACTGTAGGTAAGGCCTTGCTTCATTCTGCAAAGGAACTTTGGGGGATGACTGTAGGTAAGGCCTTGCTTCATTCTGCAAAGGAACTTTGGGGGATGACTGTAGGTAAGGCCTTGCTTCATTCTGCAAAGGAACTTTGGGGGATGACTGTAGGTAAGGCCTTGCTTCATTCTGCAAAGGAACTTTGGGGGATGACTGTAGGTAAGGCCTTGCTTCATTCTGCAAAGGAACTTTGGGGGATGACTGTAGGTAAGGCCTTGCTTCATTCTGCAAAGGAACTTTGGGGGATGACTGTAGGTAAGGCCTTGCTTCATTCTGCAAAGGAACTTTGGGGTTTCGCTGATGTCGGCATTCAAATGTAGAATCTTGTTACCCATCTAATTAACCTCATTGTACAAGTCACGTTACATATAGCAAGTTTTCCATTGTACCATTAAACATAGTTTTGTATGTGTGTGTGTGTGTGTGTGCGTACGTCTGTATTACCACAACAAAAGGTGGACTAAGTGTCTAGTAATATTTTGAATTTTCGTTCTAAATTGTGTAGAAAATATTGAAAATGTTTATTAAATTTTTTTTTAAAGAGTTAATTGATAACACCTGAATAAAACAAGCTATTTTTATGATAAGATTTACACTACCATACATACTTCCCATATAAGACGATCTCACATATAAGACGAACCCCCTACTTTGGTCCCGATATCTGTGAATTTTTGCATGCATTCGAGTATAAGACGGGTTGATAAAACGGACACAAGACCATGTATAAATTGGCCAGATATGTTTGGCCAGTGCAAGTTGAAGAAATTTCAGTGTCAGAGTGCTTTCTTTTCTAAAACACAATAATTGATAACATTTAACCCTTTCAACACCACAGACCTCTAAATAGGCTTACAAAAAAGTGTAGATCCAGATGAGCTGGCTCGTGACGAGCCATCTCATCAGGATCTGCACTTTTTGAAAGTAATATTACAATATTTAGAAAATAATTTACCCATTTTGATAAATGAACTGATCCAAATGTAATTTTCTTATTAATTTAATTGGTCTAAAAATGTCATTGACCAGTCTATGTCAGTTACTTGGTGTTGAATGGGTTAACACACTTAATTTTTTTAATACTCACTTATAAGACGAGAAGCCACTTTGAGACCATAATCTGGTGGTAAAAAGCTCGTCTTATAGGAGAGTGTGGACGGTATATGAAAGTGCAATGAAATCCTCTTAATGTGTTCCCAAGGACTATGTGCAATTTTGACCCAAATCGGCCCCCATTTTGCAAAATTGAAAATGGATGATACTACTAAACAATAGAGTGTTTATAATCCTTCATCTCTGAAAGGCTAACTGACCCCAAATGCATAATGTTGCCATAGCAACCAGGCCTAGACATAAAGAACCCCATGTGGAAGTCGTGATAGTGCAGTGTTAGTGCATTCGCTTTCAGATGCGAATGGTCCGCGAGTTCAAGCCCCGACTGTGCCCTTAGGCAAGGCATTTAAATTCCACATTGCCTCTTCTCCCACCCTCATGGAATGGATTCCATCAGGAAAGAGGTCTTGAGAGTGCTTAATATAGGTTGTAAGAATAAATGTGCGTAAATAAAGAACTTCATGTAGGCGATTTCAAGCAAAAATTATACAAAATGGGCAACAAGTCACCATGGATTCTGATACAATAACACATGTGCAGATATATTGTTGTCACATAACTATTTGTCCTTGTAGTGAGTTCCCAGCTAGATTGTTGTCACATAACTATTTGTCCTTGTAGTGAGTTCCCAGCTAGATTGTTGTCACATAACTATTTGTCCTTGTAGTGAGTTCCCAGCTAGATTGTTGTCACATAACTATTTGTCCTTGTAGTGAGTTCCCAGCTAGATTGTTGTCACATAACTATTTGTCCTTGTAGTGAGTTCCCAGCTAGATTGTTGTCACATAACTATTTGTCCTTGTAGTGAGTTCCCAGCTAGATTGTTGTCACATAACTATTTGTCCTTGTAGTGAGTAGAACCGAGATTCAGTAATCATTCTGTTGTCCTGGAGATGCGAAAGAGGCTTCAATCTTAAAATAAATGAATATTTTTATCCAGTATCATACATTTTGTATGAAAATTGTAAAACAAATGTATAGATGTATGTATGCATTAAGTTAGTACTGTTTATCTTATGGCATTTGTGTAGTGACTTTATTTCATTTATATTGTGAGTTTAGTGTAGTTTACATTGCAAATTGTACAGTTAATTTGGTCTGTATTATTCATGTGCAATAAGGCAAGTTTACATTGCCAAGTCGTTTTAAGAATTTTGTACAAATCTGTGTTCATAAATTATTGTTTTTGTAGACAATTTCATGTTGCCATTTTACATATATACATATACAGTCAAACCTGTGTTAGTGGTCACCTCCTTAAGCAGCCAACCTGTATTAAGCAGCCAGTTTCCAGATATTCAATCAGTTGTTTTATTATATATTTGACCTCTATTAAGCAGCCATCTGTGCTAAGCAGCCACTTTCTCTGACTCCCTTGACTGGCTACTTACGACAGGTTTGACTGTAATCTGTATACATTTATATTTAGCTGACAGATATATATGCCGTAAACATGATGTTTCGATGCAGTAGTATTAACTGTAGGAATTGTGTGAATGCTAGGTATTACAAGCTCTGAGGGACATATTCCTGATAGGTATTACAAGCTCTGAGGGACATATTCCTGATAGGTATTACAAGCTCTGAGGGACATATTCCTGATAGGTATTACAAGCTCTGAGGGACATATTCCTGATAGGTATTACAAGCTCTGAGGGACATATTCCTGATAGGTATTACAAGCTCTGAGGGACATATTCCTGATAGGTATTACAAGCTCTGAGGGACATATTCCTGATAGGTATTACAAGCTCTGAGGTACATATTCCTTAGGTATTACAAGCTCTGAGGTACATATTCCTGATAGGTATTACAAGCTCTGAAGGACATATTCCTGAGATCTTGTTTTATCTGTGTAACTACAGAATGGTGTACCATAGATGGTGTAAGATGTATTTCTAGTTCTGTAATTTAACTGACTTGGCAGGGGAATTAAAAAAAATTGCCAATTCTGGTAACTGGCAGCGGTATATAGAAATAGCCATATCTGGGATTTGGCAGGGATACAAATAATAGCTATATCTGGGATTTGGCAGGGGATACAAATAATAGCTATATCTGGGATTTGGCAGGGGATACAAATAATAGCTATATCTGGGATTTGGCAGGGCATACAAATAATAGCTATTTCTGGGATTTGGCAGGGGCATACAAATAATAGCTATTTCTGGGATTTGTCAGGGGCATACAAATAATAGCTATTTCTGGGATTTGGCAGGGGCATACAAATAATAGCTATTTCTGGGATTTGGCAGGGGCATACAAATAATAGCTATTTCTGGGATTTGGCAGGGATACAAATAATAGCTATTTCTGGGATTTGGCAGGGCATACAAATAATAGCTATTTCTGGGATTTGGCAGGGGCATACACATAATAGCTATTTCTGGGATTTGGCAGGGGCATACAAATAATAGCTATGTCTGGGATTTGGCAGGGATACAAATAATAGCTATTTCTGGGATTTGGCAGGGCATACAAATAATAGCTATTTCTGGGATTTGGCAGGGGCATACACATAATAGCTATTTCTGGGATTTGGCAGGGGCATACAAATAATAGCTATGTCTGGGATTTGGCAGGGGCATACACATAATAGCTATTTCTGGGATTTGGCAGGGGCATACAAATAATAGCTATTTCTGGGATTTGGCAGGGGCATACACATAATAGCTATTTCTGGGACTGACATAGGCATTCATATATAACGCTTGTTATTTCAGCATCCATTAAACATATTCTCATATAATATATAAACTATCGTGTTTATATCAACAATGTTCATTAATATATAAGCAATAGTTGTTATATCAACAATGTTCATTAATGTATAAACAATATTGGTTATATCAACAATGTTCATTAATGTATAAACCAACAATGTTCATTACTGTATAAACAATATTGGTTATATCAACAATGTTCATTAATATATAAGCAATAGTGTTTATATCAACAATGTTCATTAATGTATAAACCAACAATGTTTATTAATGTATAAACAGTATTGGTTATATCAACAATGTTCATTAATGTATAAACAATAAAGTTTATATCAACAATGTTCATTAATGTATAAACAATAAAGTTTATATCAACAATGTTCATTAATGTATAAACAATAGTGTTTATATCAACAATGTTCATTAAGAAAGGGTGCATCATCGAGAATTTACAGAGTATTTATATTGAGATATACAGGAGTGTTCAAATTTACGGTACATGGTATGTGCTCCATATAAGTGGACCGTACACCCCCATATTCTCAAGATATAAGTATAAACAATAGTGTTTATATCAACAATGTTCATTAAGAAAGGGTGCATAATCGAGAATTTACAGAGTATTTATATTGAGATATACAGGAGTGTTCAAATTTACGGTACATGGTATGTGCTCCATATAAGTGGACCGTACACCCCCATATTCTCAAGATATATGCACTCCATACATCCACATATGTGGATATCCACACACTCCATATATCCATACACTCCATACATCCACGCACTCCATACATCCACACACTCCATACATCCACACACTCCATACATCCACATATGTGGATATCCACACACTCCATACATCCACACACTCCATACATCCACACACTCCATACATCCACACACTCCATACATCCACACACTCCATACATCCACATATGTGGATATCCACACACTCCATACATCCATGCACTCCATACATCCACACACTCCATACATCCACACACTCCATACATCCACACACTCCATACATCCACATATGTGGATATCCACACACTCCATACATCCATGCACTCCATACATCCATGCACTCCATACATCCACACACTCCATACATCCACACACTCCATACATCCACATATGTGGATATCCACACACTCCATACATCCATGCACTCCATACATCCATGCACTCCATACATCCACACACTCCATACATCCACGCACTCCATACATCCACACACTCCATACATCCATGCACTCCATACATCCATGCACTCCATACATCCACACACTCCATACATCCACATATGTGGATATCCACACACTCCATACATCCATGCACTCCATACATCCACATACTCCATACATCCATGCACTCCATACATCCACACACTCCATACATCCACACACTCCATACATCCACACACTCCATACATCCACGCACTCCATACATCCACGCACTCCATACATCCACGCACTCCATACATCCACGCACTCCATACATCCACACACTCCATACATCCACGCACTCCATACATCCACACTCATACATCCACACACTATACATCCACACACTCCATACATCCACACACTCCATACATCCACACACTCCATACATCCACACACTCCATACATCCACACACTCCATACATCCACATATGTGGATATCCACACACTCCATATATCCACATATGTGGAAATCCACACACTCCATACATCCACATATGTGGATATCCACACACTCCATACATCCACACACTCCATACATCCACATATGTGGATATCCACACACTCCATACATCCACACACTCCATACATCCACACACTCCATACATCCACACACTCCATACATCCACATATGTGGATATCCACACACTCCATACATCCACGCACTCCATACATCCACATACTCCATACATCCACGCACTCCATACATCCACGCACTCCATACATCCACGCATTCCATACATCCACATATGTGGATATCCACACACTCCACACACTCCATACATCCACACACTCCATACATCCACATATGTGGATATCCACACACTCCATACATCCATGCACTCCATACATCCACGCACTCCATACATCCACACACTCCATACATCCACGCACTCCATACATCCACGCACTCCATACATCCACACACTCCATACATCCACACACTCCATACATCCACATATGTGGATATCCACACACTCCATACATCCACACACTCCATACATCCACACACTCCATACATCCACACACTCCATACATCTACTATATTCTGTATTTAATGTACATAATAATACTTGTACAGTACTATATTCTGTATTTAATGTACATAATAATACATGTACAGTACTATATTCTGTATTTAATATATATAGAGTGGTGGAACCTATACTCGGCGTATTTTTTACCATTTACATCCGTATTTAAAATATTTAAATAGTTTTAACCTATTTTCGCTGACAGAGGTGAAGCATGGTTCAATAGCATTCCGTTGTGCGTACCGGTAGCCTAATGCAACTGTCACCTGACTGGTTCAGTAGCCGAATATAAACAGACAAATTGTTGGGTTTCCACCGAAATGATGCAGTTTATGAGCATTTCAGGTAGCTATTCGGATTGGGGGGAAATGTACAAATAACCAGAAAAAATGTTTCTTACGAGTTATTGTTAGTTATTGATGTTACTAAGTCAAAATAATATATTCACACGTGCATAGATATAAAAATTCATGTACGCCGTGCATAGGTGCCCTAAAGTATCTAGTTCCCCATGGAAACAGGTGCTGTTGCGATAGCTGTATTGAGGCGCTTGGTCACGTAATGAAGCGAAAATGTTTCAATTTTTTGAAAGTTGTGTTCATGAGTGCATTTAACTTTTTTTATAGACCATTCTTCTTCTTCTTGTCGTTCGCGAATCACATGGACAAGCCGGCAGCAAACACGAAATGGGCCGTCCTCCTCAGATCCTCCCGGCAGCCATGTAACTTCGTCTGGAGAGAAGTATCTGTTGGCCAGGTTGTTTTCCTCAGCCCATGAAGATTGGGACACTCCTGGAGGATGTGTTCTGCAGTCTGGTCCCCTATGTTGCAGCTGCAGGCAGTTGATGGAGCTAGTCCAAGCTTCCGACACATATGGAAGTTCAGGCGGTTATGCCCTGTTCTAAGCCGGAATATCGTGACTTGCTTCTGTCTGGTGAGAAGGTGGTAGTCATCTTTCTCAACTGTTGGCTTTGATGCAGATTTGATTATGGTGCAAATCTTTGTCTGGTTGCCTCTCAGTAGAACCTTGCTTGGCAAGCTGGTCAGCGGCTTCATTGCCAGGGATGCCTATGTGTGCAGGTACCCACTGGAGGACAGTTCTTTTAGTTACGCTGATTGTTCGAAGGGCTTCCATCAGGTGGGGTTCTTTGTTGTTAGACAGGGCATCCAGAACCATGATATGTAGGATTTACGCTGAGCATAGGTTCCACCACTCTATACATGTACAGTACTATATTCTGTATTTAATGTACATATATATATATATATACATGTATGATTGATTATTCAATGAAATTAACGTGTTTTCATTGTTGTATTGTTAACTCTCTGTGCTATAATATTACGGTTGTTACAGCCATAGTCTGCATAGACAAATAAGTGATTTAACAAATTCTGTAAATCATTATAATATTATATTCAATCTTAGCCTCGGTTGCAGGGTTCCCATCTGTCTGATTTTTTGTCTTCGCCACTTGTGTCGCCAATTGAAAAAAACTGGAGCCAACTTGAAAAACTTGGAACTAAAACACATATAGTTCACTTCACAGATATATATTTGAAGCCATGCATTTGACAAAACATGTGCCCAAAAAAAACTTTGTTTAAGAAGTTGCACCAAATATTTTCGCCAATCAACAAACTTTAGCACCAGTATTTGTTTTTTGGTGCCATTGGCGACCAGCAGTGGGAACCTTGAGTTGAAATGGCTAACATGCAGCAGCATCTAGAAATATTTATGTTAATGAAAGTGGGTTGTGAAATTAATACTGGCTTGGTATGTGAAATTAATGGAAATATTGGCTTGGTATGTGAAATTAATGGAAATACTGGGTTCGTATGTGAAATTAATGGAAATACTGGGTTCGTATGTGAAATTAATGGAAATACTGGGTTCGTATGTGAAATTAATCGAAATACTGGCTTGGTATGTGAAATTAATCGAAATACTGGCTTGATATGCGAAAATAATGGAAATACTGGGTTGTGAGGTGAAATTATTGCAATCACTCATTTGTTCGGTATAATTAGTGAAAATACATGTACTGTGTTGTGATGTGAAATTAAAGAAAAAGGTAGGTCATGAAATTAAAAGGAAAACTGGGTTGTTAGGTGAAAGTAATGGAAATACTGGGTTGTTAGGTGAAAGTAATGGAAATACTGGGTTGCTAGGTGAAAGTAATGGGAATACTGGGTTGCTAGGTGAAAGTAATAGAAATACTGGGTTGTTAGTTGAAAGTAATGGAAATTCTGGGTTGTTAGGTGAAAGTAATGGAAATTCTGGGTTGTTAGGTGAAAGTAATGGAAATTCTGGGTTGCTAGGTGAAAGTAATGGACATTCTGGGTTGTTAGGTGAAAGTAATGAAAATACTGGGTTGCTAGGTGAAAGTAATGGGAATACTGTGTTGTTAGGTGAAAGTAATAGAAATACTGGGTTGTTAGGTGAAAGTAATGGAAATATTTGTTGTTAGGTGAAGTAATGGAAATACTGGGTTGCTAGGTGAAGTAATGGAAATACTGGGTTGCTAGGTGAAGTAATAGAAATACTGGGTTGTTAGGTGAAGTAATAGAAATACTGTGTTGTTAGGTGAAGTAATGGAAATACTGGGTTGTTAGGTGAAAGTAATGGAAATACTGGGTTGCTAGGTGAAAGTAATGGAAATACTGGGTTGCTAGGTGAAGTAATGGAAATACTGGGTTGTTAGGTGAAAGTAATGGAAATACTGGGTTGCTAGGTGAAAGTAATGGACATTCTGGGTTGTTAGGTGAAAGTAATGGAAATACTGGGTTGTTCGGTGAAAGTAATGGAAATACTGGGTTGTTAGGTGAAGTAATGGAAATTCTGGGTTGTTAGGTGAAAATAATGGAAATACTGGGTTGGTAGGTGAAAGTAATGGAAATACTGGATTGGTAGGTGAAAGTAATGGACATTCTGGGTTGTTAGGTGAAAGTAATGGAAATACTGGGTTGTTAGGTGAAGTAATGGAAATACTGGGTTGTTAGGTGAAAGTAATGGAAATACTGGGTTGTTCGGTGAAAGTAATGGAAATTCTGGGTTGTTAGGTGAAAGTAATGGAAATACTGGGTTGGTAGGTGAAAGTAATGGAAATATGGGTTGCTAGGTGAAAGTAATGGAAATACTGGGTTGCTAGGTGAAGTAATAGAAATATATACTGGGTTGCTAGGTGAAAGTAATGGAAATATTGGGTTGTTAGGTGAAAGTAATGACATACTGTGTTTATAGGTGAAAGTAATGGAAATACTGGGTTGCTAGGTGAAGTAATAGAAATACGGTGTTGCTAGGTGAAGTAATGGAGAAACTGTGTTGTTAGGTGAAAGTAATGGAGAAACTGTGTTGTTAGGCTATATAAAACATGTTCAATACATGGATGATTAACACAAGGGCCACACATTTCAAAAACATTCAAAAAAACATCCCAGAAAATGTTATGTTTGGTGGTTGTGATGGCTGTCCTTTGGTATTCATCATTTGTATTACAAACATGCATCATTATTATTGCTGGACAATTCAAGAGAAAGTTATTGAGTGTTTTAGTCTTTATTTTTAATTTGGCGGTAAAATGCCACCGTCGTTGATTTTGAATATTGTATGACATAATTTTGGCTATATAACTTAAACCCGTTTCATTCTGGATACATTTAAAGGCTTTTGCAAACAACATAGATCCAGATCAGCCGCAGCGTAACGCTGCATGCTGATCAGGATCTATGTTGTTTGCTACATAGCCAAGTGTCTTAGCAAGATCATGTGAATAGCAAACAGCATAGAGCCTGATCAGATGGCACGTTCCGTGGCTGCTGATCTGGCTCTATGTTCTTTGCAAATACCGTTTGAGGAGAAGAATTATATAAGACTCTGTCTTCCATTCTAATCCTGTTTCTGTATTCTGATTATGCGTGGTGTGGTGTATGCATTGTTCAATATGTATTATATTGGGAAATAAAATATGTTTAAACTAAATACCGGTTGAACGGTATCCAGAATGAAATGGGTTAAATGTAATTATTTATAATAATTCTTTATCAAAGTCTATTGATCAATATATTATACAGTAGACGTAGGGTTTTACTTGTATTTTTCGCAACAACATCTTGTTTGTAGTACTATATGTTGATTGGCATTCCTTGTTGTATAAGTGACCTGTCAATCAGAATTTATTGTTTGGCAGTATAACATGGGAATAGAAATATTGAAATATGTATGTACAATTACCAAAAAACTAAATATAGGTACTTGTGAAAGAGATTAAATGGTGCATTCACGAACTAGTTGTTATCATTGAATATTATGGTCGTTAAGTTAAGTCGTGATAGCACAGTGGATGCGCGTTCGCTTCAGGTGCGATAGGTCCGGAGTTCGAACCCCGCTGGAGCCGTTACGATTGTGCCCTTAGGCAAGGCATTTAAATTCCACATTGCCTCTTCTCTCTCCTTCATGGCGATGGATTTACATCAGGAATGAGGTCTCGAGAGTGATTCATATAAGTTGAAATAACTTGCTTCGCAATCGAGCTAAAATAAATTTGTATAAACTATCATTGAATAATACAAAATGTTTTGTATCTTAACCCATTACTGACATGGACTGGTGCACAATATTTTTAGACCAATAAATTAATCCGAAAATTACATTATCAAAATGGGTAATTTTGTCTAAAATAGTAATATTACTTGCCAAAAGTGCAGATCCTGATGAGACGGCCAGCTCATCTGTATCTATACATGTTTTGGAAGGCGAACGAGTTGTACTGAAGATTTTATATCCTACGGTTTTGAAATAGCACAGAAGTGCTTGTATATATGAAATGTTTACTTCATTGGTCTGTGGACTTGCTGTTATTCCATTGGTCTGTGGACTTGCTGTTATTCCATTGGTCTGTGGACTTGCTGTTATTCCATTGGTCTGTGGACTTGCTGTTATTTCATTGGTCTGTGGACTTGCTGTTATGATTCATTGATGATTATTAGAAATGAACAAAGCATATGTATCTCTTGTTATTGGTATATCATTGTAATAAATGTGCAATGTGTGCCGTAGCTGCCGTGTTTGTTTTGTTTATTGGGTATGTGTGTGCCATTCTTTCTTCGTATCCCTCTTCGTCCCGTCTGGAACATAGGGCCTTGACTACAGCTTTCCATCCTCTACGGTCCTGCGCTTTGTGCTTGGCCTCTCCCGCCAGGAGATCCCATATGTGCGACACTCGGTGTCTAGAGTTCTTCTCCAAGTCGTGGTTGGACGGCCTC
Organism: Archivesica marissinica; assembly: GCA_014843695.1. Lineage (NCBI taxonomy): Eukaryota > Metazoa > Mollusca > Bivalvia > Venerida > Vesicomyidae > Archivesica > Archivesica marissinica. Next base: position 52,135,000 of record CM026387.1, read on the forward strand.
GCCTGCGCTTCCCTTGGGGGTTCCAGTCGAGTGCCTGTCTTGTGATGTTGGTTGGGTCCCGTCGTAGGGTGTACCCAACCCACCGCCGCTTCCGCTCCTTGATGGCATCTGAAATTGGTCTCTGTTGAGTTCTTCTCCAGAGCTCTTCATTCGAAATTGTCTCAGGCCATCTAATACAGAGGATTTGTTGTAGGCAGGTGTTCAGTTTGGCGTTTCTGGTCTAGCGCTTTGGTGTGCTTCCATATCTCTGAACCGTATAACAGAACCGACTTCACATTGGAGTTGAAGATGGTCAGCTTAGTCTTGATGAAGATGTTCCAGACTGTCTTCAAGGTGACAAAGACGTGTCGAGCCTTTCCAATCCTGGATTTGATGTCCTCAGTGCCTCCTGTCTTGCTGATGACGCTTCATGGGTAAGTAAAGGCGCTCGACATCTTCAATGTGCTGTTCCTCCATTTGGATGGGTGTATTGTTGGCTGCGTTGACCCTCATGCTCTTCGTTTTCTGGGTGTTTACTTCCAGTCCTGTTTGCCGTGCAACTGTGCTCAGACGCTGCGACTTCTCCTGTATATGTTTGAAGTAGTGGGACAGCAGTCCAATGTCGTCTGCAAAATCCAAGTCTTCTAGTGTCTTAACAAAGGTCCACTGCAAACCTCTTGGTCTGTCCATGGTTTGGGTGAGCACCTAGTCGGCAACCAGCGAAAAGATCATTGGTGAAAGTAAACAACCCTGTCTAACTCCAGTGGTGACAGTAAAAGGGGGTGATAGGTCGTTGTTATGAATCCCTGACAGGTCATACCATCATAGAAAATGCGTATGATACTCACAATCTTCAGGAGTATCCCATAGTGCCTCAATATCCTCCAAATGGTGCTTATGTCGACCATGTCGAAGGCTTTTTGAAAATGAAATTGACGTACACTGGTGATTGCCAGGATTGTTCCAGTATGATGCGCAGTGTTGCTATTTGGTCGATGCAGGACCTACCAGCTCTGAAACCTGCTTGCTTGTCCGACAGTATGTCATTCACTGCCGTTTTCAGTCTCTCTAGTAGTATCCTAGTAAGGACCTTGCTGGGTATGGACAGAAGTTGGATGCCTCTCCAATTCTGGCAGTCTCCCAAATCTCCTTTCTTCGGAAGCTTGACTATGTGGCCAGTCTTCCACTCTGTAGGGATCTCCCTGATGTCCTCTGGGGAATATTGTCTGGTCCGGTGGCTTTTCCTAACTTAAGTTTTTCGATGGCTCTAGATATCTCTTCGGTAGTGATGGGACCCATGTTAATTGGTAAATCGTCACCTTCTATGTCTGGTGGATGCTCCACTGGCTTTCCGGAAAGGAGGCAACTGAAGTGTTCCTTCCAGCATTTCAGTTGTTCCTTTGGTTTGGTGAGTGTCACCCCATCTAGTCCACGAACTGGCTTGTCAGTATTTGGTCTTCTCCCGGATAATTTCCTGGTGATCCCATACAGTGTCCTTGTGTCGTTCTTGGTTGTTGCTTCTTGTGTTCTAGACGCAAGTTGGTCGATGTTGCTCCTCTTGTCTTGGCGGGTGCTTCTTCTAACTTTCTTCTGTTGCTCTTTGAGGTCCTTCTGGACTGCCTGTTTCTGTGCCCTGGTCTTAGCTTGAAGAAGTTTGCTCTTGATAGTCCTGCGCTCTTCTATCTTCGCTATGGTGTCCTGGCTCAGCCAGCTCTTGTAGGTCATTTTCCTGAATCCCAATTTTTCCTCACATGTTGCCAGGACTGATGTTCTTATCTGTTCCCACATGGCATCTATAGAGTGCTCGTCCTGGTCTGCTAATGTTTGAAATATGTTTTGCAGGGCAATGCAGATCTCGTGGCGTTGGTCTGGTGATGAGAGTCTGGAAGTGTCAAAACGCTTTGTCCGTTGTTGTACGGTGACTGATGCTTTCGCTAATCTCACATTCAGACTCGCTATCGCCAGCTCATGGTCTGAGCCTGCATCTGCTCCTCTATAAACCCTTACATCGTCGCCATCGCCGAGATATCGTCACGTGGTCAATCTCGTTCTGTGTTGCTTGATCTGGTGATTTCCATATCAGTTTATGGATTCTCCTGTGTGGGACTACTGTACCCCTTATAACCAGGTCGTTCTGTGCACAGAAATCTGCAAACAGCTCCCCATTCTCGTTCATCACTCCTAACCCTTCCTTCCCCTTGACGAGTTCTCTTCCTGTGTTGTCTGATCCCAGCTTGGCATTCATATCTCCCATAACCAGCACTATGTCTCTTCTGGGGACTTTATCCACCACTCCCTGCAGTTGTCAATAGTAGTCATCCTTCTCTTGTTGCTCGTCCACATTTGTATGGGCGTAGCATTGGACTAGGGCGACTTTCTGAAATTTAGATTCGAAGCGGGCTGTGATTATCCATTCACTCACTGGTTCCCACTCCATAAGGCTCTTGCTGGCGTTCTTGGTTAGCATGAATCCGACTCCATGTCTGTGTACTGCATTCTCTTCAGGTGGCCCAGTGTGTAGTACAGTCTCGCCAGTCCAAGGATCTCAACCTTATATCTTCCCACCTCTCTAGCAATTTGGCCTGCTTTTCCGGTTTCATACATAGTTCGCACGTTCCATGTCGCAATCCGTATAGCGGTCTTGGGCGAGAGAAGCTTTATCGGTAGATTTCTCCACATCATATATTCGCCCCCGGGTCGATTCCGAAAATCCGTCTGTTGTTGGGCTGTAGTTAAGGCTTCTGTAGCTGACGTTTTTTCACATGGTAGGGATGCTGGCCCTAGTCACAACCCTCCTCTTTTTGCATCCAGGCTTGGGACCGGCAATGGCGGAGTTTGTGTGTGCCATAGTTACCGTGTTTGTTTTGTTTATGGTGTATGTGTGTGCCGTAGCTGCCGTGTTTGTTTTGTTTATGGTGTATGTGTGTGCCATAGCTGCCGTGTTTGTTTTGTTTATGGTGTATGTGTGTGCCATAGCTGACGTGTTTGTTTTGTTTATGGTGTATGTGTGTGCCACAGCTGAGGTGTTTCTTTTGTTTATGGTGTATGTGTGTGCCATAGCTGACGTGTTTGTTTTGTTTATGCGGTATATGTGTACCATAGCTGACGTGTTTGTTTTGTTTATGGTGTATGTGTGTACCATAGCTGACGTGTTTGTTTGTTTATGGTGTATGTGTGTGCCATAGCTGCCGTGTTTGTTTTGTTTATGGTGTATGTGTGTGTCATAGCTGCCGTGTTTGTTTTGTTTATGGTGCCACCCAACCACCCACAACCAACCCAACCAACACCAACCAAACCCAACCAACACAGGTGTACCAAGCTGACGTTTTTAACCACACATGTTTCTTTTGTTTATGGTGTATGTGTGTGCCATAGCTGACGTGTTTGTTTTTTTATACGGTACATGTGTACCATAGCTGACGTGTTTGTTTTGTTTATGGTGTATGTGTGTACCATAGCTAACGTGTTTGTTTATTTATGGTGTATGTGTGTGCCATAGCTGCCGTGTTTGTTTTGTTTATTGTGTAGTTGTGCCATAGCTGAACGTGTTTGTTTTGTTATATGAACCCCCCCCCGTGCGTGCGTGCGTGCGTCGTCGTGCGTGCGTCGTGCGTGCGTGCGTGCTGCGCGTGCGTGCGTGCGGCGTGCGGCGTGCGTGCGTGCTGCGTGCGTACGTGCTGCTGCGTGCGTGCGTGCGTGCGTGAGTGCGTGCGGCGTCGTGCGTGCGTGCGTGCTGCGGCGTCGTGCGTGCGTCGTGCGTGCGTGTGTATGTGTGTGCCATAGCTGACGTGTTTGTTTTGTTTATGGTGTATGTGTGTGCCATAGCTGACGTGTTTGTTTTGTTTATGGTGTATGTGTGTGCCATAGCTGACGTGTTTGTTTTGTTTATGGTGTATGTGTGTGCCATAGCTGACGTGTTTGTTTTGTTTATGGTGTATGTGTGTGCCATAGCTGACGTGTTTGTTTTGTTTATGGTGTATGTGTGTGCCATAGCTGACGTGTTTGTTTTGTTTATGGTGTATGTGTGTGCCATAGCTGACGTGTTTGTTTTGTTTATGGTGTATGTGTGTGCCATAGCTGACGTGTTTGTTTTGTTTATGGTGTATGTGTGTGCCATAGCTGACGTGTTTGTTTTGTTTATGGTGTATGTGTGTGCCATAGCTGACGTGTTTGTTTTGTTTATGGTGTATGTGTGTGCCATAGCTGACGTGTTTGTTTTGTTTATGTTGTATGTGTGTGTTATTGTGCTGTGTGTGTGTGTGTGTGGTGGGTGTGTGTTTGTAGTGTGTGTGTTGCGTGCGTGCCGTGGCGTGCGGGCGTTGCGTCGTTGCGTGCGTGGTGTTTCTTGCGTGCGTGCGTGCGTGCTGCGTGAGTGCGTGCGTGCTGCGTGCGTGCGTGCGTGCGTGCGTGCGTGCGTGCGTGCGTGCTTGCGTTCGTGCGTGCGTGCGTGCGTGCGTGCGTGCGTGCGTGCGTGCGTGCGTGCGTGCGTGCGTGCGTGCGTGCGTGCGTGCGTGCGTGCGTGCGTGCGTGCGTGCGTGCGTGCGTGCGTGCGTGCTGCGTGCGTGCGTGCGTGCGTGCGTGCGTGCGTGCGTGCGTGCGTGCGTGCGTGCGTGCGTGCGTGCGTGCG
>CM026387.1:52141613-52207808 GCA_014843695.1 Archivesica marissinica
ATGTATACACTAACTTGTTAATATAATAATGTATACACTAACTTGTTAATATAATAATGTATACTCTAACTTGTTAATATAATAATGTATACTCTAACTTGTCAATATAATAATGTATACTCTAACTTGTTAATATAATAATGTATGTATACTCTAACTTGTTACACTAACTTGTTAATATAATAATGTATGTTACTCTAACTTGTTAATATAATACTGTATACACTAACTTGTTAATATAATAATGTATACTCTAACTTGTTAATATAATAATGTATACTCTAACTTGTTAATATAATAATGTATGTATACTCTAACTTGTTAATATAATAATGTATGTATACTCTAACTTGTTAATATAATATGTATGTATACTCTAACTTGTTAATATAATAATGTATGTATACTCTAACTTGTTATATAATAATGTATACTCTAACTTGTAATATAATAATGTATACTCTAACTTGTTAATATAATAATGTATGTATACTCTAACTTGTTAATATAATAATGTATACTCTAACTTGTTAATATAATAATGTATGTATACTCTAACTTGTTAATATAATAATGTATGTTACTCTAACTTGTTAATATAATAATGATACTCTAACTTGTTAATATAATAATGTATGTATACTCTAACTTGTTAATATAATAAGTATACTCTAACTTGTTAATATAATAATGTATACTCTAACTGTTAATATAATAATGTATACTCTAACTTGTTAATATAATAATGTATGTTACTCTAACTTGTTAATATAATAATGTATACTCTAACTTGTTAATATAATAATGTATACTCTAACTTGTTAATATAATAATGTATACTCTAACTTGTTAATATAATAATGTATACTCTAACGTGTTAATATAATAATGTATACACTAACTTGTTAATATAATAATGTATGTATACTCTAACTTGTTAATATAATAATGTATACACTAACTTGTTAATATAATAATGTATACACTAACTTGTTAATATAATAATGTATACACTAACTTGTTAATATAATAATGTATTTACTCTAACTTGTTAATATAATAATGTATGTTACACTAACTGGTAATATAATATGTATGTATACTCTAACTTGTTAATATAATAATGTATACTCTAACTTGTTAATATAATAATGTATACTCTAACTTGTTAATATAATAATGTATACTCTAACTTGTTAATATAATAATGTATACTCTAACTTGTTAATATAATAATGTATACTCTAACTTGTTAATATAATAATGTATACTCTAACTTGTTAATATAATAAGTATGTATACTCTAACTTGTTAATATAATACTGTATACTCTAACTTGTTAATATAATAATGTATACACTAACTTGTTAATATATGTATACTCTAATGTTAATATAATAATGTATACTCTAACTTGTTAATATAATAATGTATGTATACTCTAACTTGTTAATATAATACTGTATGCATACACTAACTTGTTAATATAATAATGTATGTATACTCTAACTTGTTAATATAATAATGTATACTCTAACTTGTTAATATAATACTGTATACTCTAACGTGTTAATATAATAATGTATACTCTAACTTGTTAATATAATAATGTATACACTAACTTGTTAATATAATAATGTATACTCTAACTTGTTAATATAATAATGTATGTATACTCTAACTTGTTAATATAATAATGTATACTCTAACTTGTTAATATAATAATGTATGTATACTCTAACTTGTTAATATAATAATGTATGTATACTCTAACTTGTTAATATAATTCTGTATACACTAACTTGTTAATATAATAATGTATACTCTAACTTGTTAATATAATAATGTATACTCTAACTTGTTAATATAATAATGTATGTATACTCTAACTTGTTAATATAATAATGTATGTATACACTAACTTGTTAATATAATAATGTATACACTAACTTGTTAATATAATACTGTATACTCTAACTTGTTAATATAATAATGTATACTCTAACTTGTTAATATAATAATGTATACTTTACATTATACATTAAAGCTATTAGTGAAAACTTGATGTACAAATGACAACTTAGCCTTTACCCAGTGTGCCTATGTAGGCACACACATGCCGGCCTGTTATTTTGGGTTTGAGCATGTGGGGACGTTCTATGAGGTCCCTATAATTCGCGTGTACAAAGTGTGTTATATAGATCGACAAGAAGAAGGATTATCTCTTAATTTAACATTGTGATGTGGGTCAACAGCAATAACACGACTGACTCCATCCGCTTTGATGGACCCCAATGTCGTTCATGCACGCATGAATCAACATCAAAATATTCGCTTCCGTTGTTTTACTAGTATTTAGACTACAAATAGTATTCGTTGCGGAGATGGGCCTAAATAAATATTAAAACTAGTTTACAAACAACTATTAAACCTCGCATGCGACACCACATAACACGCTAAAAAACTCGAAATTTAAACAAAACTATTAATTCTTCTCAATAATGAACAACATTTTGCGTAGATATTTTCAGTGTATCTGCATCACTTTAACTGCATCACCATTTACATATAATTTAAATAGCACTGTGTCAGAGGGTGGGCGTGGTTGAACTTATTAATGGCAGCAACCTGGATTGTTTTCTGTGCTGGGTGAAATGAGATATTGAATCAGTATTATGGGAGAGATCCCCTTTCGAATACATTGTTTGATACGTCCTTGAGAATAGAAATGTTCGATACGTCCTTGAGAATAGCATTGTTCGATACGTCCTTGAGAATAGCAATGTTTGATACGTCCTTGAGAATAGCATTGTTCGATACGTCCTTGAGAATATCATTGTTTGTTACATCCTTGAGAATAGCATAGTTTGATATGTCCTTGAGAATAGCATTGTTCGATACGTCCTTGAGAAAAGCATTTTTCGATACGTCCTTTTGAATAGCATTGTTTGATACGTCCTTGAGAATAGCATTGTTCGATACGTTCTTGAGAATAACATTGTTCAATACGTCCTTGACAATATCATTGTTCGATACGTTCTTGAGAAGACATTATTCCCGTCAAATAGTGTTAAACTGAATGAAGTTCAAAAGCAGTCATGCGACGGTACATTAGAGGAGGCAGAATGTGCACATACTCTTTTAAATATGAGGAATAATATTTTTAAAACACCGGATCTGACGGTTTAGCGTAAGAATTTTACAAAATATTCTTGAAAGATCTAAAAACAAAATTACATTAAATCTATTAACTATTCCTAAGAAAATGGTTCACTAACACAGCTTCAGAAGCAAGGTATTATAAATCGAATTCCAAACTTGGATAAAGAACTGACTCACTTAAATAACTGGCGACCGTTATCATTGTTAAAGGCCTGCAGTTTGACCCCGTCCAATTGTAAAGATTTATACTTTACTACCTGTTCCATGTGATTAGTGGCTTGTATCAACAATGTAGCAGTACATTCAGTATAATTTGGCGTATGTAGGTATTTTCTAACGGTTAATATGCACGATCACTCTGTGAGCTGAGAATTAGTCAAAATGAGGCCCTGACAATTTAAGTAAACGTATATTATTGATTGTAAAGAAAATTGATAGTTATGAGTATTCAAACTACATAATCCAGATCAGCCCAGGGACATAGATTACATGTTATGTAGGTGCCTCATCAGCCGTAGCGTAATCACTGAGACTGATAATTTGTATGCATGTATATAATATGTATGTATTTATATGAATAAACTATATGTGTTCGTTATATGGTAACCTTCATACTTCATTTAATTATATATCTACAGTATTATTCGCAAGTTTTCTGTTATATTTTAAATATTTCTGTGTCAGTGTGTGTTTACCGATATTGATGCTACATAATAATCACAGTGAATGCTATGAGTACATGTATAATATTATAATTATAATCTCTTGAACATACGAGTATTACACATATTCTGCCGATTTCTACAAGATGCCATTGAGTAAAATAACAATGTATGTAACTGATGAGCAGAGAAAAGAATTGCTGACTTTCTTGCAAAATAAGAACTGGGACGTAGAGATGGAAATAGAAGAAACAGCCACCGCCATGCACGTTGCATAGGCTGCTTACGTACCTCCCCCTATGCCTCAGCATGCTGAAGGTGTTGCTGAGTGTCCACTGTGCTTGTGTTCCCCTTGCATAATAAATGAACAGAACAAACAACTTTGGTGGCCTGCTAATAATCGTCCACCGCATAATCTAAATTCACATGAGAGAAAGCTTCTATACAGGAGGTTTTGGGCAATGCTATATAATTGTGGCGCATGGAAAGATGTCAGATATATAGAGAGAAAAGTAGCGGCTAGAAGAGGAGACTGTACTTGGCATAAGAGGGAACTGATGCCTGAATGTGTGGTACAGCAATGCAGGAACTGGCTGCCTAACCCGCGCAACCAGCCTTATTTGGGCCATAAGTGGAGTTGAATTGTTTATACCAGTTGTAAGTACTATAAAAATACAGAACTTCAATTTCAGCAATTTATAACCTCTGATATGTACGTGGGTCATAATAGATATAAGTGGTGCTCATGTATTAGATGTATACCATGCAGGGCCTCGCATGTGGCAAATACGATGTGCGTCGACCGTCAGATTTGTACCGCTATTCCTCGTGTGTTTAGTGCGTCGACCGTCAGATTTGTACCGCTATTCCTCGTGTGTTTAAGGTCAAATATAGGTCAACCTGCAGGCCTTTAAATGTAGACTATAACATAGCAACTAACACAATTGCAAATAGAATGAAAAAAGTACTTCCTACTATAATTCACGACTCTCAAACGGGTTTTCTGAGTGGGTGATATATTGGAGAAAATCAAATATTAATATATGACACAATATATTATTTAAATTATAATAATAAACCTGGATTACTCTTTTTCGTCGATTTTGAAAAAGCCTTTGATTGCGTGATTATGAGTTTATTTATGAAACGTTTGATTATTTTAGTCTTTAGTGAAATGGATTAAAGTGTTTTACAATGGCATAACAGGTTGTGTAACTAATAATGGTTATTTATCAGATTTATTTAATAGTTTAAACATATTTATTTTCTGTCAATACATGATTATTTACAACAACTAATATAAGGAATTGGACAGAAAGCTGAATAGCTTATGATTGTCCTCTCCTGTGTATACAGATTTATTTAATACAGAACATGATGTAAGACAAGGATGGCGCTTTCGCCCTACCTTTTTATTGCTGCTATTGAAATACTGTCATTAAAAGTAAGGAATGAAATGGACATCAAGGGTATCATACTAATTTAAAAATAAGGAAGAAATTAACGAGTCTATATTTGCCGACGATGCGACTTTTCTCACTGATGGAACAGCCGCGCCATTCAATAAGTTAGTACAAAAGATCGATAATTTCAGTGAGGTTTCAGGTTTAAAGTTAAATACAAAGAAATGTACCAGACTAAGAGCTGGGTCCCTTAGGAACACAGAGAAAATATTCTGTAAAATGAAATCCTTTATATGGACATCACAGGAAGCAAAAACTGTATGCATAAGTTTCACCAATAATATTAGTGACAGGATCTCAGCTAATCTAGATAATAAATTAGAAGAAATGTATTCGTGTCTAAATAAAGGGGGAAAACATAACCTAACCCTATTGGGTAAAACAACTGTCATAAAACGTTCGCATTGCCAAAGATAAGTTATCCCTTGATAGTACTTGAAAATCCAAAGGAAAATGTATTTACCGAAATAACTAGAAATATGTATTCCTTCTTATGGGACGAAAAGCCAAATCAAAATGCACGATTAAGCATCAATACGACGAAGAAGGGCTAAAAATGGTTGATATAAATGCATACATTAAGTCTATAAAAGCTGCTTGGGTAAAACGAATACTCAATCCTGGAGAAAATCTCAATAAGCTTTAAGCTTCCGATTTAATCCATTTTCGTTTTGTATACAATGTATATATAATGTACATTATTATCGAATAAATATGTTTAAACCAATCCTGCAATTAAAGGTAATTTGAAGGAGACATATTTAAGATAAAATAAATAAATATGGTGGGAAACTTTTATTTGAATGTAATATGTATCAACAAAACAAGTAGTATCGACAATTGAAAATAACTTTTTAAAAGATGTTATTATTAGTTGGTCAAAGGTTAACTTCAAAGAAAACCCTAATGCCATTTCAAGGAAAATAATATGGAATAACTCATTTATAATAAGTGGGGAACTACATTATTTTATAGGAAGTGGTTCCAAAAGGGTATTACGCATGTTGAAGATATATATGATTTCACGACAAGAAAATTCTATGCATTTTCACATATACAAAACATTTATGGCATAGACAGGTCAGCTGTTCTTAAATTTACAACTTTGTTGTCCAAAACTCTCTTTCGAGTGGAAAGAAAAATTAAAAGTGGAACATCAAATTGATAAACACGCAACAACACTTTTAGAGACAATTATGCGAACTAAAAAAACATCACATAATTTATACAAACGTTTTCCTAACAAGTACAATAACCCTCGACAGAACAAAACTGAAATAGGGTGGAATGCCATGTTCGACAATCTGAAATGGAAGAATATATAGTATATGTCATACATGACCATAGATACTAAAATACGAACTTTCCAATATAAATATGTGACAAGAATATTAACTACCAATGTACTATTATATAAATGCAAGTTATCAAATTCAACATTATGTGACTTTTGCAATATGTATACAGAAACATTGAAACATTTATTCTGGGAATGGCATCACATAAAAAACTTCTGGTCTCCATTATTCAAATCCTTATAATAAATACAATTGTCACAAACATCCAGGTTTATTACGTGCTTTCTCACCTTTAATAGTAACTTGACGCAATCAATGGCACGCCTTACCTACGCATCTGCAACAAATCACGGTCATTCCATGCGTAAATCAAGTATAAGTTGTAAAGTAATAATTATCACTGTCCCCGTCAACAACATGTTTATCTAGGAGAAATTAATCAAATAGGATGAAAATAGTGTTAACAAAATATAATATGTATATTTGTTGCAACCCGTTTGTATATGTCCACTTTTGTTTTAGATGTACTTTTGCTGTTAACCATGTTCATGTTTTTCGTTAAAAAATTGTATTGTCTGTTGTTACTCATGTAACCTGACGTAATAAAGGCATTTCGAATTGAATTTGAATTGAATTGAATTAAAAACATACCTGTATGGAAAATATATGAGTTTTCATATGGACTACAAGACTATCTCAATTGGCTGTTCAAATAAAGATCACTCACAGCATATTTTGGATTTTATCATTCTATTAGCAAAATGTTTCATTTTCTAAAAGTAAATTAGAAAAGAAAACTGTTCCAAACTGCATCAACTGTATTAAATATTGGGAAAAAAGGGAAAAAATAGAAGAAAATATTGCCTTTAGGAATGATAAACTTAATACGCATAACAAGAAATGTAATCAATTTATAGTTGACTGAATCGAAGCATAAACACAAAGGTAACATATTTATTTACAGTTAAGGCCATAATAAAATATTTCCTAGATTTTCATCCCCGCCCGCCCCCGTTTTTAGGGCCCGCCCCGATTTTTTTTATTACTATTTGAAAAAAAAAAAAATCTTGTCAAGTTGAATCTTGTCAAAACACCATTTTATCAGCATAAATATCGATATCCTGAAAATATAAAATAAAAAATAAAATTTCACCCCCCGCCCCCATTTTCAATTATGGCCTAATGCTGTTAATATACTTAAATCGGAATTCGTTCTTAATAATCTCTTACAGTCTTCTATAATTTCTATAATCTTTTCATTCTTATTAGAATAGCAATAAGTACACATGTAGTATATATAACAATGTTGTTACGGCATATTCAATTTTGAACAATAATTACTATGTTATTTAATAAATAATAAGTATCAACCGTGGTATATCGCAGAATAACCCGAGTTTGAAGTTCTTATGCGTAGAAATATATCACGACTTACTTCTAATAATTTTAGACGAGAATCAAAGGAATATTTTCTTCAAACGCCGTGCTACTCCGCTGCATTTGGCTTTCGAAATTTCCTCCCGCGTAAGGGGTGATGACGTTATTTTTTATGGAAACTATCAATCTAGTGCATAAATGAACAAAAGTTGTAACTGATCAATAATTTTATTTATTTTGTTAAATAAAACTGTACAGAATAGTAACTGAAACGTTACTTAACAGAAAAACAAGACGGACAAGAGATTATCTGATTCTAAAAATATCTCACTTCCGCTAATTCCTACGGTAGTATTTACAAACATCACGTGACTTTCATTCATAAAACTTTACACGCATTGTATAAATGGAATAGCCAAAACACGATGCGCGCGCAGCATAGTTCAAGGTAGGTATATCGCAGAATAACCCGAGGTAGATTTTACTCTAGAAGTATGTGTGTTATTAGCTGGGTCGTGTTAGAATATATGTTATATATGTGTATCTGTCGATGTTACTTGGAACAAGAACAACTATTACATATAAATATGTAGAAGGACGATTGAAAACTCACTCTGCATCATACACACTCGGATAGTGTATTGAGTGACTGTATATACATTATAAAGTGCATACTTTAGTAATTAAATGCAAACATGTTGATAATAACATGAAACCCTGTCCAGCATAATAGTATATACCATATCCCTGCTGGAACATCCGCGAATCATATGGGAACCAATTATTGTTGCAGAATTTCAACTGCGTAAATAGATTGAACTGGCCATTTCTGGATTCCAGCTCAAGCCTGTATTTCTATGCGCACACCAGTGAAAGCTTGGAACTAGTTCCCTGAAAACAATTGGACAATTTTAATACCTATAATACGAACACATAGCAGGAATTCTTATCACATACATTCCCATTCGTCCAGAACATAAATGGGCTACATCTTGTCAGCTCAATGTTGTCTTAAAGCCCGTGAAGTAGTGCAAATCAATACGTGAGCATTTATCATGTTCTATAACTTTAGTAATAAATTTAACACTTACTTCCAATTAAATAATTTAATATGCATGTGTTAATCTGGATCCAATTTTGAGATCCTAATCTGATCAAATGACAGTGAAATTGAGTGTCATCTCAAAACAAATATAGTCAATGCTTTATTATATGGGGCGTACCAACATAAGGTGCTGTTAGTACAATCAAATCTATATAAGTTTCCTAAATGTTTATTTTTTTCTCAATTCATACATTATATATTTATTTATAATATCTTTCTGCGACACACAAGTGCTGCGCACGTGTTTACCACTAATGGTAATATATGTCTCGGATGTCAAATGTTATCATATTATTAGCTCCCTGAGCACAAGGTGAGCTATTGTGATCGCCCTGATGTCCGTCGTCGTCTGTCAACATTTGTTCAGGAAGTCAAACGCACATACAAATCACATGACATTGTGCATTATTTGTTTTGAGATGACCCCTCAATCTGATCATGCCTTTTCATTGGAATATCAGCAGTTCGAAAATAGAGCATTACGATGATGGGTGATATTACTAATCACAATATTCTGCCTTACATCTGAAAAATATGCATGTGATAATTTCTTTCTAGTTTTTAACATTTAATTATTTGTTGAGGCGGCTACAAGGGTTGCATCCATCGCTTTAATGTGTTGCTTCAGTTTGGCTAATAGGGAATTGAATAAACATCTCCGGAACACTCTAGATAGCGACTGTCGAAATTACACATATCCCGCATAAACATCTCCGGAACACTCTAGATAGCGACTGTCGGAATTACACATACCCCGCATAAACATCTCCGGAACACCCTAGATAGCGACTGTCGAAATTACACATACCCCGCATAAACATCTCCGGAACACTCTAGATAGCGACTGTCGGAATTACACATACCCCGCATAAACATCTCCGGAACACCCTAGATAGCGACTGTCGAAATTACACATACCCCGCATAAACATCTCCGGAACACTCTAGATAGCGACTGTCGGAATTACACATACCCCGCATAAACATCTCCGGAACACCCTAGATAGCGACTGTCGGAATTACACATATCCCGCATAACATCTCCGGAACACCTAGATAGCGACTGTCAGAATACACATATCACATAAACATCTCCGGAACACCCTAGATAGCGACTGTCGGAATTACACATACCCCGCATAAACATTCTCCGGAACACCCTAGATAGCGACTGTCGGAATTACACATACCCTGCTCACATCTCCGGAACACTCTAGATAGCGACTGTCGGAATTACACATACCCCGCATAAACATCTCCGGAACACCCTAGATAGTGACTGTCGGAATTACACATATCCCGCATAAACATCTCCGGAACACCCTAGATAGCGACTGTCGGAATTACACATACCCTGCTCACATCTCCGGAACACTCTAGATAGCGACTGTCGGAATTACACATACCCCGCATAAACATCTCCGGAACACTCTAGATAGCGACTGTCGGAATTACACATACCCCGCATAAACATCTCCGGAACACCCTAGATAGCAACTGTATTATAGGAGGAGCCTCCGCAACTGTATTATAGGAGGAACCTCCGCAACTGTATTATAGGAGGAGCCTCCGCAACTAGCTTGTCGACGGAAAATGGCGGAGATAAGCGTTGTTTGAGAGTGTCTGAAATACAGATAGCTGATCGGATTGTCGATTAGTTTGATTGACAGATGATTGGCACTGACACAGTAGACTACACACACCGGGTGTTACCGTCAAATACAACTAAAAGAAGACTATATTGCGTATAGCCAATCAGCACCATGCCATACTATTGTAATGTGTGTGTTTTACGTTTATTTATCGTCGCTACCGGTTGCCCATATGAGCCACGCCTCCTGAAGAGATTAGTCATTTTAGATTTTTGGAGGATAGTGCATCCATACGGACAGACGGTGTTTGTTCGGTGTTATGCATAGGCCTACTATCAACTAGTCAGTGTTGTGTGTGCGTTTATGTATATTTCGCTACCGGTTGCCCATATGAGCGACACCTCCTGAAGAGATTACTCATTTTAGAATGTGGAGGACAATGTTACAGAGAGAGACCCATTCCAGCGTCTCCTCTGTTTCTTTTACGTGCACGGTGTAAAGCACTGACACGAGACCTCGGTTTAACGCCCCATCTGAAAGACTGTTAATTTTATTAGGGTCAGACGGGGGATCGAACCTGCGATCCCTGGATTACCATATTGTAATGAGTCTAATGAATCATTTATATATACGCGTATCTGTGTCGCATATCTAAGAACATAAAACTAGTTAAAGAAGTATTTAATAAACGACGGAACTTGTTCCCACTTCATTAAATTGGCGTGCATCTAATACAGATATGTATTCAAAATGTCAATGAACCAAATATTCTCGTATTCATACTTGTTCATGAACTGCACTACTCATTTATTACTTATAAATCTGGAACGTTGCATGTTAATTGTATACATTTCTCTTTCAGGGCGGCAAGAAACCATTCTGAAAAATTCGGAAACTAGGAACCAGCTCTTGAAGACACAGAAATAAAATAATGGTGTGTAGTCACACTGTGTTCTTGCAGACGTTGCCGTTCTCCTGCACAATAGGGACGTAACAACGAGTGGGTCGATGGGGGCCAGTCCAGCCAATACTGTAGGCCATAGATCAATTTATTCTTTGAAACAAAAACAGATAACTGACACAAATGAGAATGAATATCACTGGTCAAGTGTCCAATATGCTGTGCTATTCATATAATTTAAGCTCCGTGTAGCAGAGTTATCTTTCTTTGCCCCATTGCTCTACCACACCAACACGTTAACTATCTTTATTATAAACATTTTAGCTTTATTATTACACTTTTTATCCCATACGTGTGATATCATAATCCAAGTGATAGTAATTTATATCCAAGTCATTTTCAGAATTATCCAAAATTAATTCCTAAATATTATAAAACTCCAGAAGTTCTGACCGTTTTAATTTAAGGCCTAAAAACTCCCTTTGCCTACTGGCCACAATTCCTTCTGTATTATGTCTCCCTGTTTCTATAATTCCGTGGAATTCATGAACATCATTAAACATGAGAACATTGCGTATATGATGTGTATATGACGTGTATATGACGTTGCCGACGGTGCAACTCCGTTAGTCGACGGCGCACCTGTCAGAACGTATATTATACTGTGTAAATGTACATATATATTACGGAGCATATTTATAAACAATAACGTATATTCGTGTTATTCACGACACTCCGAGTTCGAGTATGTCATATTGAAATAGATGTTATCCCAAAATGTATGAACCGGTCGCTATAGTCATTGAACATCCATACATGTAGTATGCGTTTTCAATTGATTTTTATTTCAGAAACACCTTCCCCCCCCCCACACACACACCCTTATACAATTACTTCGCAATGGCAACTAGTCTCGTCAACAACAACAATACGAAAGATATCAATAAACATGAGTAACATTATTATTTATACGTTAGAATACGCGAACAGTTGAGCACAGCCCGGTCTGCTAACAAAACAAGTTATATACCAACATAGTTGTGATTGTCTGAAGTTTGTCACGCATACAGCATAACATGGCATAAATGGTTGAGTTCTGAGAAACCCAAAGTGGCATCTAAAATGGCCGTCACATATTGAATGTCTAAATTGGACTAAAAGTGGTCAGAATTTTACATTTTGTTAGTATATTTCATTTTATGTCTTGATATGTACATAATTATAACATTGTAAATGTGATCTTAAGACATGGTTGTGTAACGTGACTTTACCGTTCGCTACGATAATACATATGCACCCTTTAGTATGGTCATATTTGAGTGTAAGGGTGGTATATTTATTTGTAATTCGCGCTTTTAGCAATTTATTACGTACACGTATACCTGAGTTTATCCTACCTTCATGCGAAATAACATACAAAAATGGCCTGCCTAATAAATTTTGCTTTATTAGTCAGTGCCTAATAAAGCTTTCGTGACGGACTACTTTTATGACCCAGATTACAGTTTGTAAATAAACAAAGCGTCTTTCGTCACATTGTGTTGTCTGCCGAGTTTGGAAAATGTCCCAAGAAGAAAGTCATGTACAGGCAAACGTTCAGGTTGTTTGGGGTGAATTAGCAGAGCCTCGCCTTGTATTTTTTCTCCGACTCGCCTAATAAATTAAAATTTATAAGACAGTAACATAATATTCTCTATTTATAATTAAAACGTCACATACAATTAGTTAAAACAATTATTCCCTTTGTGAATACAAATGAAAACTACGGATATAGATAAGCTTGCCCCCCAAAAAAGGACATTTAGCATCGGAAGACTGTGGTGGACTTTTACTATGTTAGGTAAGACATCCTATATATTGCATACTCCAAAACTCGCCTTTGTAGGAATTAATTCCTTTATTTGACATTTGTTCTATTAATTTGATACAGCTTTTAAAATGGGTTCACTACAAGTATGCAATTGAGTGATTTAATTGTGTTAGTATTTTACCAGCACTATCTTATAACCAATTCATGTAATAGGCAGACTGTAGAAACACTTTAAAATTTGCGACTCTGATTGTCTGTCAATTTAAATGTTGGTAAGAAACGAAACATTTCAACGAGTTGTAGATCTGGTGAGAGTGAGCTTTTAAATGGACTGGTACCTAGATACTTAGAGAGTTTCATTCAGCGTGTTGTTCTCGGTATGTTAGTATATGGACAAAACAACAGTTATATTATTATATTTCGGGTTTTACGCCTGCATCAGCACCATTTTGGGCTATATCGCCGACGGGCAGTTTAACTAACAACACCTTTCCTGGGCAGGCTCCAACGGTTAACCAGTACTTGGGTGCACCAACCTCCGTAAGAAACTGCCAACTGGTTCATATAAATGAGACACGGTCTAAGCGGGGCTCAAACACGTGACCATCAGTGATGATAGGTTACAGTGGTATGCAAGTCAAAAAACAACATATTTTCTTTACATACACATACATGTATACGGTAACTAGCCATATTTAGTGCAAATTGGTTAAATAAAACTAAGATGGTTGACAAAATAAGACTTACGTAACGTTACCCCACCCACTACCAATGTAATATTTCAATACTTCAAAGTAGCAGAAAAAGAACCTGAATCTGATTTTCGTTCCACCCTTTGAGAAATAGAAATACATGGTTCCACTTTCTGTTAACTTTTGATAGAAATGAATATTTCGGCACAGTTTTACCAAGGGAGGAATGTTCCACCCTTTAAGAAATAGAAATGCACAATTCCAGTTTCTGTTAACTTTTGATAGAAATGAATATTTCGGCATTGTTTTACCAAGGAGAAACATTCCTCCCTTTAAGTAATAGAGAGATATGCCAATTGTTTATTTGTTGAAAATGCAACCTCTTGCACTGCTGACCAAGGGAGGAACGTCCCTCCCTTTAAGTAATACAGAGATATACCAATTGCTTATTTGTTGAAAGTGCAACCTCTTGCACTGCTGACCAAGGGAGGGACGTCCCTCCCTTTAAGTAATACAGAGATATACCAATTGCTTATTTGTTGAAAGTGCAACCTCTTGCACTGCTGACCAAGGGAGGAACGTTCCATCCTTTAAGAAATACAGAGATATACCAATTGCTTATTTGTTGAAAGTGCAACCTCTTGCACTGCTGACCAAGGGAGGAACGTCCCTCCCTTTAAGTAATACAGAGATATACCAATTGCTTATTTGTTGAAAGTGCAACCTCTTGCACTGCTGACCAAGGGAGGAACGTTCCATCCTTTAAGAAATACAGAGATATACCAATTGCTTATTTGTTGAAAGTGCAACCTCTTGCACTGCTGACCAAGGGAGGAACGTTCCATCCTTTAAGAAATACAGAGATATACCAATTGCTTATTTGTTGAAAGTGCAACCTCTTGCACTGCTGACCAAGGGAGGAACGTCCCTCCCGTTAAGAAATACAGAGATATACCAATTGCTTATTTATTAAAAATGCAACTTCTTGCACTGCTGTCCAAGGGAGGAACGTTCCACCATTTAACAAATAGAAATTCACGATTCCAGTTTCTATTTTTTGATAGAAATGAATAGTTTGCATTGTTTTACCAAGGGAGGAACGTTCCACCATTTAACAAATAGAAATTCACGATTCCAGTTTCTATTTTTTGATAGAAATGAATAGTTTGCATTGTTTTACCAAGGGAGGAACGTTCCACCATTTAACAAATAGAAATTCACGATTCCAGTTTCTATTTTTTGATAGAAATGAATAGTTTGCATTGTTTTACCAAGGGAGGAACGTTCCTTCCTTTAAGTAATACAGAGATATGCCAATGGCTTATTTGTTGAAAGTGCAACCTCTTGCACTGCTGACCAAGGGAGGAACGTCCCTCCCGTTAAGAAATACAGAGATATACCAATTGCTTATTTATTAAAAATGCAACTTCTTGCACTGCTGTCCAAGGGAGGAACGTCCCTCCCTTTAACAAATAGAAATTCACGATTCCAGTTTCTATTTTTTGATAGAAATGAATAGTTTGCATCACATATCCAAATTGAAAACGTACTATTACTAATTAAGATTAAATGATAACGTCAATTTATTTGCCAGATAGGTGATATTATGAAATCGAAATGGTGATATCAATCTATGTTAATAGAAACATTGTCGCATGATGTCGAACAATTTTAGTATACTACTAATCTATTTTAGTTCGATTGTGATGAGTGCTTTTAACTTATTTTGTCAAATAAAACTGTACAGAATAGTAACTGAAACGTTACTTAACAGAAACACAAGACAGTCAAGAGATTATCTAATTCTAAAAATAGCTCACTTCCGCGAATTCCCACGGTATTTTGTACAAACATCACGTGACTTTCATTCATGAAACTTTACACGCATTGTATAAATGGAATAGCCAAAAAACCCGAGGTAGATTTTATTCTACAGGTATGTATGTTATTAGCTGGGTCGTGTTAGAATACATAGTAGTAAGCAATGAGGACACATTTTCTTGGTCAATGACATTTATTCAGGCCATGTTTGTACTATTATGTACTATGTGCATAGTATTACACTGTTTCGATGGTGATTCTTATTGAATAAACCACCCCTATATCAGGTTTGAGAAATAGGTACAATTCACATCGTAATCCATCACCAGCAAGTCATAGAAGTTGCCGATCAAGATTGTGTACCGTTATTGAAACTATTGTGACAGCCAACACACGAAGTCAGTTTAAGTCTTACTTGTAGTGACTGTGCAAATGGACAATATAAACACAAACAGTGTCACCAAGAAACAATTCTATATATACTCAAGTAACATTTAAATTTGACTTAATAGCTATGGCTCGAAATGGACTGCTAGACGGTCCCATGTACACCTCAACGATATAGTAGTCTGCCGTCGGCGATGGATAACAACGTTGAAGAAGAAAATAACAGGTTTAAATAGAATAGACTGAATAGAACTATTTTCCATTTTAGCTCCTCCATCTGTAGAGTGCAACCCTTTTCTGTATATATGCATACTGTGATTCTTACATGGTAGATAAACTTGAAAAACGAAAATATACTCACCCGGGTTCAGTACAATTTGTATACCAACACAGTATTGTACACTAGTTTCCAATACTTCGATGGAAAATTAATTTCAGAGTAGATAGTAATGGTAAAGCGTGTTGTTTCCATGGGACGAGCATCTGAAATCCAATGCATTTGATTTGTTTCACAGTTCTATCTAAATAAAAAGTAGTGTGGAGAGAACATTAATTAAAAACATTAATGAAATGTTCCATATCTGATACTAAATCTGACGGAGGACCTTCATGTAGCTTCAATATGAAATTGGCATTGGTTACTGAACTCGAATCTCAGACTGAACACAATGAAACTAAGATACTACTAGCATGCAACCAAGTTCCTAAGCAGATGTAGGTAAAGAACATACGAGATACCATGTATTCATGCAGCTAGCCCTCTCGGGATGAATGTACATATTGGGCAGAGAATGATGGTCTATGTGCTGCATGATTGGGCTGCTGACAATGTGCTGTAGCGTCTTACAAGTCTATGGCTTGCATGTGACATAGTCTGTAATAATCATGGGAGTCTTGATAAGCTATTCTAGCCAGTTGTGAGGTGCCTAAATACTTTTAAATAAACAACATGTTCCTACAATGAGTGCCTATGTGTACGTTGCTGGTTTGCTATTTAATTCATGAAATAGACTAACACTAGATTGTCTTAAACCTTACGTTAACTGTAAGTTGTATACGTTAGTTGTATAAACTCATAAACTAATTCATGAAATAGACTAACACTAGATTCTCTTAAACCTTACGTTAACAAGTTATGTGGATAACTAATAATAATCCATTACTCTTCCAAATGTCACGGCGATCAATATAGTTGTACTGTCATCCACGTGACTATTACTTAGAAATGGCGTATGCGGTAAACATTAGATACACATGAACTCTGACCGGAGATTACTATTGGACGGTTAAGAGAGAGAGGTTGGGCCTTGCGTGTGATATATATATATATATACGTACGTTGATGAACTATGCTTACAACAGTTAGCATCAGCAGCGACATAGATATACGCATCGTGCTCTGTCCAGACGTGATCTACAAACGTCGTTCTATACAGTGGAAGCTGATACGAAAGTAAGAGACGTACATACATTTAGTAAGAGACTTACATACATTTAGTAAGAGACTTACATACATTTAGTAAGAGACGTACATACATTTAGTAAGAGACTTACATACATTTACTAAGAGACTTACATACATTTACTAAGAGACGTACATACATTTACTAAGAGACTTACATACATTTAGTAAGAGACGTACATACATTTAGTAAGAGACGTACATACATTTACTAAGAGACGTACATACATTTACTAAGAGACTTACATACATTTACTAAGAGACTTACATACATTTAGTAAGAGACGTACATACATTTACTAAGAGACGTACACACATTTACTAAGAGACGTACATACATTTACTAAGAGACGTACATACATTTAGTAAGAGACGTACATACATTTACTAAGAGACGTACATACATTTACTAAGAGACGTACATACATTTACTAAGAGACGTACATACATTTACTATTGGACATGTTGACATTTTTATTGCTATACATTCAGATATGTTTTTATGTAATTTGTAATTTTTTATGGATCTTTATTAAAATACTTCTTTATTTATGTCCAGTTTACCGAAAGTATTTGCCTTTTAAAATGCACCAGAGGCCTTCTTTTCATGTCTAATTTCAAAATGTTCCGAACCCCCACCTGCGGGAGGGGGAAACACCCTCCCACACTCTCCCCAGTCGACACTTCGTGCCTCAATCTGCGTAAAGATTCTAAAGTTCTGGTTACGCCCCTGAATAATACAATAGGGCTAGTTTATTAAACAGAGTGCTAAATATCTATGTTATAAACACTTATGTTTCCATATTTTCTAAATATCATGTTGCTATATATCATGTTGCTGTACTTATTGCTATTTATCATGTTACTATATATATTATGTTGCTGGATATCATGTTGCTATGTACCATGTTGCTATGTATCATGTTGCTGTATAGCATGTTGCTGTATATCATGTTGCTATGTACCATGTTACTATATATATCATGTTGCTGTATAGCATGTTGCTGTATATCATGTTGCTATATATATCATGTTGTTGTATACCATGGTTTTGTATAATTATCATTTTGCTATACATGTTGCTATATATCATGTTGCTATATATCATGTTGCTATATATAATGTTGCTATATATATCATGTTGCTATACATGTTGCTATATGTAATGTTGCTATATATCATGTTGCTATATATCATGTTACTATAATATATCATGAAATGTTGATAAATCATCATACTTATATATATTAGACTGTCATACAGCACTGACTTTCTTATTGTAATGTGTATGTAAGGGCATTAACTCCTGGGTATACTGCATTTTGTAATGTGTATATAATGGCATTAACTCATGCGTATACTGCATTTTGTAATGTGTATATAATGGCATTAACTACTGCGTATACTGCATTTTGTAATGTGTATGTAATGGCATTAACTCCTGCGTATACTGCATTTTGTAATGTGTATATAATGGCATTAACTACTGCGTATACTGCATTTTGTAATGTGTATGTAAGGGCATTAACTCCTGGGTATACTGCATTTTGTAATGTGTATATAATGGCATTAACTACTGCGTATACTGCATTTTGTAATGTGTATGTAAGGGCATTAACTCCTGGGTATACTGCATTTTGTAATGTGTATGTAATGGCATTAAATCCTGCGTATACTGCATTTTGTTCTTATCAAATCAAAGTGTCTCGGCCCGTCAACGGTTAAGCTACCTACATGTATGTACCTGTACCCCGCAGCTATGTGGCCCACTGATTCCACCGCCGCATGTTTGGGGTGAGCGGTTTGATATACATACTGTGTTCTCTTTAGAACGTTGTCAAATCGGTTCTTGAACCTGTTGATGCTAGGCGCTGGTGCTACGTCTTCTGGAAGCTCGTTCCAAGATTGAACCGTTCTTTGCGAAAAGAAGTATTTCCTGCAATCCAGCCTACTGTGCTTGACATTAAATGTTTGCATGTGCCCTCTTAGATTAATGTCATTTCCCTTATTCTTGGTGAACATAAAACTATGCTTCGATTCTTTCTCTATATGTGAGTATGTTTAATACGTCCAGCATGTCGGCTCTATGTCTTCTTAAATGTAATGATGTTAATTCAAGTGATTTGAGAACACGATTTTACCGCAGCATCTGGTTAGGGAACAACAGTAAAAACCAAGGATTATAACTAAAAGGACCTATTCACATTTTGGAATAAATCAGACACTATCTGCCAAGGGAGGTAATAGAAAATTAGAGTTGTCTCTCATACCATGCCACTCACCACGGTAAGCCTTTTTTCTCAACCACCCATTAATGACATCAACCACGAGTTTTGAACCTAACCCTAGCCCTAACCCTGGGCGGAGCAAGTGATGAAGGCGCTTTATGCGTGGTTGATACTATATTCTGATCGGCTGGTTGAGATAAAGATTTTACGCACTCACCACTGGAGGTACGAATACCACTGTGGGTGTCGTATAAGTTCTGGCAATATTATCTTGGCGGTGAATAGGAAATAATATTGACTGTTGACCTATGGGATTTTTGCTTTGAGTAGTCACGTGATGTATAATAATAATATATGTTATATGTTTTCCGTTGCAGAGGTCATGGATAATTCGTATGTGGTCATTGCATTGGTCGTTAGTCACTATCTGTGCGTGTCATCCATCCCATTGACTGAACATGACGTCGATCGAAGTGAGTCACAATTATGTCACGCAACCTCATAACGTTTAATAATGTTTGCAAAACTATGTTAGTAGCAATAATACATTACCCGATATAACTACCTGCTTATCTATTTCTAATTTAGAAAAATTGCCCGAAATACCCAAAATCAACTCCACGCCTGACATGCGCAACAACCTGCGCAGAAGCATCATTCTATTTTCGGGCACTTTCTAGAGTAATCGCTTTTTGAAGTGTTTTTTAGAATATTGCCTACGGCTCCTTATCAGGTTGTTTCGTATTGTTTTTTGTTTGGTTTTTCTTTACATTGTTTCACATCGATTGTAATCGCTTTTTGTTATTGTCATTTGTATTTACGTATAATAATTTCAATTGTTATACGTTTTCGCGAATTATAGGTACGTGTGGACATAGAAAGGCAGAGTGGGACACTCATTCTCTCTGCCTCTCGTGTACCAAGTGCACCCAGAAGCATCCCTGCAGCGTGTGCACATCTTGGTCCGAAGATGTGTGGGCACTAGCCAAGACTAGACGCTCATACAAATCTAAGAGGTCGGATCGGAAGGAGTCCCGTTCTGCTCCATCCTACAGTCCGATCAGTAGACAAGGATATGTATCCAAGTCTACGGGGCATTTTGACCCCCAGGGGCAAGTGGACTCGTTTTCCTCTTGTTTAACCCCTGTGACACTGGACCGGACCGGACACCGGACATCTCCCAAATTATCGGGTAGATTGTCTGTTCGGTCACCGGACCGGACCGGACACCCGGTCACTGGACCGGACCGGACCGGACACCCGTTCGCCGGACCGGACATCACCGGACCGGACATCACCCAAATTATCGGGTAGATTTTCTGTCCGGTGACCGGACCGGACACCGGACACTAGATATTGATCACCGGACATCTACATCCGGGCATCGTATTTCACCGGACATTCACCGGGGAAAACGTTTATCGCGTGATAAGACACCTGATCACAGGGGTCATCACCGAGAAAGTAGGTCTAAGGAGTCTAGACACTCCTCAGAGAGACACTACCGCCGTTCTAGGCGTATATCTCCTAGCTTTTCCTCATCGTCGAGTAGCCGCCATAGGGGCAGGTCACCTCATCATAGGAGAAAACACAAAAGTCTGGAACCCCAATTTTGGGCTTCCCTGTTGCAAGGTATGGCTAGCCAGCTACAGTTACCCTCAGGGGTTACTCCTTCAGCCATACACCCACCTCCTGTTAAGGGTGGCAATATACCTACTTCTACAGCTCCTGCACCTAGATCCAGTTCTTCATTTGGTTCTATTACGTCGAAGTCGAGATCTCGGTCTCCTAGACAGTTAGTACATCGTAAGGAGCCTTTGGATGTAGTATCAGTTTTGGCTCCTTCCAGAGATTCGTAATCGATTCTAATTATAGTGCTACAAAAGGTATTTCTCCAAGGGTTAATACTTCTAGTAAAAGACCTATTAATTCTGAAGAATTTAATTCGGAGGACGACCTCGAACAAGAAGATGCCTTCTCCTTTGATAAGGCCATCTTAGAGGCTTTTAGGTGACCAGTTAGGTCCCAAACCAGCCCCCATACCTGCTAGCAGGTCAGTTGTTTCTCTGTTCGAGAGAATGAACAAGGAAGAGAAGGAACCACCGGCTATTCTCCATTTTTCTCCAGCGGTATATTCTACCTTGGAGAGGTTAGAGACAAGTTCCTCTGAGCATCCTCTACCAGGTTGGAACTTTCCGGCTACTTCAATGAAGTCTCTTTTCTCTCCTTCCCTGTACAGGATTCATTCGGATATATTTCCAGTGAAGCCTCCACAGTTAGATGGAGATGCAGCCAGAGTACAACTCAAGGCTCCTCCATCCCACTCTATTCCAGTAAAAACGCTGGAGAAGTGGGAATCGAAAGCTAGGATGTTAGTAGCGGTAGCATCTCACGCTGATATTTTTTCAGCATCTACAGGCGCTCTTTTATCTGAACAATCCATCTCTCCTCTTGTTCTTGGGAGATTGATGGAGGCCTTGGCTAAGACTACTAGACATTCAATTGCTCTTTCCTTATCTTTGGCATCGGAGCTTATAAGAGCTCGCAGAGACTCCTGTTTGGCTGCTAATAACAGGATGCTTATGTCTCATAGCAAAGACATATTGAGAACAGCTCCTTTGAAGTCCTCTTCTCTCTTTGGAGGTCTCATTAAGGAGGTTGCAGAAACCGACCGAATAGACCAGACACACATGGCTATATCTGTTAACCAAAAAGGTTTTAGGAACCCTCAGAAACGACAGGCTCCTAAACCTGTTTCTGCACCTCCTCAGAAGATTCCTAGACTGAATCCTTCTGGTAAGCCAAAGTTCTCAGGCAATAGGGGTAGAAGACCTTATAGGACTTCTAGAGTTGGCCCTCAGACTTCGGTCCACCTTTCTCCTCTACAAAAGGCGAATCCCTAGGGGTTCCCCCTTTCTATCGCCACTTCCCAGATCACAGCTATCAGTAGGAGGAAGAATTTCCCACTTTTTTCGGGAATGGTCCTCCATAACAAAAGACTCGTGGGTCCTCTCTATAATAAGAGAGGGTTACAGGATTCCCTTCGGTTTTTAATGCAACAACATTCGGCATTAAACAGAGTCATGAAAAAGCTTCTGGGAAAAGGAGCGGTAGTAAGGGTTTTCGATCCAAGCTCTCCAGGATTTTACAGCCGCCTCTTTCTGGTTCCAAAGAAAGACGGCTCTTGGAGACCAGTTATAGACATATCATTTCTAATCAGGTTTATTATACTAGACCATTTCCAAATGGAAAGCACCATGTCAATCCGCAGATCTGTAAAACTGCAGGATTGGGCGGTCTCCCTAGATCTGGCAGATGCCTATTTTCATATCCTGATTCACCCACAGTCACGGAAGTTTCTTTGTTTCACTGTAGGAAACAACGTTTTTCAGTTTCGTGTTCTCCCCTTCGGACTTTCAACAGCTCCTCGGGTGTTCACAAAACTAATGTCTGTAGTAGGTTCCCATCTACTCATTCTAGGCGTTCCCATACTACAGTATTTCGACGATTGGCTCCTTCACCAAGGGAATCGTCTATCTCTCAATCAATCTCGTCTCACGTCGTGGACAGAGATTATCAGATTGGGTCTAGTTCCCAATCTTCCAAAGTCAGAACTAATTCCTTCTCAAATATTTGTATTTGTGGGAATGGAGTTTCACACAGCAGAGAGCACCATTCATGTGCCCTCTTCTCGGGTAGCTGCATTACAGCTAATAGTCAACCGAACGATTCGCAATTCATCGGTGACCGCTCGGTTCTTTCTGTCCCTCCTAGGGACTTTGAACTCGGTAGCAGACTTAGTCATGCTAGGCAGACTTCACCTGCGACCTCTTCAGTTTATTCTGCTGTCACTTTGGCGAGCCAACATAGACTCTCTTCAGATGGTTATTCCGATTACCGAGTTCATGAGATCACACCTTCGTTGGTGGCAAAACCCCAACTTATTTATGCAAGGTGTCCCAATGTGTTCTCCCCCACCGTCAATCCATCTGTACACAGATGCTTTCATGGATGGATGGGGAGCCCATTTAGAGCCAGTGGGTCTGGTCACAGCAGGAATGTGGTCCACGACCCAGAAAGAATTACACATCAACAACTTGGAACTTGTTGCCGTGTCATTGGCTATAGACCAATTTCGTCATGTTGTGTCCGGTCAGAGTATAATGATCTCGACGGACAACACGACGGTTGTGTCTTACATTCGAAGACAGGGAGGGACTCATTCTCCAACCCTCTTTATGGAGACATGGAGATTACTTCTTTGGTGCCAGGATCACAAAGTGATCGTGTCAGTCAAACACTTACCAGGTCACATGAATGTATTGGCAGACAGACTTTCTCGTTACAACAAAGTTCTGCCTTCCGAGTGGTCTCTCAATCAAATAGTGGCCCACTCTCTGTTTCAACAGCTAGACCCACCTATGGTCGATCTGTTCGCAACTCGTTGGAATCACAAGCTTCCAATGTATGTGTCCCCGGTTCAGGATGCGAGAGCATGGGCAATAGATGCACTATCTCTCAACTGGAATCATCTCCACGGGTATGCCTTTCCCCCGTTTCAGTTGATTCCCCAGGTTCTCAACAAGATCAGAATGTCATCTTGCCGGATACTGTTAATTGCTCCACTTTGGCCACAAAGGTCTTGGTTCAACGACCTACTGTCACTGCTGTCGGACCTTCCTCGTCAGCTCCCTTGTTACAGAGACTTACTGTCACAAGGTCGGGGACGCATAATTCACAACAGCCCACATATGTTTCATCTGCACGCATGGCCTTTGTCAGGCATTCTATCTCAAAGGAAAATTTTTCTCCGAAAGTTGCCTCCTTCATTTCAGAATCCAGACGACCTTCCACTAGGAAGGTTTACAACGCCAAATGGCAGATCTTTTGCCATTGGTGTCGTAGAAGGGAAGCGGATCCGGAGCATCCCTTTATCCGAGACATAGCTTCTTTTCTGGTGTTCCTTTTCGAAGAAAAGAACTTGCTGTTAGTACTATCAAAGGGTATAGAGCTATGCTATCGAATACCCTTAAGTATGAAAAACAGTTGTCTATAGGTTCGGACACTTTCCTCTCAGAATTAATCCGTTCCTTTGAACTAGCTAGACCAGTATCGAGATCTTTAGCTCCTAAGTGGGATCTATCATGTGTTCTTTTGTCACTGACAAAACCACCCTATGAGCCCTTGATGGATGCTTCTATTAAACACTTGTCTTGGAAGACAAGTTTTCTCTTGACTATGGCTTCATCTAAGAGACGCAGCGAAATTCATGCTCTCTCTATAGAAACAAATTGTATACGTTTTAACAAAACGGACGGTTCAGTTTCTTTATTACCACAACCAGGTTTTCTGGCAAAGAATCAGCTTCCTTCGGTTGCCGCGGTTCCTATTATTATTTCTAGTTTATCTAGGACTTGTGGTCCGAACGATACAGACATATTTCTTTGTCCTGTTCGTTCTCTTCAGTTCTACTTAGATAAGGTGTTATCCTACCGCCTTAACAGGAAACGACTCTTCATTCCTGTAAAAGGTAAAGGAGATATTTCGGCAGCATCCATTACAAGGTGGATTAAGTCTGTCATCAAGTTTGCTTACCAAGACTTGTCTCCAGAAGATATGGACATTCTTAAGATTCGCCCTCATGAACTTAGGGCTCTTTCTACATCTTGGGCTTTCATTAATCAAGCCTCTCTGGATGATGTCTTAAGAGCGGCTTCCTGGAAGTCGCAGTCTACCTTCTCCTCCTTTTATCTACGCTCATTAGCGTCTCAGAGTGACAATCTTTTTTCCTTGGGCCCATTAGTTGTGGCCCAGACAGTAGTTTCAACAACTGTCTAACTCCTCATGGTTACTACGTATCACCTTAGAGGTATTATGCGATTCATATTAATCGACAAACAACTACTCTCCTGCATAGTGGCGTGTTACAGACACCTCCCACCTTGGCTACAAAGTCAGCAGGTAGTTATATCGGGTAATGTATTATTGCTACTAAAATGGAGTTTTTAATAAGTAAAACTAATTTTAGTTATATAATACTTACCCGATATAAATATATACCCTCCTCCCGCCCCGCTTCGCTGTTTATGGTGTTTACCTCAAATAGAATGATGCTTCTGCGCAGGTTGTTGCGCATGTCAGGCGCGGTGTTGATTTTGGGTATTTCGGGCAATTTTTCTAAATTAGAAATAGATAAGCAGGTAGTTATATCGGGTAAGTATTATATAACTAAAATTAGTTTTACTTATTAAAAACTCCATTTCTACAGGTAAATTTACCTTCATTTATTCAAAACTTGTTATATTTTCATTACTCTCATTCGTTCATGTAGTCAATATTTAGGTGAATTTCAATGATTTTGTATAGTATCAGCTGTATTTGACATTTGTAAGGAGCTCGCCACTCATGTGACGTCACATGATTGCCATATATGATATATGGCATGTATTGCAACTGGTAATGAACTTCTGAGGCTAAATTTACATTGTCATCGATAATTGGTATCACCACGTAAATAACAGATGGAGGTCAGTACTGTTGCTTTCAATTTGTTATTATCATTGATTGACCGGTTTTCGATACCATACGCATTGTTGCTCTGTTATTAAAGGAAAAAAGCATGGAAAGTAACCCAAAACTTACATTACCTTTAAAAATTTTATTTATTATCCTCATAAAAAATGATGACCATCAAAACAACAAATTAAAATAAACTAAACACAATAGGTTACAGCCAGCTGTCATTTACAAAATGTATCTATTATCGATACCCTCTAAATGAAGAGTATCCTTGTATAGTTACTGTCCAAATGTACCGGTAACCTAACACATGTAATTAATAAACAACAACAACATAGTTATTGGGTCATTCTGGACCTGTATTAATTAACTCTATTTCTCAGTGTAGTTGTCATGGTAGGGACATATGAATGCCAGAATCCCCGCTGTTTGTCGCCAACTGCAACAAAAAGCAAATACTGGCGCTAGAATTTTTTTTGGTGAAGCAACATGTTTTATCAAATACATGGCTTCAAATATTTATCTCTGAACTATATGGCTCTTAGTTGGCTCCAAGTTTTTATTGGCTCCAGTTATTTTCAATTGGCGACAAAAGTGGCACAGCCAAATATTCAGACGGAGGGAACACTGAATTCAGCTACTAAATGTTGCGCCTGACCACAGACAAGCATTTTCACTGAGCTCACTAACTAACTGGTAGACATTTGTCATGGCAGTAAGTGAGTACATCATCCTGTAATTAGGGACACATGGCGTTGGTCTCGACTGTAATAACTATAATAACCCATGAATGTCCAAAGGTAATGAGGATATTAATATTCTTGACAAAATGACAAGTTCTCTTAATGTTAGTAAAAACATATAACGTACGACAGTTTTGAGACATTGTACTTCCGGTCAAATTTAAATGTTCGAAACGAAAAGTATCGAAAACAGGTACGTAATGAAAGATGTCAACAGACAATAATTCATTTATAATTATTTCTTACTAATTGATATTGCACATAGAGTGGTGGAACATATGCTCGGCGTATTCCTATGCTTGGCATATTTTTTCCATTTACATCTGTTTATTAAATATTTAAATAGTTTTAACCTATTTTCGCTGACAGAGGTGAAGCATGGTTCAATAGCATTCTGTTGTGCGTATCGGTAGCCTAATGCAACAGTCACCTGACTGGTTCAGTAGCAGAATATAAACAGACAACATGTTGGGAGTATTTTTTCCACCGAAATGATGCAGTTTATGAGCATTTCGGGTAGTTTAGTTTAAACATATTTTATTCAGTTCATTTCAGGTAGCTATCCGAATTGGGGAAAAATGTACAAATAACTAGAAAAAAAGTTTCTTATGAGTTGTATTATTGTTAGTTATTGATGTTATCTTCCTCTAATGTCGAACCCCTCGCGGGGATGTAGACATGTACTATGTTATAAATAACTATAATGAATGGCGAATGTCTTCTAGTCAGTCTCTTTTACGGCAAATGGACTAATATTACTAAGTAAACTGATAATTTCTGCATTTAATGCAATTGTCTAAACTGAGATTGCATAACAAATGTTTTTCAAAATAAAATACACTTTCACTCGCTTATGATTTCAACATGGCGTTGAAAAAAGTAGGTCTATTATCGGCCGACCTTGAAAATTTATGTAACAGAAATGTTGATTACAGTTAAGTTCCAAAAAGCTAATTAACATTGGGCATAGTAATAATTGTTACTCGAAACAGAGGAATTTAACACCCAACAAATTATGATTACTCTTCAATATGAGGTAAGTTGTGACATGGAGAGAAATGTCACTTAATGTGGAGAGTGGAAACCATACTGTCTTGCTGCCGATTTTACTGGCAAACCTATGTCTCTAACAGCATGATATGCATTTGTCAGTGCACTTGGTGAATAGAAGCCAGGTTGGATTTGGGGGGGAAATGGATGAAACTGAATTAGCATTTATAAATAGTAAATATCTTGGACAATAGTATTTTTGAAGAAAAAATGTTAAAAAGCTGTAAGAGGAACACTATATTTGAATTGACCTGTAAAATGCGCATTATGACATATTTCTTTATATTTACCTCTGTTTAAGGGATTTTTAGGCTACACATAAATGGGATTAATGAAAACATCAACATTTGCGGTACATACAAATACCGAAATACACCGAAATACACCGAAATATTGTTATTATTATTTATAAAATGCTAGTTTATTTTATTATTTTATTTTAATAAGTCTTATAGATCTAGTAGAAATGAAATGTATTAAATTTAGATTTAATGATTTTTTAGGCAAGTCATTTCCATTTGTTATGAGCACACAATGTCCTAAGGATTTCATGTCGCTTTAAACTAAACTATTGCAACAGCAGCGGCTAATTTCTTAGCAAGTACTTCATTGCCTCTTCTGTTCAGGTGGACTCATTGGTAATGGTTGCAGGATTTACACTTTTGATTGATGTATTTCGCGTGTTTGTTTTAGTCTTTAAAATCCTCATACGACCATTGACAACAACCTATACAATGATATAGGTGAGGTAGACAACAACCTATACAATGATATAGGTGAGGTAGACAACAACCTATACAATGATATAGGTGAGGTAGACAACAACCTATACAATGATATAGGTGAGGTAGACAACAACCTATACAATGATAGAGATAGACAACAACCTATACAATGATATAGGTGAGGTAGACAACAACCTATACAATGATATAGGTGAGGTAGACAGGTACTTCTGAAATGACACGTATTATTAAAAAATAATGTTTTTCATATTCTGTGTCCTCTAGGGTCACAGAAAACGAAAGATTAACATAAATCATAAATATGAGAAGTTAGGAACATGTCATTATAATTATTAAAATAATACATACGTGAATCAATAATATATGGCTTATTCCAAATAAAACACACAAAAATCCTAAATATTTTCAGAATGATTAGAATCTATATTCGATTATATTTGTCAAGCATACTACAGTAGTAGGAATACTTGTTTGTAGCAGTTGTAGTAAGTATATTTCGGTGTATTTCGGTATTTGTAGCGACCCCAACATTTGCATACGTTCAAATAAAATGTGACAAGGTATCTGCTTTACGTGCAGGTTGCTCTTTGATAAGTAATATTTGAATCCCAAACGTACCAAAGCAGCTGTTTTGATAGCAATGACGTCATTCGCGGTCTGAATGTAAACAAAAATCACGTGAATAAACAAAGGCCGAAACCAGGTGCCGGCCGATATCAGGGATGTTGCCGATATTTAGTACGAATAATAATAAAATCACCTTATTGTGAGAATCCGTGTGCCTAATGACATTCTTTATTAATGTCTTGGTAACAATAGATAGAACTTTCTTTTTTGACATTCTAATTTCTTCTGAAATTGAAACACACAAATATTAGGCGATCAATTATTATCTTTATCATTTGACGCTTTGTTTACAAATACTTTTCCGGTGGATTTGTGAGAACAACTGAACGTTATAATAACGTTACTAATATAATTATATTATTAAAATGTTTCAGACCAAATTATTTAACCCTCGTTAAGTGACCTCATTCTTCGCTTCGATACAAGTTGTACATAAATGACAGCCAATCTGACGCAAATGGGGGATATTCAATCCCTATGTAACCCATCCAGAAATAGAGATGCAATGCATTATGGTGAGTTTAAGTGTGGAAGTTGTGATAGCGCAGTGGCGTTCGCTTCAGGTGCGAAATGCCCGGAGTCCAAGCCCCACTGGAGCGGTTACGATTGTACCCATAGGCAAGGCATTTAAATTCCACGTTGCCTCATCTCTCCCTGGCGGCGAATGGATTCCATCAGGAATGAGATCTCGAGTGATTAATATAAAATGTAAGAACTTGTTTCACAATCTACCTCAAATAAATGTATATAAACTAACACAATTTTAACGGCTGCAGCTAGCCACGAACTCCGACTAGTATGCGCCTCTCACACCAGAAGAGAACGTGCTACCATGCATCTGCAATATTACGACTTCAACACAAGTTCGTCTCTGAAAGATAGCAGCTTTCAATTACCGGACACGAAACAGATTGTTATTGACGCTTAATACCGATAATATGAAGACTACACCTCCCAAGCTTACGAGGAGATTTCATCACCCAAGAATGCCGTTTTTATTATCGCTGGCGGCTTCAACGCTCCAGACATTCAATTGGGATTTTCTCATGCGAGCTCTGCGCTTGATGTCCTTATATGTCTGGCTGTCTGAGAGTTTACAAGTCTTTCTGACACGTCTGAACTATCGTTTCTTCAACAACGATATGCCTCGTATGCCTCTGTTGATCTATGTATGGTTGAAGGGGTCAACCGCTGTGGATTTTGGTATGATGTGATTGCAACCCCATTCTTGAAGATATCCCATATTTTCAATTGTTTTATGAATGTCTGTATAACGCTTTCTGTAACTTCAGTGATAAATTCAACACATTCCACCGATACTATATTTGTTAGAACCGCAACGAAAATCCCGCCACCGCCCCGGGTACTACGGCCATTGCTTTAGACAGTACATGTATATACTCTTCAGGAAATATTTCCAGCGTTTTTAATGGCAGTTGGTGAAGGTGGTTGTCCAGGTTTTATTCCACGTAACCATGGTTCAATGCCGCAAATGACATCTAGTTTTATATAGTTCAGTTCTGCTTTAAATTTTGAAGATTTATCAATTAGATTTCGACAGTTCACATTTAAAATTCTCAGATTTTGTTTCGGTGGTATCTGATATCTAGAGACAATTTATTTGACATCTTTCTAGAGGTACGTGGCGAAATAGAACATGTTTGGTTTATACTATGTGTGAACAATCTAGGGCTGCTGGTATGCATAGACGCTAAGCACCTCTGATCTAATAGAGTCGATGTGAGAACATATTTCAAAAGTATTTGATAATTGTTACTCTTCAAAGAATAGCTTCAAAAATCAAACTATCACACTGCAGGCTGTCGCATTTACAGCATTTCCAGACAACAGAAGATCTTACTAAGTCTTTCATTTAACGACTACACAACAACAAGCAAGATTGGTGCTACCAAGTGATGCATTCGTCACAAGTAGAGCTTTGTGTTTATCTTTTTTCTCTGACTTTATAATACACAACTCTATACAGGGTGTCTGTAAATATTGTAACAACCTCCTTTCGTTAACGAATAAACAAAAGCTGAACCTCATGCATGTATGTATGTATGTATGTATGTATGTATGTATGTATGTATGTTCCTTTAATGTCAAACCCCTCGCGGGGACTTAGACATGTTTTCCTGGGCATGCTTAGCCGACCTAAACGATTAACCAGTACTAAGCAATGTGTGTGAGGTGCCTTGCTCAATGACACTACATACGTGGCCAGACCGAGACCCGGGACCGTTCGATTCCCAATCCGACGCTCTACCACTGGACCACGGACGCCATGTAATTAACTGTTTATAGCTAAAATAATTCCCTTATAGTATGAATCATTCCAACTTATATAGAGATGGAAATAGAATGCATATACCTTATGCATTCAATATTAACAAACTCTAGAAGTGTCAACTGTCTATATAGATGTAAACTCACGAATACACAAACATGTAACCTAATACTTAAGTGTTCGAAGCTACAATTAATACACTTATTGTATGCATCATTCCCACATATACAGTTAACTGTTTCCAAGGTAGTAATGTAGTAATACGTGTAGAGTGCATTTGCCCTATGCATTCAATATTAACAAACACTAGAAGTGTCAACCGTCTATATACATGTATATGTAAGCACACTATATCGACCCTAAATAATGCTGTCTCATATTCTCATTGTCTCTGCATAATGTCTCAATTCAATTGTCTCTGTATCTCGCTGGATATCCTATTTGTCGTGTTCGCTTCTATTGCATCCCAAAGTGAATATGTGACCGTATCACTACCCGCGATAACCTTTTCACTCGCGATCACTTACGATAGCTTTATTACTCACTAATAGGATGTGAGCTGATAGAAGAACCCTCCCCCTTGGGGAATTTTGAAGACACTGTTATTCTGAAAGCCTAATGTCGGTAGCATATTTTCCCTTTTGAGCATTGCTGGTTGTTTACGAAGCCGTCTTTTAAAGACATTACTTTGATATAAAAATCAACATATGTATATATCTTTTTTAAAATTTGAATAATTCCGTACCAGAGCTCTGTGGCACACCACTTAGAACATCAATCCTAGAAGAGTTGCTGCCTTTAAGTACTACACGCTGTCTCCTATCACTAAGCCAATTCCTAATCCAGCGTAACACAGTTTCAGTAATACCATTTTAGCAAGTAATCTTTGTCTATGGACCTTATCAAATGCCTTTGCAGTCTAAATATATCACATCCACTGGTCCACCCTTGTCTATTTTATTTGTGTCGTCCTCTAGAAAGTGAAGAAGATTCTTGAGGCACGACTTCCCTTTCATGAAACCATGTTGGGATTTATTCAGTAGACCATATTTATCTAACTGGCTTGTGGTACAATCTTTAAGGAGTCGCTCAGATAACTTACAGGCCTGTGAAATCAAGCTAGCTGGACGATAATTACAGGACATTTCTTCTAATAGATGGGTGTACTATTAGCATGCTTCCAATAATCTGGAACAACGGTTTCTGAAAGATATTTGCTAAATAGTATGCTTAATGCCAACGCCAATTCTTCGCTTAAATATTTCGAAATGACGAAATCATGTCCAATAACTTTGAACGGTTTAACTTTAAGACATTGTAAATTAGCCAACACCTTATCCGTGCTGAATAAACAATCATGGAATTCACTTTCCCTATCACTGCTAAATAGTGTTGGCACTTCTGGGAGGTCATTAATATTCTCTCGGGTACGAATCGTCTCATATATTGGGTACGTAACAACCAACCAATATGGGTATGGATCATCTCAGACATTGTATTTACCTGTATGTACATGTACCCCGCAGCTATATGACCCACTGGCTCCATCGGGAACTGGTCAACTCGTACCCAAGTCAACCCGTACCCAAGTCAACTCGTACTCATTTTGGTCAACTCGTACCCATAGTCATTTTGAAATTGGTTAACTCGTACCCATTTTGAAATTGGTCAACTCGTACCCATGTTTTTTCTATATCGAAGTTGCCTATTTTGGACAAATCATAATAACCGTAGTACAAAAGTAAAGTGATCAAGCAAAGAAAGAACTGAACAGTTAGTTAACCGATGTGGGACTCGAACCGGCGACCCCCAGAACAATAGTCGGACAGCTCTACCAACTGAGCTACCAGGCCGATGTTCTACCCACGCCGGAATACACTACAAAAGTAACACCGCGATACGACATTTTACTTTAAAATTACAAAGTTATGTACCAAAATACCTTTAGATAAGACTACGAAGTTTAAAATATGTGTCATTTGGCTAGAAGTTAAAAAATGAAAAATAGACAGACTGGAACCCAGGCTACTATGGCTATACATGTGTATGCTCCATTAATGTCAAACCCCTCTCGGGGACCTAGACATTTTTCCTGGGCAGGCTTAGCCGACCTAAGCGATTAACCAGTACTAAGAAATGTGTGTGAGGTGCCTTGCTCAATGACACTACATACGTGGCCTTTCCGAGTATCGAACACGGGACCGTTCGATTCCAAATCCGACGCTCTATCACTAGACCACCGCTATTACCATGAAGATTAAGAATAAGTGGCTCTGTATAAAACGCAGATATTTCTGCAGACTGCAACTTGCAGACTATTGTGTGTGTATGGGGATTTACAGATAGATCTTATATAGATTTCGCAAAATACCAATATAAATATGCATATTTTGCGAAATCTATATAAGATCTATTTGTAATAACAGTTATTGCTTGTGTTTTATTGCTTGTGTTTTGTCGATAATAATAAGAAACAATTATATTAGAGTTATTACAGTGTTTCGCCTTTAACATAATTATGTGCAACGAAATTATTAACAATCACGTGATGTCCAATAGTATATAAATATATAAAGAAAATAATTTGATATGAAATCAAATATTATGATTAGATGAGGGTGGGGATGGGCTAGATATGAATTGGCATTGTAAAATGTGTTTGCCAATACAATGTCTTGATTGATTGATTGATTGATTGTAAAATGATTACTGACTGAATCGCTCTGGGTGGTAAGTTAGGATAATATAGTACATGTGCAATCCCAGGACAAAAACGAACATAATGAAAAGCACATAACTCTAGAATTCCTAGAGATAGAAGGATACACTAGATAATATTCTGAAATACCACAACGGTATAAAACCATCTAATTCTGTTAATGTGAGCACATTACTCATGCAAATGTTTGAACTTGTTTTTTTTCTTCAATTGTAAAGCTAATCTATGTAGAAAGGATTTTTAACTATGAATTTAGAAATATTCACAGCCTAAAACACTAATTATTAATTGTAGTGTATATTATAGTATTGACTATAATTAGATAACTGGATTAACTCATTGTATCAGCACAGAACAGAACATCTCTTTTATTTCACCCAAAACATGTACAGAACATGCAAATATGAGGTATTTACAATAAACAAGACATACAAACGCGGCTATAAAACAAAAGCACAACACAGAATATATCAATCGTCAAAGTGAATAAATATTTCCAATGGTATTTTTAGTTATAGACACAAATATCACACATTTGGAAAAATAGTATGCCTGTTACATTCTTATATTCAACATTATTATCATAATAAACTTACATAATTTCTGAAAATCTGAGCTATTGTTGGTGCACATTAATTTCTCCAATTTAAACATATTTGGGCATCAAAAATACATCGGTTTAATTTATTTTCTTCTTTCATTTGTAAATTGTTCACATTCAAACAAATAGTGAAATTCATCCCCAATGCTGTTTCTACAAGAGTTACATGTTTTTTCATGTATTGGTGTTCTTGGCCAGTTTCATGTTTCTATTGGTAATCGATGGTTTCTT
The DNA here is from genome assembly GCA_014843695.1 of Archivesica marissinica. Classification (NCBI taxonomy): domain Eukaryota; kingdom Metazoa; phylum Mollusca; class Bivalvia; order Venerida; family Vesicomyidae; genus Archivesica; species Archivesica marissinica. The sequence goes on from CM026387.1 coordinate 52,177,099, forward strand.
GTTCTAAATTTAATTAGGTTATACAGTGTGGAGTTTTGTAATTTTGATAAGTAAGGTTCAATTCCAAAAGATCTTTTAAACACTCGATTAAACGTACTGTTACTAGAGTTGTCTACCATGGTGTACCAATTATTTAAAGCAGCATTACATCGTATGAAATAAAAGATATTTGAACAATTCAAATTTTACGTATGGGTAGCAATGCTGCTACACATTCTAACAGTATACTTTGTACACTTATGTTCAATTGGTAAACATTGTTTTTTTTTGCGATAAAACAAACTCGAAACCGAAAGTAGGACATTCCGAGTCGATCGGTCACGCATTTGTTTACAGCCGGAACGCATCATCCGCACTTGTTTACATTCGGAATGCATCCCTCCCCATTTGTCCCACGTTGTCTTTTTTAATTAAATTACTTAAGATGTTGATTCATACCTCTTTTAGGGACATGTCTACATCCCCGCGAGTGGTTCGACATTAGAGGAAGGTAGATAGATAGTCTTTCATGTTCAAAATATATACATTGTTCTACATCCTCTGTTGTTTCACGCATGCGCGCTGTGCAGTTTGTGTGTTGATAAACAAATATACGACGTATACGACGGTTTATATTTATCGTTTCTGAGCGACTATTTCGAATTTTGTAAACGCACACATTAGTATTTATATTTTACCCAAACCATCCTTTATTACGATGTAATGCTGCTTTAAATATAAATCATGTAGTTTTTGTTTTACCGCTAGTTTTAACCAGTTTGCATTCGGAAAACTATGTTCAGTCCATACATTTATGAAACCACATTTTATTAGAATTGTTTTAACAGTATATAGCCATGGACATTTTACCTTAAGCAATTATTCGGGTACATTTTGTGATGATTGTAACATATTTTTATATACTAGATGAGACAATTTCTTTGATGTATCACCTTCTTCCGTAATACACAGTTTTGACCAGAACGGAATAATTTGTTCCTCAATAGCTATCGTTAGCGGCATACATCCAGTTTCGCCATAAATAAAATAATTTGGGGTGGACCGTTTTAATTTCAATATATGTTTTAAAAATTTAAGTTGAACCCTTTCTATTACATCTAATTTCCCAAGTCCCCAAATTTCAGCTCCATATAGTAGAATCGGTGTGATGATTTTATTAAATAGGTCTATTTGTAGATCTATTGGTAGGTTAAGTCGATTTGAATTTCTTATTAGGCTATACATTGCCCTAGTTGCTTCAATTTGAAATATATTTGTTTACAATTAAAGAAAGAGCCGCTTCTATTGAAGAATATACCAAGGTATTTATACTCGTTTGCGACTAATATTGCTTCCTTTTTATATTTGAAATTATACATAGGTTTTTGAATACCTTTTGAAAACACGATTATTTTAGTCTTTATTATATTAACATTGAGCTTCCATTTATCACAGTATTGTTCGTAAGTATTTAGAGCATCTTGTAAATCACTTGCAGTTTCTGCCAGTATTACGGTATCGCCTGCATAAAGTAAAATGTATATTTTAAAAAGATTAAAAGAGCTCGTTTGTGCTTTGTTCATTCTGTAATAATATTCCTTGCGCATTACTATTGTTTTGGGGAAAAATCTCTTAAGTCATTTAAAAACAAAGAAATTAGCAAAGGTGACAAATTTTCACCTTGACGAACTCCAATATTGCATGTGAAGAAGTTCGAAAATTTTGAATGAGCTTTTACACAAAACTTTATTTCATTATACATGTTTCTTATAACCTGTAGACATTTTCCATTGATTTTAGCATTTATTAATTTCTCCCATAAGCCATTTCTCCAGATGGTATCGAACGCTTGTTTTAAATCGATAAATGAGCAAAATAATTTGTTTCTGTTGTTGTTAAGATATTGAATTGTTGTAAAATAAATAAATTGTCTGCTGTTGAAAATCCTTTTCTGAATCCCGCTTGTGTGTTGTTTAAAATATCATTAGTTTCAACATAATCGGTTATTCTTGTATTCAAAATATTAGTCGGTATCGAATATAAGATTTAACAGTTTAACGTATATGTTTTCCATCAAAGGTAAAGCTCCTTTTATTTGTTCATTTAGTATTTTATCGTAGCCACTAGCTTTGTTATTTAAAAAAAATGTATTGCCCATTCTATTTCTATTTCAGTGATAGGGGTTTTTATATCTCCATTAATTTCATTGTCTTGATGATGATGATTATTATTATTATTAATATTATTATTATTATCGGTAACGCTTACGTTTTTAAAGAGATTATAAAGATCTGTTAAATCAGCTTCAGTTTTATTTGTAGCTTTTCCATTTAATATTTTCCAGGTCTTTACTTTTAACAGCTCTTAATTTCCTTATAATTTTATGTGAATGCTTATGTTTATTGTAGAACTGTTTCATAGTATTTTTATAAATAGTAGCAGTTCGTTTTAGGCTTTCTTTTGTTTCGTTATTCTTTCTTAGTTTATAGAGATATTTTGCGGAGTGGAACTTTTCCCTTGCCTTCACTATCACTGGCTACTGGTGTGTGTGTGTTTTACGTTTAGTTATCGTCGCTACCGGTTTCCCATATGAGCGACGCATCCTGAAGAGATTAGTCATTTTAGATTTTGGAGGATAGTGCAATGATACAGACAGACCCATTCCAGAGTCTCCTCTGGTTCTTTTACGCAGACGGAGGATCGAACCTGCGCTCCCTGGATTATCAGTCCAGCGTGTTACCACTGGACTACAGATCCGTCTGGCTACTGATCTAGGAGACGGTCACACTTCATGTAATTACAATAGGTGTATTCCGATCAGTGACCAGCACAATCAATTAGTAGCGTCTGTCACTTCATGGTGCACTTATTTGCAATAAACAAGTTGTTCTGGTAATTTGCAAAATTGCAATTGCCTATGACAATTTGGGTGTCTTCCTGAAACCCCCACTTTTCAAATTTTGATAACAAAAAAAGTGGGTGTTTCAGGAATTTTGCTTTTTCCAATTAACACCTTCCTACGGCCTTAGGTCAAATTATAGCTATGGTCTGTTTCTTAGGATGATTTAATAAAACAAGACAAGTTTTTTATACATTTATATCATCTTTAAACACAGATTCATCTGCAGTACTCATCAGTCAATCAATCACTAATGATGAATCAGTCAGTCATTCACTTGAGGTGAAGAAGTTGCGATGCTGCGTCAGAGTATTCCATCGCCGTCATGTCTCCGTTTTCCAAACGTGTTTTCAGGGCTGCTAGTCTTTGCTCGAGCTGACGATACTTTCTTTTTTTGACTGGACGAACGCCCCCTGCCTGGTATTGAAGAACCCTAATGTAGCAAGCAGCTTCAATCCGCTGTAGTATGGAAATGATACCGAAGATGTTTGGATGGGCATGTCGTACGGCCTTCTTCAATTTACTGTGCCACCCTTCACAATGGTTTGTTGTCCTGGGACCCACAGTTGTATAATGATTCCAAAGTGGCTTATCACCCTCAACCCACTGTTCTGTTACGTAGTTTGTGAAGGCAGTAACGCTCGCAGGAAGATCCTCCTCCCCTATGGCCACTAACGCTTGAAACCAAATGTCCTCTACCTCAGCTATTGGAACTAATGGCAACACCGATGCTCGTCTAACCAGTCGATGGATTGTGTCATTTTCCTTGTAGGCTGTAGAGAGTCCTAAAGCTTGAACTTTTCGCCAAACGCACTGTGTGTAATGAAAAAAGCAAGCTTTCACATTGGTGTCTGGAAAAACTCTCTGTGCGCCGTTACGGGAAGCCACCTCGTGGTCTAGAAATACAGTTTCAGGTTGAAGTTCAAAACCGTACTCCTCACATTTCTGTTTTAGTTGGCTGAAAAATGTCACGTAGACGTCAGTTGATTTTCCTGGGAGAAACGCGAATACTAGCAGATACATTTCACCGTCAATAAATCCATGTAACGTAAACAACTGGTGAAATAAACTTGGGCACGTGTAAAATGTTCCGTCGGCGTAAATAGTGTTGGCTGCACACAGATGTTGTAGTCCAGTTCTAGTTGCGAAGACGAGCATTTTGTTGTTTTCGTCGATGTTGATTTGAAGGAATTCGCCGCCTGCTGTTGTCTGTGTCCATTCTCCTTCTAACTGGATGTTAGCAGTTGACGTTGGAAGTACGGGACGAAGTTTACTCCGCTCTTTGTACAGTGCAGTCTTACACGTTTGGAACGTTGGTATATGTCTTGCCACTTGTTCTGTCTCTTCATCCCAATCTTTTCCGCGGATGTTGGCAATTTCTTCCTCGTAGATTGTTGGAATAGGGGTAAGTTCATCCCGACAACGTTTGCGAATATCTCCCATGATGTTTCTAATGTCATTGTCTACGTTATTGGGCGGGTGTGTGTGGTTGTCAGTATGTTTGGTTAATCTACCATCATCTGTTGTTGCCCTTGTTCCGCATCCTTGTTGACAACATGACCAATAAATACGATCAGGTTTACGTGATTTCATCTGAAGGGAAAAGTTTGTATACAGACAGAGGAAGGACACATATCATATTGTGTATAGACAGACAGACGGACGTACTGACAGACGGACAAACATCATATTGACAGACGGACAAACATCATATCGTGTTAAGACAGACAGACAGACAGACATTATATTATGTAAATACAGACAGACAGACGTACAGACATTATATTATTTAAATACAGACAGACAGTCGGACGGATGGACTCACAACACATTGTGTACAGACAGACGGACAGACATTATATTATGTAAATACAGACAGACAGATGTACATACATTATATTATTTAAATACAGACAGACAGACGGATGGATGGACTCACAACACATGTACAGACGGACGGACAAACATCATATTGTGTTAAGACAGACAGACCGACAGACAGACAGACGGATGGACTTACAGACAGACAGACAGATGGACGAACATACATCACATTATATAGACAGACAGACGGACACACATCAGGAGAGAAAGAAAAAAGTATACTTACATTAAATCTGAATCCACCTATCAAAAGACTTTCACCACCTTTCTGATTATTAACAAATCGTATTTGTACTTGTGCATTAGCCATTATGTTACATGTATCTAGGATAATCGTGTACACAAATGAAACTAAATTATATCAGTATCAATTTATATAAAAATGAATGGTCTTGTATCTTGTTTTTAATACATTAATTATCGCCTTTAATATACTCAAATAAATATTTCTTTGTTTAGATATTGCTCTGTTGAATTTATATGAAACATCAAAGTATTCAAAAAGATAAACAGTAAACTTAAATACCAATAAATTAACACTATTGATTGCAAACTATTAATCTTATTTCTTTAATAACATCATCATCGTGTATCAATTATCAGTTTTAATTAAGAAAACTGCTTGCAAACTGTTAATCTTGTCTTTTTCAATGTATCAATTATCAGTTTTAAACTATAACTAATATATTTTTAAAAAAGATCAAAGAAACCTAATTAATCTTAATTAATTGATATAAACTGTTATACTTTGATATAATAATAATAATAATAATAATTAATTGGCAATTCTGATTATTTAATATCAATATTAATTTATGGTCCTAATAATATTAATGTATTTAGACATAATTTATCAAATCTTAAATTATAAATATTTTACATTTATATCTCCTTATGCAGCAAATATTACACCAATAGGTAAAACAGACTATAGTCCGTAACCATGGGTTACATAAATTAAAAGTGGGTGTTTCAGGAATTTGAAAATTAAAATGTGGGGGTTTCAGGAATATGAAAATTAGAAAGTGGGTGTTTCAGGAATAACCGACAATTTACAGTATGTCAAAACCAAGTCAAAATCCTTTATTACACATATCATGAATAATGTGACAAAATGATGTATACATAAAATTTACAATATAATTTGAGGCTCTGCGTAATAGTATGATAACAAATATAGACTTTAGAACAAACATCTAGATATAGACTTTAGAACAAACATCTAGATATTTTCTAACTTTATATTACTTTGATATAATTATAGTTACATTTCATTTTTCGTACATTTACTTATAGTGCAGGAGAGTACCGACACGAGACTTCTTTAAATGCATTTTGGCGACTGTAATGTGAGATTCCGTATGTATGTTTTACGTTTAGTTATCGTCGCTACCGGTTGCCCATATGAGCGTAAAGCACCGACACGAAACCTCTGTTTAATGTCCCATCTGAAAGACGGTTACATTTATTAGGGTCAGACGGGGGATCGAACCTGCGCTCACTGGATTACCAGTCCAGTGTGTTACCACTAGACTACAGATCCGATAATCAGTCTGATGTTTATATAATGCATGCATGTGAAATACATCACATACATCCCACACTCGCAAACAGCAGATTAATGGAACATAAAAGACATATTTTATTTTACTCTATAATAATTCTGGTTGACTAGATATTAATAGTTACAACTCGTTTAATTTTTGAAAAACAGACCAATTACTGCTGTAGTTGTTCAATCAACCAACAGTGCTGCTGATTACACAACATACTTATTGGCTAACGAGTCGGATTAAAGCAACTATAATTAACATAGCATAACATATAGTTTATTAGCATTAAACATTTGCATATTTATAGCCACAAACAATACAATACAAGGAACATTGTAAATAATGAAAACCATGACTGAGAATAACAATCACTTATAACACCAAAGTGAAACTGCCACACTGATTAACACCAAATGCAATTAAGTGTGGCGGTACATTTTATTGATACTACTTACGTGATACTTGTGCATATTTCTTCATTTTATATATTATTTAAGTTATAAAGATATGGGATGAGATTGACTTGTCCTAACGTTTTCTGGTCACTCTCGTACTCATCTTGGGGCCAAAATATGGAATGGGTACGAGTTCACTTACCAGAAAATGGGTACGAGTCGATTTGGGTACGGAAGCGTTCCATAGCCCTACTACTGTGACACAACGTCTTCTTGAAGCTCGGGTACGAATCGTCTCAGACTTTGTGTACGAAACAACCAAACTGGGTACGAATCGTCTTAGACATTTGGTACGTCTCTAACATTGTGTACGAAACGTCCAAGGTTCGAAACACCCAGGTAAGAATTTACTGTAATAAGTTACTTCCCATACTCGACCGCATAACATCCAATTAAGCGGACATATCAATCCGCTTGACCCAATTAGTTTTCAGCTTACATTTCTTACAGTAATATATTGATGTTCATGCATACTTTGAATTGACAATATATTTTCTAGCATTTGACGTGTTAATAAAAACACCCTTACCGTTCTTTTAAATTTAGATATAAACAAAACAACAACGTAAATTGGGACTATTTATTTGATTTTTAATTAACACAGAAACCGAAGAACCGCCAAAATGGCAGTCATCGATTAATTACGACAGTACTATTGAAAATGTTCACTATTTCTCCTACTTTTCAACCGTATTTTTGCGTATTAGGTAAGAATAGTAGAAAAAATACACGGTCTTTCATTGATTCACATTAAATAAAGCTCATATGCATGTCAATTTTAACTAAATTTATGCAGTACAAGAAAATGAACAAAGTTGAACGGGACGCTTCTAAAATTTCACGGAGACTTTGGTTTTTATTGATTCGAGTGGTTGCTTTCCTTAATGCGTTTCGTAAATGTTTCACTTTCTGAAAATAAACTTCTGGTTACCGGATTATGTAGCAGTTGACCCACTAATTAACGAAAAGTTTATTCTGTTGCCATGTCGTACACAAATACGGTCCACAAATTGAAATATGATTTAATAACATTACATTTTACAATTATTATGGGAATTTAAGATTTAGACAGAGCCTCTTGTGTCCCATATTTGTTTGTTGCATTCCAGTTGAGTTGTAATCTGGATTGGAATGTGTCGACCAAGTTTGCAGAAACTGTCTTCTCTGGCAGGGCACTCTAGGAATTCACGATTCTAATGCTGACATTGTTTTGGCGTAACGGTAGTGCTTTGTGGAGAGTTGGTTTTTACAATTTCATGGAATTTCCTCTCGTTGCTGAGATATTTGATCTTTTGAAATAGTTGTCAGAGTTTATTTGATACTATCGTATATGGGTATTTTTGGTGTAAGGAATTGCAACAAACGTGCTAACTTTTATTTCGGAAGTAAACGACTAAAGATGCAAAACGACCAATTTACCTAACTAGGTTTAAAACCACCAATTGACTGTGAATACACTACACTCTTCCTCTCTTAGAAATGTTCCCGTATTTAATGCTAAACCAATGGAAAGTTCAAAACAAAACAACATTCATTACTTATGAGATATGGTCCAAATAAGGCTTATAGTGAATAATATTTTTCACTACAAATAACACACATTTATGTCAACACAACTCTATATTCGTATAAACGTCATAATCATATCGACTCAATTAGTCTCTGGGGCATCTTCGGCTGCCTGGTAGAACGTCTTGTCTCCACAGGTAAATCCGGTGTTGCCAACATTGGCGATTGTGGCATGACTGTATCTGACTGATTGTCTTGTGTCGTCGTGATATCCAACATAAAGGGCGGGTCGGATAACGTTACATCTTCATGTTGTCTAACCCTAGATGTTCCAAGTAATAGTTTTGATGCCACCGTTATCTGATAGTCCGCCTTCCGAATCAGATCGACGTGACGTTTCCATATACTACCATCTTCTAGAATGACAATGTATGACTTTGGAGCCGTTCGTTCTGCCACAGTACTAGGCCACCAAGTTTCATCTGCGCGAACATCCTTAACAAGAACCTGATCTCCTGGGAAAAATTCGCGATACTCTGAATGTATATCGTGGTTTGTCTTTTTATCGCTCTGTTTATTCATTACTTTCACTTTCAAGTCTGGTCTTATTAGCGTTAACCGTGTCCTTAATTCTCTTCCAAGGAATAAGCTTACAGGCGTGCAACCAGTTGTCGCATGTTTTGATGAACGATATGTAAAGTAGGACGCGATCAAGAGCTTTCTGAGATCCCTGCGCGTCTGCTTTACTTGCACTAAGGCTTCGCTTAAATGACTGAACCATGCGTTCTGCTAAGCCGTTACTTTCCGCATGATACGGCGATACTTTCACAATTTTCACACCATTCATTTTCATGAAATGCTCTAATTCTTCACTACGAAACTGAGGATCGTTGTCCGATACAATTTGAGATATAAGTCCGTACTTGCTGAAAGGTGTTCTGAGAACATTCACTGTCGCTTCTGCTGTAGTAGATCGCATCAAGAAAATTTCAGGCCATTTGGAATACGCATCAACAACCACTAAATAATACTGCTTATCTTTCTCCGCAAAATCAATGTGTGCTCTCTGCCATGGTCCCCCGGGCCACATCCACGGCATCATGGGTGTAGGTGACGGTACACTACAAACTTGTTGACAACTCGAACAGTGTCTTACTGTTTGCTCAATGGCTTTGTCCATGTCTGGCCACCAAACATAACTATGTGCCGTTTCTTTCATTCTGACCATTCCAGGATGTGCAATAGGCCTAATGTGCAATATGTAATTCATTTAAAACACAATCTCTATATTTGGATGGTATAATGACTCGCAAACCCCACATTAAACAGTCTTGCTCAACCGATAACTCTTGTCAACGATTAAAGTATGGTTTCAATCGCAAATCCTCAATTTCTGACGGCCATCCGTGTCCCGTGAATTCTATTACGCGTGATAGTACTAGATCTCCACATGTTGCCTGTCGAATCTCTTTTGCCGTCACTGGTAAACTGTCCAGCATTCTACCCCAATGTTGAAAATTTCATCTTCATTACCCTTGCGTGTCGTAGGTAATGGTAACCTTGATAGAGCATCTGCAAATATGTTTTCCTTCGAGGGAATATACCGCATTGTATATGCAAACGTTGACAATGTCACTGCCCATCTTTGTAGACGCTGCGCTGCAAGTGTCGGAATACCTGTGTTCGGACCCAATATGTGTTCTAATGGTTTATTGTCCATGTAAATGGTAAATTGTCTACCATATAGGTACGTTTCAAAACATTTTACTCCAAACATAATTGCTAAAGCCTCCTTGTCCAACTGTGAATATCCTTGTTCTGCCTTGTTCAAACTTCTCGAAGCGTAAGAAATAGGCCGTTTCACCCCATCACTGTACATGTGTATTATTGTTGCTCCAATTCCGTAAGGAGATGCATCAGTCGCAAGATTGAATGGCAGTTCTGGATCGTAATGAGCTAAGAGTTTTTCTGATGATAGGGCATTCAATAAAGTAAAACAAGCCATGTCGCATTCCTCGGTCCATTTGAAAGCTTTGCTCCCAAGTAGTTGAACTAACAACTGGTGTGCCATGGAAGACAAATTGGGCACAAACTTTGCTTGGAAATTCAACGTTCCTAGCCAGTTCTGTCATATCCCATGGTGTTGGTACATCACGTATTGCATCCACCTTGTCGTCCGTAGACTGAATTCCTCGTGCCGATATACGGCGTCCCATGTAAACAACGCTTTCTTGCTTAAAATGACATTTGTCTACTTTCAACCGCAAACCGTATTTACGAAACCCTTCAAATACTTTGCCTAGATTGTTCACATGCTCGTCATCATTTCTGTCTGAAACTAACACATCATCCATGTAAGCAAGTATGGTCTAGACTGGCTAACACTTGATCTATGAACCGTTGCCAAATAGCTGGGCTTGAAGAAATACCGAACTGCAACCTTGTGTATCTGAACATTCCCTTGTTTGTATTTATAGTTACCAGCTCCTGCGACTTTTCATCTAGTAACATTTGCTGATAAGCACATTTAAGATCAATTTTCGAAAACTTGTCACCGCTTGTCATTTTGTTAAAAACCTCATCTGGTGTAGGAATCGGATACTGATCTGTGTGGATAACCTTGTTTACAGTCACCTTATAGTCCCCACAAATTCGAATTGTTCCATCTGCTTTTGGAACACAAACTATTGGTGTCGCCCATTCGCTGACATCCACTGGTTTGATAAGAATTACGGTCAAGTCGGACCGTGGTCACCTCGGACCGTGGTCACCGGACCAATTAACGGTCGAGGTGACCACGGTCCGAGGTGACCATGTCAAGTCGGACCATCTGTGTGGTCAAGTCGGACCACCATGCTCAACAAATGTAAATAAGAAAAACAAGTAGTTTACAAAAAACACGTTTTAATAAACAAATCAATGAATTTACAAACACAAACAAAACAAAAACACAAACAAACAAAAACAAAAACAAAAAAAAAAACACAACACCAAACCACAAAAACACAAACCCAACACCAAAACCAACAAAACCCACCAACCCCACAAACAAAAAACAACCAACCAAAAAAAACCAAACAAAAAACAAACACACCAAAAAACACACACCAAAAAACAAAACAACAACAAAAAACCCACAAAAAAACACAAACAACAAAACATTTGATAATACCTTCATGTTCTATACGCGAACGTTCACTCTCGACCGCGTGACGCATAGAAAACGGTACTGGTCGTGGCTTATGAAATATCGGAATAACGTCATCTTTCATGTGCAAACTGGCTTTGATACCTTACCTGGTATTTTGCCTTGCTCTGGCTGAAATATGTCTGCATATTGTGCATTCAAATCCACAACACGTCCTGTATTTATGCAATATTGGTCTGGAGAAAACATTTTGTGCCAGTCTAACTTGATGACCTTTAACCAAGCTCTCCCCAATAACGGTGGTGCATACCTGTCTGCTTTAATTACAACTATAGGTAATGTAGCCTTCTGATCATTATAATTCACCTGTACCTTGATTGGACCTGCTATGTTAAGCTCAGTACCGGAATATGCATGTAGTTTGCGCTCTACTGATTCCAATGGTAGGTTCTTAAAATGCTTATTGTAAACTGTGTAGTTCATAACCGATACAGTAGCACCTGTGTCTACTTCCATGTCAACTCCCTGCAATGTAACTGGGACTCTCAGTGTGGGCGTAACCGTGTCAACATGAAATACTTCAGAATTGCCCCGATACTCTACAGTGAAAACTGAGTCTACAAATTCATTTGAACCTTCATTATCTGCCTTTTCTGCTGCAACATACCAAACATGACCATGTGTTTTGCCTTGAAACCACTTAGATCTATCTGATGTTTGTTTATTTGTATGTGAAGATCTGGTGACATTTGATCTACATTCAGATTTTAGATGTCCTACTTTGTTACATTTGTAACATATTGCGTTTTTATGCCTGCATTCATCCCGTATGTGATTACTAAGTCTGCATCGGTCACATTTCTTGCAATTATTGGGTGCTTCGGCTGCTGGGTTATACTGATATTGCTTCTTCCGCGCGAAACCTACTTTGTTCACTTCACTAGGACCGCCAATACTATGCACATTCTTAGATGTAGCTTCTTCTGCCAATGCAATGTCCAATGCCTGGTCAAAAGTGTAAGTCTTTGACAACAATTTCTTTTGGATTCCGCCAGACAATAAACCACAGACGAACCTGTCTCTCAGGCTTTGCTTCAACTGATCACCAGCGAACTCACAGTATGTTGACAGCTGCTTCACATGTGTCGCAAAATCTGTGATACTCTGACCTGACATCTGCTTAGCTGAGTGAAACTTAAAACGCTCTCCAACTACTACTCTACGTGGACTAAAATGTTGCTTCAGCATTTCCGTTAATTGGTTCAATGTCTTATCACTGGGTGCCTCTGGGTAACATAGGTCTTTCAGGATTTTATATGTGGACTTCCCAATGCTACTAAGTAGAATATCCTTGCGTCTGGCTACCGTGCCATCCTCTAACTTAATGTCAACAGCGATAAAGTACTGTTTTAGCCTTTCCAAATAACAATCAATGTCACCATCGTATGTATTACTGCTGGTTACCAATGTCCTGGTTGAGTAGGTTTTACTGCTGGTTACCAATGTCCTGGTTAAGTAGGTATTACTGCTGATTACCAATGTCTTGGTTGAGTAGGTTTTACTGCTGGTTACCAATGTCCTGGTTAAGTAGGTATTACTGCTGATTACCAATGTCCTGGTTGAGTAGATTTGCCATTACTGCTAATTACCAATGTCCTGGTTAAGTAGGTTTACCATTACTGCTGGTTACCAATGTCCTGGTTGAGTATATTTGCCATTACTGCTGCTGGATACCAATGTCCTGGTTGAGTAGGTTTGCCATTACTGCTAATTACCAATGTCCTGGTTAAGTAGGTTTACCATTACGGCTGGTTACCAATGTCCTGGTTAAGTAGGTTGACCATTATGGCTGGTTACCAATGTCCTGGTTGAGTAGGTTTACCATTACTGCTGGTTACCAATGTCCTGGTTAAGTAGGTTTACCATTACAACTGGTTACCAATGTCCTGGTTAAGTAGGTTTACCATTACTGCTGGTTACCAATGTCCTGGTTAAGTAGGTTGACCATTACTGCTGGTTACCAATGTCCTGGTTAAGTAGGTTTACCATTACTGCTGGTTACCAATGTCCTGGTTAAGTAGGTTTACCATTACTGCTGGTTACCAATGTCCTGGTTGAGTAGGTTCACCATTACTGCTGGTTATCAATGTCCTGGTTGAGTAGGTTTACCATTACTGCTGGATACCAATGTCCTGGTTGAGTAGGTTTGCCATTACTGCTGGTTACCAATGTATTGGTTGAGTTGGTTTACCATTACTGCTGGTTACCAATGTCCTGGTTGAGTAGGTTTGCCATTACTGCTGGTTACCAATGTCCTGGTTGAGTATGTTTACCATTACTGCTGGTTACCAATGTCCTGGTTGAGTTGGTTTACCATTACTGCTGGTTACCAATGTCCTGGTTGAGTTGGTTTACCATTACTGCTGGTTACCAATGTCTTGGTTGAGTATGTTTACCATTACTGCTGGTTACCAATGTCCTGGTTAAGTAGGTTTGCCATTACTGCTGGTTACCAATGTCCTGGTTAAGTAGGTTTACCATTACTGCTGGTTACCAATGTCCTGGTTAAGTAGGTTTACCATTACTGCTGGTTACCAATGTCCTGGTTGAGTAGGTTTGCCATTACTGCTGGTTACCAATGTCTTGGTTGAGTATGTATTACTGTTGGTTTTTTTTTTTTTTTTTTTTTTTTTGGAGCCACGTTTAAGGTCCGTTTATTTGCCTCGTCGTAGGTAGCAAGCGGGTCGAGGCCATCCCACTTGTACCTTACAAAGAACATAGTAATGAAATTTGTACAAAACAGTTACATTTACATATGTATACAATACATTGCATAATTCAATATATAAGAATGTTATGTTTAGACAAAGCATGTGAAAAAGAAGAGAAAAATTAACACAAAAAATAGAAAAATAATAGTCTTGTCTAAATATCGCAAGAGAAAAAAAAAAGAGATCTACTTCGGCTTGTTATATATATTGAATAAAATTACTCCAATCCTTATTGAATTTTTCTATTTCATCGTTTCAAAATGCTGTATATTTTTCTAATTTAATTCTTGCAATTACTTTTTGCTTAAAAATCATTATGTTAGGTAACAACTTATTCTGTTTGCAGGTATGTATAAAATATTTTGCAAATAATAAAATGTACGATACTGTTTTATTGTTAGTATGAAAATATACATCGAATTTGTCTTGATTTATATCAATATCCTCCATCCATTTAAATAATTCATTCCAAAAACATTGCGATCTTGTGCAGTTCCAGAACAGGTGATCTATACTTTCTATTTCCATACTACAAAAATCACACAAGCTAGATTCAATTAAATTACATTTGAATAAAAATTTGTTAGTTGCTATATTTCTATGTAGGAAGTTGTACTGAAAGTTTTGAAGAATATTATCCTTGCAAATTTCAAAAGCCTTAGTATATATATCTTTCCAACTGAACTGTTTTTGCGGGAAAATCGGTTCCCATTTTATTTGTGATTTTGTCTTATCTTGTAAGTTTTTCATTTTTTTGTATTTCAGTAAGTTTTTTATTTATATAGCTTGTATTTGTCTTATCTAAGATTTCATATGCATTTATCTTGTCAGTAGGAGTATCAAAGTCACCAACACTCTCCAGCTTCCTTATCCATTCTTTGGGAATTGATGCTATTAATTTATAATAATTGAGGAATTCAGTGTTAGATATTTGATATTCCGTATTTAAATCTTTTAGAGTTTTAAATGTTTTGGTATCCATGTTATAGATGTCTTTGACATAAATTATGTTTTTGTTGATCCAATGAGGGAATACCATAGTATCGTTATTATTTTTTATATGTGAGTTATTCCAAAGTATCTGCGTTTTTATGTGTTGGGGGTCTTTGTCATAGTTGATTTTGCTCCATGCTATCAAAATTTCTTTTAAAAATGTACTTGTAATTTTTAATTTCATTATGTCTCTTGTTGTTATATTACTTCGAAATAAAAGCCATCCGCCTATTTTTTGTAGCTGTTTATTTATTATAAATTTCCATGCACCTTTATTCGACACATTGATTATTCTTTTGATCCAACTGGATTTTGATGGAGTTTAGAAATAACTTGATATCAATCATGTTTAATCCTCCATATTTAAAGTCTTGTATTACAACGTTACGTTTTACTTTATCTCTTTTTGAGTTCCATATTAATTTGTAGCTGTTTTGAGTTAACATGTTTAAAGTTTCATCAGATGGGTTTGGGAGGACAGAGAATAAGTATGTTAATTTTGGTAATATTAATGATTTATACACTGAGATATTACCTATTGTAGTTAGTCTTCTAGCTTTCCATCTTTTGATATCGGTATGGAATTGATGTATTCGTTGTTCATAGTTTAAATGAAGTATTTGTTTTGGTTTTGCATGGAAAATGATACCCAACGTTTTAGCACTTTCTGGAGTCCATTGTATTTTTTCATTCTTCTTTCTACAGTAAATAAGATCATGATGATTCCTAATAGACCCTATTCTGAGAACTGAACATTTATCATAATTAAGTTTTAGGCCTGAAATACATGCAAAGTCATCAAACATTTGTAACATTTCTGAATAGCTCTTCTTAGAGCCATCTAAAATAATAGTGGCATTGTCTGCAAACATACTATTTTTCACTTCTTTGTCGGACATTGATATACCTTTCACATCATTATTATTACGTATTGCAATGGATAGTAACTCGATAGCTAATATAAAAATATACGGTGATAAAGGACAACCTTGTCTAACCCCTCTTTTTATGCTAAATGACTCTGACAAAAAAACGTTATATAACACACAACTTGAAGGGTTATTGTAGAAAAGTTTGATCCATTCTTTTAGGATAGGGCCAAAATTAAATATATCTAGTACCGTTTGCATAAACTTATGGTTCAGGCTGTCGAACGCTTTTTCAAAATCGGCAAAGAATAAAAGACCAGGAACATTATTGTTTTCAGTATATTCTATGACATCATACAATAACCGTATGTTTTCTCCTATATATCGGCCTTTTATAAAGCCTGTTTGGCTGTTGTCTATTAATTTATCTAGGACTGATTTTATTCTGTTAGCAATTACTTTAGCAACTATCTTGTAATCCACGTTTAACAAGCTTATAGGTCTCCAATTTGAAAGAAGAGATAAGTCTTTCCCTGGTTTAGGTAATAATGTGATTATACTTTGTGCTTGTAATTGACTAAGTAATTCTGTTTCTAAAGAGAAGTTAAAAGAGGCTACCAAATCTGTTTTTATTTCGTTCCAATATAGCTTGTAGAATTCCACATTTATACCATCGGATCCTGGACTTTTGCCATTTTTCATATCCTTAATAGCTTGTTTACATTCATCTTCTGTTATCATTCCTTCACATGATTGCTTTTCAGCATCTGATAGTTTAGGTATTACATGTTCATTGTAAAAATTATGATTTATATTTGTCTGCTTACTTTCTTTATATAGGTTTTCATAATATCGTTTCTGTTCATATAGGATTTCATTTTGATTTGTAACAGTCTTACCGTCTACATTTAAATTCGTAATTAGTTTTCTTTCGGCATTCCTTTTTTCTAGTGCTTTCAGTAATTTAACATTTCTTTCCCCATTCTCAATTTTGTAACTTTTGATTCTTGTTATAATTCCATTTATCTTTTCATTATAAAACTCTTCTAATTCTGTCTTTTTTTGGTTTATATCTCTATTAAGATTTTCTTCGTATTTATCGGATAGTCTGTTCTCTATTTCTTCAATTTCCTTTGTAATGTTTTTATAATAGTTTGTATTTATTTTATTTGTGTAGCTTGCAAATTTAATAGTTTCATTTCGAATGGTGCTTTTGATTATTTCCCATCTAATTTGTGGATTTGCATCTTTATTTATTTCCCGTGTTTCACTTATGGCTTTTGACATGTTTTCTTTATATTCGTCTTCTAAAAGCAGACTATTATTCATTTTGAAAACACCCGGGCCTCTTTCTATGGGATCAAAGTCAATTTCAACAAACACTATAGAGTGGTCTGACTTAAAACTTTGTTCAGGATGTCATTTGAGATGAGTATATAATCAAGTCTACATGCTATACCTGGTCTTACCGCAGAACGCCAAGTGTATCTTTTCTTGTTTGGATTATGAATTCTATATACATCAACAAGTTCAAATGTTTCCATAAGTGACTTTAATTTATTCCGACTTTTTGAATGCGTTTGATAGTTACCACCTTGTTTATCCAAATTTGGGTCTAGAGGAACGTTAAGATCCCCACCTGTTATGAATGAATTGTCAGAGTGGTTCTTCATGAAATCTTCAAGTTTTTGAAAAAACATCATGTCGTCCCTGTTTGGGCCATAAATGTTTATAATAATTATCTGTTTATTTTCAATCTTGGCCTGTACTGCTAACATGCGTCCAATAACAATTTCATATATTTTCATAATTTCTATTTTTAATCCGTTTTTTATCAAAATTGCTACACCTGTTTGATTTGAACTATTACCGCTACATATAATTTTACCATCCCATTCTTTTTCCCAGTCTTTGCGGTCCGACTCTACAATGTACTTCTTGCAGTAAAGTTATACCTGCGTTTTGAGATTTTATCCATTGGAACACAGCATTTCTCTTTTTTTTGTTTGCTAAATCATTAACATTATAAGTAAAAATTGTAGTTTGATACATGTTCATGTCTATGTGAAAAACATGTGATAATACCGAAGTAGTTTATGATGCAAATGATTAAAAAGAACATAACGAAAATAAATGATTATTGACTAGTAAGCAAGAATACTAGATCGCTTATTTAAATATTGTTATTAGAAGTCTGTGTTGTTTATATATTGCATTTAGATATCGTAGGATATTTCATCATTTCGATTTTTTGTGTTTACATGATGTCAGTATATGATTCATTTACAAAGCAAGCTGCACCCCAATATGCTCCCCCGACGTCGTTTTGCACCTCACGGGTCAGCCTCGAATCCGGCGTCAGTCTAGCATACAGGGATAACATATGATATAGTTGTCAGATTTTATCCTTATACTAAATCTAATGGAAGAGAAAATTACCATTACTGCTGGTTACCAATGTCCTGGTTGAGTATATTTGCCATTACTGCTGGATACCAATGTCCTGGTTGAGTAGGTTTGCCATTACTGCTAATTACCAATGTCCTGGTTAAGTAGGTTGACCATTATGGCTGGTTACCAATGTCCTGGTTGAGTAGGTTTACCATTACTGCTGGTTACCAATGTCCTGGTTGAGTAGGTTTACCATTACTGCTGGTTACCAATGTCCTGGTTAAGTAGGTTTACCATTACAACTGGTTACCAATGTCCTGGTTAAGTAGGTTTACCATTACTGCTGGTTACCAATGTCCTGGTTAAGTAGGTTGACCATTACTGCTGGTTACCAATGTCCTGGTTAAGTAGGTTTACCATTACTGCTGGTTACCAATGTCCTGGTTAAGTAGGTTTACCATTACTGCTGGTTACCAATGTCCTGGTTGAGTAGGTTCACCATTACTGCTGGTTATCAATGTCCTGGTTAAGTAGGTTTGCCATTACTGCTGGTTATCAATGTCCTGGTTGAGTAGGTTTACCATTACTGCTGGATACCAATGTCCTGGTTGAGTAGGTTTGCCATTACTGCTGGTTACCAATGTATTGGTTGAATTGGTTTACCATTACTGCTGGTTACCAATGTCCTGGTTGAGTAGGTTTGCCATTATTGCTGGTTACCAATGTCCTGGTTGAGTATGTTTACCATTACTGCTGGTTACCAATGTCCTGGTTGAGTTGGTTTACCATTACTGCTGGTTACCAATGTCCTGGTTGAGTTGGTTTACCATTACTGCTGGTTACCAATGTCTTGGTTGAGTATGTTTACCATTACTGCTGGTTACCAATGTCCTGGTTAAGTAGGTTTGCCATTACTGCTGGTTACCAATGTCCTGGTTAAGTAGGTTTGCCATTACTGCTGGTTACCAATGTCCTGGTTAAGTAGGTTTACCATTACTGCTGGTTACCAATGTCCTGGTTGAGTAGGTTTGCCATTACTGCTGGTTACCAATGTCTTGGTTGAGTATGTATTACTGTTGGTTACCAATGTCCTGGTTGAGTAGGTTTGCCATTACTGCTGGTTACCAATGTCCTGGTTAAGTAAGTTTACCATTACTGCTGGTTACCAATGTCCTGGTTGAGTAGGTTTTACTGCTGGTTACCAATGTCCTGGATAAGTAGGTATTACTGCTGATTACCAATGTCCTGGTTGAGTAGGTTTGCCATTACTGCTAATTACCAATGTCCTGGTTAAGTAGGTTTACCATTACGGCTGGTTACCAATGTCCTGGTTGAGTTGGTTTACCATTACTGCTGGTTACCAATGTCCTGGTTGAGTAGGTTTACCATTACGGCTGGTTACCAATGTCCTGGTTGAGTAGGTTTGCCATTACTGCTGGTTACCAATGTCCTGGTTAAGTAGGTTTACCATTACTGCTGGTTACCAATGTCCTGGTTGAGTATGTTTACCATTACTGCTGGTTACCAATGTCCTGGTTGAGTATGTTTACCATTACTGCTGGTTACCAATGTCCTGGTTGAGTATGTTTACCATTACTGCTGGTTACCAATGTCCTGGTTGAGTATGTTTACCATTACTGCTGGTTACCAATGTCCTGGTTGAGTATGTTTACCATTACTGCTGGTTACCAATGTCCTGGTTGAGTATGTTTACCATTACTGCTGGTTACCAATGTCCTGGTTGAGTATGTTTACCATTACTGCTGGTTACCAATGTCCTGGTTGAGTATGTTTACCATTACTGCTGGTTACCAATGTCCTGGTTGAGTATGTTTACCATTACTGCTGGTTACCAATGTCCTGGTTGAGTATGTTTACCATTACTGCTGGTTACCAATGTCCTGGTTGAGTATGTTTACCATTACTGCTGGTTACCAATGTCCTGGTTAAGTAGGTTTACCATTACTGCTGGTTACCAATGTCCTGGTTAAGTAGGTTTTACTGCTGATTACCAATGTCCTGGTTGAGTATGTTTACCATTACTGCTGGTTACCAATGTCCTGGTTGAGTATGTTTACCATTACTGCTGGTTACCAATGTCCTGGTTGAGTATCTATACCTTTACTGCTGGTTACCAATGTCCTGGTTGAGTATCTATACCTTTACTGCTGGTTACCAATGTCCTGGTTAAGTAGGTTTACCATTACTGCTGGTTACCAATGTCCTGGTTAAGTAGGTTTACCATTACTGCTAACTACCAGTCCTGAACGAGTAATTTTTCTTCATATTGCCTATTACCAGTCATGGACTCATGGTAAAGTATGTTCATCATACCAATACTATTCTGGTTCACTTGGCTTGACGATGATGGATTATATTGTCAGTTAATTACCAGTAGTATTTCTATAAATTACAGGTTTTAGAGAAATGATGAACAATGGAAATGTTGTGAAAAAAGCATTGTGAAATGGCAGGTAAGTATTGCACTGTACCATAACAGTTTATGTTCCTCTGTTCTGCCTATTCACTATAAAATATGCAACTTCTTATAATAAAACAACATGCATTTGAAACCAGAAAATCATATTCTTGACGAGGTATTTTAATATACATTTGATTGATCTCAGATTGAAATCAGGTTTACAATATTGTTAATTTCACCATAATTCAAACTGATGTGACGTTGGTCTGTATTACGGCATGTGAGATAAACATTATTTCTGGATAATAACAGTAGTATTTAAAGAATGTGTAATTATTTTTGTACTTCAAAAGTGACAACTACCAAAACCTTGGCATTAAGGAAATTGTTATTTATATTTTTAACAAGGCAAACATAATTCCAATTTAAATATGCACTTAAAGCAATCTTGTTACTGCATAATTATATCTTCCAAACGTTTGTATGACTATTTTGTATATACAGATGGCAAGGATACTGCCAGAAGACAGACCGAGTCCAGAATGTCATCTCAAGATAGTTCAGCAGTTCGAACTCGCAGTGATTCCCGGGATCGTGGTAACATGGACATGCCTGTGTTGTCTCGATCTACCTCTCGCTCAGAACCTCAGCTTGGCAGGTCCGAGTCTAGGGACAGGACATCAGGGGTGTCCCGAGTGGAATCACGTGATAGACCTAAATACGAAGCATCAATATCGAGATCAAAAGACTCGTCTCTTACTTTGTCATTGTCACGACCGGAGTCTTCAAAATCAACAAAATCCGACTCACTGAAGACAAAGTATGAGAGTAAACATAAAGCTGAATCTCCTGACAAAACGTCTAAGCA
Organism: Archivesica marissinica; assembly: GCA_014843695.1. Classification (NCBI taxonomy): domain Eukaryota; kingdom Metazoa; phylum Mollusca; class Bivalvia; order Venerida; family Vesicomyidae; genus Archivesica; species Archivesica marissinica. The sequence continues at coordinate 52,198,840 of CM026387.1, forward strand.
TTCTGATGGTGATAAGAAATCTAAGTCCCAGGTACTAGATGCTCTACCACCTGAGCCAGAACATAAAGAACCAATCAAATTAAAGCTTTCATTGGCCCATATACGAATGTATGGTTCGAAGTCATCTACTATGGATGATTCAGACTCTGCTTCATCTGATGATTATGAAGAACCTGTGAAAAAAACAAAGAAAAGAGAGGGCAGCTCTGGAAAAAAGAAAAAGTGAGCACTCTGTAGATCATTTTTTATTTTATGCTTTCCAATGAAATATAAAAATTTATCAGTGAAATATAATGTGATAGTCCGGCAGTTGGATGGCGTATTTCCATATAAGCATGCAAAGAAGTCTATACAAAATGTTTTTGCAGTTTCTAGTAGGTAATACATTATCAATTAAGAAACTGGATGATGACACCTGGTCATCCTTGGGCAACTCTCAGAATTCAAGATGGCGTCAAAGATGGCCACCAAATTAAATATCATGCATATAATTTATAATTTATAATGGAGTTGTCCATGCAAACTTCAAAACGCGTCAAACTAATTAACAGGGGCCCCATTGTATTGGGTTCATAAACAGTGTTACAAACAATTTGTTAAAAGCTAACACATTATTTGTATTTGTTTTTAAGAATCGCAGTTTAATATTTCTAATAAAGAAACAAATAAATATATTTAAAACATATGATATATGATCTCAATATCTCAGATAAACTATAAATTCCAATGTTCTGTTATCTTACCTACCTAGACCTAGAGCTCAATACCACCGAAGAATCGCTTTATACGATATAGTAGGAAAATGTACGGGAAATAGACAATCAATAAAATCACGTTTCAACATCCGCCATTGTTACGTTTTTGATGAAATTTCCCAAATTCAAAGCAAATAAATGTTATCTAAGTTCATAGTTGGTCTAAATCAATGCCATTATATATATATATCATCGGTACATTGTTAGAACAGTTATTTTTATAACGTTTGCCAAACGTACCTACTTATTGAAAAGTGGTGGGGACGATGTGGGTCGAAATTTCGCCTGGAAAAAAATGTTGTGAAGGCTGTACCCGTGTATAATGCGTACTAGACAAATTCCTCAAGGATTTCAGTAATAAAAGTGCTCGTTATACATAGCAAATGAAGGTACACAATTGACATTTTGATACTGTGTATTGACTCATATTATTGGCACACAGGAGTTTAATTGAGCCAGAATTTGTCATTACAATGTGATAATATGACTAATATACATACACTGTCTTTGTATACATGAACGACAATCAGGACATTTCACACATTTCAAATAATAATCATTTAATAATAACAGTATTACATGATTATTAATTTATTTGAAGCAAGTGGAAGTTGTGATAGCTCAGTGGTATCGTGTTCGCTTCATGTGCGAAAGGCCCGGAATTCGAGCCTCGCTGGAGCCGTTACGATTGTGCCCTTAGGCAAGGCATTTAAATTCCACAGGCCTCTTCTCTCTACCTCGTGGCGATGGATTCCATCAGGAATGAGGTCTTGAGAGTGATTAATATAAGTTATAAGAACTTGTTTCGCAATCGAGCTAAAATAAATTTGTATAAACCTAGTGGAAAATCAATTAATCTGAATCTTGTGGATAGCGTAGAGACTGTGTACATGCAGTGATGCACCAGTCACATGACCGGATGTAGTGGCCTGAAGCTACAACATGTAGGAGCTGATGTGGTTCCGAATAACTAACCAATCAAATACAGTCGTTGCCATCCGTTTGTAATACGGGGAAAACAGCATGACAGGTCCTTTTGTTTGTACCTGTATGTGGTATCTGCTGGGTTATATACATGATAAGAATAAAGAGAATTCTATACATACATGTATATATATAACTGTTTGTATTGTTTTTGTAACATTAGGAGTAAAGACAAAGGTCGATCACGTAAATCCAAGTCTCATACAGTGGATGTGGACTCGCATGCGGTTGATGTGGACTCGCAGGCGCCACCGGAGCTGGAGCTGATGGAGACTGGCGAGGTGCCTGCGATTACCAGCGATGCAGAAGTTTGTTTGAGTATTGACCTTGAGCCCATGGCTCCTCCTGATATGGACATATCCACAGACAGTGCACCAGGTAACCAATCATTGTACCGGGTAAACAATCATTTGAGAATGAGATGAGGTTATGTACCTGACATAGGAACAAGTCTAAAAGATTATGGTATTGCACATTACATTGCTCTATTTAACCATCCGTTTATGAGAATGGATATCTATGGCTATTGTATCCTGAGTACAGGGCATTCACTAGACATTGAAAGTCAAGAGTCAATGAATGACCCTTGAGGTCAAAATCTCAAGAGTCAAGCTGGATTTTTTAAGAGTCAATATGCATATTGGTATTTTCCGTACAGATAACTTTTTCCTGACCATATAATAACCTCTGGACCAAGGTGTGTCTTGGGTGCAACCAGTAATTTTGTTATCTTAATTAGAGAAAACATTGACTAGTTTGCCGAGCTTTGCATCTGGGCTTAGAACCTTTACAAGTAGTTTCATGTTATTTTGTGACGTCCGTGTTCCAGTGGTACATGTAGAGCATTGGATTTGGAATAGAATGGTCCGGGTTTGATACTCGGTTAGGTCACGTGGGTAGTGTCATTGAGCAAGGCACCTCACACAAATTGCTTAGTACTGGTTAACCACTCAGGTCGACTAATTCTGCCCAGGAAAGCATGTCTAGGTCCCAGCAAGTGGTTTGACATAAATATATCATACATAAATACAACTTGTATAGTTCTACATCAATGTATCCCAGTTGCAAAGGTTACCAAATGATCATGAGTAGTTGATTTCAACATGCGCCTTCTGGGGTCCTGCATCCAGATTAGCCTCGACAAACCAATAGAAATGTCCATATTTTTTAGCTGCATTTAATTTTTCATGAAATTAGTATGAAATGGATCGAGTACTGTTCCACGACATTGTTAAACATGAATTTCTTATATAAAGGGAACTCATTTCAATATATATGCATTTTTGAATTTAAGCAGAATTCTATCCATGTGTAATATGTATAAGTAGTATCATTTGCGAAATCAACTAAAATTCCGAGTTATTCCGGCGAGTGAACGAGATTTTTGATCAGCTGTTCCCAAACTGGGACGAATCTGAAAATGTTCATTCATAATGTAAGATAATGACGTGAAAACTCGGAATTACTATGAAAAGAAGTAATTTTCATAAAATATACTAGTATTTAGTTACGAATTGCAATAAATCATAAAAACTCGTAAATTAAATTGGTTATTGGCTACAAAGATGTTTTATCATTAACTGGCGTCGTATAATTTGCGACAGCCCCGGCATCAGTATATTCAAATGGACGCACTTAGATTTACGGCTGGAGTCACCGATTTCAAAACAAAATGCGTGTAGCTTATAGTTTGTTCCGGAAATGATTTTGGTATCAACAATAATATAAAAGCATGACCGTTTGGTTTAAGCATATTTATTCGTCATAATATACACACTATACATATACATAATATACACACTATACATAATATACACACTATACATAATATACACACTATACATAATATACACACTATACATAATATACACACTATACATAATATACACACTATACATATACATAATATACACACTATACATATACATAATATACACACTATACATAATATACACACTATACATAATATACACACTATACATAATATACACACTATACATAATATACACACTATACATAATATACACACTATACATAATATACACACTATACATAATATACACACTATACATATACATAATATACACACTATACATAATATACACACTATACATATACATAATATACACACTATACATATACATAATATACACACTATACATATACATAATATACACACTATACATAATATACACACTATACATATACATAATATACACACTATACATATACATAATATACACACTATACATATACATAATATACACACTATGCATAATATACACACTATACATATACATAATATACACACTATACATAATATACACACTATACATATACATAATATACACACTATACATATACATAATATACACACTATGCATATACATAATATACACACTATACATATACATAATATACACACTATACATATACATAATATACACACTATGCATATACATAATATACACACTATACATATACATAATATACACACTATACATATACATAATATACACACTATACATATACATAATATACACACTATACATATACATAATATACACACTATACATATACACACTATACAATGAGTATACATATACATAATATACACACTATACATATACATAATATACACACTATACATAATATACACACTATACATATACATAATATACACACTATACATATACATAATATACACACTATGCATATACATAATATACACACTATACATATACATAATATACACACTATGCATATACATAATATACACACTATACATATACATAATATACACACTATACATATACATAATATACACACTATACATATACACACTATACAATGAGTATACATATACATAATATACACACTATACATATACATAATATACACACTATACATAATATACACACTATGCATAATATACACACTATACATATACATAATATACACACTATACATATACATAATATACACACTATACATATACATAATATACACACTATGCATAATATACACACTATACATAATATACACACTATACATATACATAATATACACACTATACATATACATAATATACACACTATACATATACATAATATACACACTATACATATACATAATATTAGGGGTGTAACGATGCATCGAAATATCGATGCATCGCAATAGACAGCGTCACGATAGTCAACCATCGATGGTAAATATGACCATCGATAGTATTGACTATTGCGGCAGTACTATCGCAATAGTTTCGATAGTTGCCAGGGATGGCGAAATCGGTCATTTGTTACGCCGGGCAAGTAGATTTTCGAATGTAACTTGTCCGTGGACAAGTAAAAATACCGGCGAGTGCATTTACTTTATGTTCCCATGGCATTTAAATCGTATTTTAAAGAGAAAGCATCGGCAAATGTTCTTGTTTATTTTCCTGCGGAACTTCCGCAATAAACACAAGCCAGCCGACAACGGTGGCGGACAACATTTCCAGCCGACAATAACCTGAATAAGAACCGGAAATGTCAAGAGTTATCGCCCGTCACATAAAAACTGTGTAAAATGCGGTGGGTATGCAATGTATTTTCCGCTCAAAACAAGCCAGCTGTCAATAAGAATAACTACTGTCGAAAATGGCTTCTTTGGTACTGAATAGTGAGCAAAGTAGGCGATGTGACCCCCATAATCCCGGGTATGGGTAATTTAAAGTGCTATAGCGCATGCGTCAGTTACAAGTATACTACGCGGTCGCTAAATCGATATACGGGAACGGGTACGTGACGCAGCCTTATTATTGAAGACGACAGGTAAACAATCATGTAACTTAGCGGGACTGTGTATCGATTTTTAAATAAGGTTGGTTTATATTATTTAAACATATAAAGTTCGGATATACGGGCAAGTGGGTTTTCAACTTTTCACTACGGACAAGTAAATTAGTGCAGTGTGTTCGATGTCATGATAATAAAGAAAAAATTGCATGCTAATAAATAAATACACAGAACTTGTGTATTCCATACGAAACAGAATATTTTTTTAATTAATATGTATTTACACAATACTATTGCAATAGTCCTACAACTATCGCAATACTATCGCAATACTATCGCAATAGTATTTTAACTATCGCAATACTATCGCAATAGTAAAATTGACCCCAATAGTCACCCCTACATAATATACACACTATACATAATATACACACTATGCATAATATACACACTATACATATACATAATATACACACTATGCATATACATAATGTACACACTATACATATACATAATATACACACTATGCATATACATAATATACACACTATACATATACATAATATACACACTATACATAATATACACACCATACATAATATACACACTATACATATACATAATATACACACTATACATATACATAATATACACACTATACATAATATACACACTATACATATACATAATATACACACTATGCATATACATAATATACACACTATACATATACATAATATACACACTATACATATACATAATATACACACTATACATATACATAATATACACACTATACATATACATAATATACACACTATACATAATATACACACTATACATATACATAATATACACACTATGCATATACATAATATACACACTATACATATACATAATATACACACTATACATATACATAATATACACACTATGCATATACATAATATACACACTATACATATACATAATATACACACTATACATATACATAATTTACACACTGCATAATATACACACTATACATATACATAATATACACACTATACATATACATAATATACACACTATACATATACATAATATACACACTATACATATACATAATATACACACTATGCATATACATAATTTACACACTATGCATAATATACACACTATACATATACATAATATACACACTATGCATATACATAATATACACACTATACATATACATAATATACACACTATACATATACATAATATACACACTATACATATACATAATATACACACTATACATATACATAATGTACACACTATGCATAATATACACACTATACATATACATAATGTACACACTATACATAATATACACACTATACATATACATAATATACACACTATACATAATATACACACTATACATAATATACACACTATACATATAAATAATATACACACTATACATATACATAATATACACACTATACATATACATAATATACACACTATACATATACATAATATACACACTATACATAATATACACACTATACATAATATACACACTATACATAATATACACACTATACATATACATAATATACACACTATACATATACATAATATACACACTATGCATATACATAATATACACACTATACATATACATAATATACACACTATACATAATATACACACTATACATAATATCACACTATACATAATATACACACTATACATATACATAATATACACACTATACATAATATACACACTATACATATACATAATATACACACTAACATCTACATAATATACACACTATACATAATATACACACTATACATATACATAATATACACACTATACATAATACACACTATACATATACATAATATACACACTATACATAATATACACACTATACATATACATAATATACACACTATACATATACATAATTACATACACACTATACATAATATACACACTATACATATACATAATACACACTATACATATATACACCCTATACATATACATAATACACACTATACATATACATAATATACACACTATACATAATATACACACTATACATATACATAATATACACACTATACATAATATACACACTATACATATACATAATATACACACTATACATATACATAATATACATACACACTATGCATAATATACACACTATACATATACATAATATACACACTATACATAATATACACCCTATACATATACATAATATACACACTATACATATACATAATATACACACTATACATATACATAATATACACACTATGCATATACATAATATACACACTATACATATACATAATATACACACTATACATAATATACACACTATACATATACATAATATACACACTATACATATACATAATATACACACTATACATATACATAATATACACACTATACATATACATAATATACACACTATACATATACATAATATACACACTATACATATACATAATATACACACTATACATATACATAATATACACACTATGCATATACATAATATACACACTATACATATACATAATATACACACTATACATATACATAATATACACACTATGCATATACATAATATACACACAACATATACATAATATACACACTATACATATACATAATATACACACTATACATATACATAATATACACACTATACATAATATACACACTATACATATACATAATATACACACTATACATATACATAATATACACACTATACATAATATACACACTATACATATACATAATATACACACTATACATAATATACACACTATACTATACATAATATACACACTATACATATACATAATATACACACTATACAATACACAATATACACAATATACACCTATACATAATATACACACTAACATATAACATATACACACTATACATAATATACACACTATACATATACATAATATACACACTATACATATCACATAATAATACACACTATACATAATATACACACTATACATAATATACACACTATACATATACATAATATACACACTATACATAATATACACACTATACATATACATAATATACACACTATACATAACATAATATACACACTATACATAATATACACACTATACATGTACATAATATACACACTATACATATACATAATATACACACTATACATAATATACACACTATACATATACATAATATACACACTATGCATATACATAATATACACACTATACATATACATAATATACACACTATACATATACATAATATACACACTATACATGTACATAATGTACACACTATACATATACATAATATACACACTATACATAATATACACACTATACATATACATAATATACACACTATGCATATACATAATATACACACTATACATATACATAAT
>CM026387.1:52208808-52260735 GCA_014843695.1 Archivesica marissinica
ATATACACACTATACATATACATAATATACACACTATACATATACATAATATACACACTATACATATACATAATATACACACTATACATATACATAATATACACACTATACATATACATAATATACACACTATACATAATATACACACTATACATATACATAATATACACACTATACATATACATAATATACACACTATACATATACATAATATACATATACATAATATACACACTATACATATACATAATATACACACTATACATATACATAATATACACACTATACATATACATAATGTACACACTATACATATACATAATATACACACTATACATATACATAATATACACACTATACATATACATAATATACACACTATACATATACATAATATACACACTATACATATACATAATATACACACTATACATATACATAATATACACACTATACATAATATACACACTATACATATACATAATATACACACTATACATAATATACACACTATACATATACATAATATACACACTATACATATACATAATATACACACTATACATAATATACACACTATACATAATATACACACTATACATATACATAATATACACACTATGCATAATATACACACTATACATATACATAATATACACACTATACATAATATACACACTATACATATACATAATATACACACTATACATAATATACACACTATACATATACATAATATACACACTATACATATACATAATATACACACTATACATAATATACACACTATACATAATATACACACTATACATATACATAATATACACACTATACATATACATAATATACACACTATACATATACATAATATACACACTATACATATACATAATATACACACTATACATATACATAATGTACACACTATACATATACATAATGTACACACTATACATATACATAATATACACACTATACATATACATAATATACACACTATACATATACATAATATACACACTATACATATACATAATATACACACTATACATATACATAATATACACACTATACATATACATAATATACACACTATACATATACATAATGTACACACTATACATAATATACACACTATACATATACATAATATACACACTATACATATACATAATATACACACTATACATATACATAATATACACACTATACATATACATAATATACACACTATACATATACATAATATACACACTATACATATACATAATATACACACTATACATATACATAATATACACACTATACATATACATAATATACACACTATACATATACATAATATACACACTATACATATACATAATATACACACTATACATATACATAATATACACACTATACATAATATACACACTATACATATACATAATATACACACTATACATATACATAATATACACACTATACATAATATACACACTATACATATACATAATATACACACTATACATATACATAATATACACACTATACATAATATACACACTATACATATACATAATATACACACTATACATAATATACACACTATACATATACATAATATACACACTATACATAATATACACACTATACATATACATAATATACACACTATACATAATATACACACTATACATATACATAATATACACACTATACATATACATAATATACACACTATACATATACATAATATACACACTATACATAATATACACACTATACATATACATAATATACACACTATACATATACATAATATACACACTATCATAATATACACACTATACATATACATAAATACACACTATACTATACATAATTACACACTATACATATAATAATATACACACTATACATATACATAATATACACACTATACATAATATACACACTATACATTACATAATATACACACTATACATAATACACACTATACATATACATAATAACACACTATACATATACATAATATACACACTATACATATACATAATATACACACTATACATATACATAATATACACACTATACTATACATAATATACACACTATACATATACATAATATACACACTATACATATACATAATATACACACTATATATACATAATATACACACTATACATATACATAATATACACACTATGCATATACATAATATACACACTATACATATACAATATACATATAATATACACACTATACATATACATAATATACACACTATGCATATACATAATATACATACAATATACATATACATAATATACACACTATACATATACATAATATACATATACATAATATACACACTATACATATACATAATATACACACTATACATATACATAATATACACACTATACATATACATAATATACACACTATACATAATATACACACTATACATAATATACACACTATACATAATATACACACTATACATATACATAATATACACACTATACATAATATACACACTATACATAATATACACACTATACATATACATAATATACACACTATACATATACATAATATACACACTATACATATACATAATATACACACTATACATATACATAATATACACACTATACATAATATACACACTATACATAATATACACACTATACATATACATAATATACACACTATACATATACATAATATACACACTATACATATACATAATATACACACTATACATATACATAATATACACACTATACATATACATAATATACACACTATACATATACATAATATACACACTATACATATACATAATATACACACTATACATATACATAATATACACACTATACATATACATAATATACACACTATACATAATATACACACTATACATATACATAATATACACACTATACATATACATAATATACACACTATACATATACATAATGTACACACTATACATAATATACACACTATACATATACATAATATACACACTATACATATACATAATGTACACACTATACATATACATAATGTACACACTATACATAATATACACACTATACATATACATAATGTACACACTATGCATATACATAATATACACACTATACATATACATAATATACACACTATACATAATATACACACTATACATATACATAATATACACACTATACATATACATAATATACACACTATACATAATATACACACTATACATATACATAATATACACACTATACATATACATAATATACACACTATACATAATATACACACTATACATATACATAATATACACACTATACATAATATACACACTATACATATACATAATATACACACTATACATAATATACACACTATACATATACATAATATACACACTATACATATACATAATATACACACTATACATATACATAATATACACACCATACATAATATACACACTATACATATACATAATATACACACTATACATATACATAATATACACACTATACATAATATACACACTATACATATACATAATATACACACTATACATATACATAATATACACACTATACATATACATAATATACACACTATGCATAATATACACACTATACATATACATAATATACACACTATACATATACATAATATACACACTATACATATACATAATATACACACTATACATATACATAATATACACACTATACATAATATACACACTATACATAATATACACACTATACATAATATACACACTATACATAATATACACACTATACATATACATAATATACACACTATACATAATATACACACTATACATAATATACACACTATACATATACATAATATACACACTATACATAATATACACACTATACATATACATAATATACACACTATACATAATATACACACTATACATAATATACACACTATACATAATATACACACTATACATAATATACACACTATACATATACATAATATACACACTATACATATACATAATATACACACTATGCATATACATAATATACACACTATACATATACATAATATACACACTATACATAATATACACACTATACATAATATACACACTATACATAATATACACACTATACATATACATAATATACACACTATACATATACATAATATACACACTATACATATACATAATATACACACTATACATAATATACACACTATACATATACATAATATACACACTATACATATACATAATATACACACTATACATATACATAATATACACACTATACATATACATAATATACACACTATACATAATATACACACTATACATAATATACACACTATACATATACATAATATACACACTATACATAATATACACACTATACATATACATAATATACACACTATACATAATATACACACTATACATAATATACACACTATACATATACATAATATACACACTATACATAATATACACACTATACATATACATAATATACACACTATACATAATATACACACTATACATATACATAATATACACACTATACATAATATACACACTATACATATACATAATATACACACTATACATATACATAATATACACACTATACATAATATACACACTATACATATACATAATATACACACTATACATAATATACACACTATACATAATATACACACTATACATAATATACACACTATACATATACATAATATACACACTATACATAATATACACACTATACATATACATAATATACACACTATACATAATATACACACTATACATATACATAATATACACACTATACATATACATAATATACACACTATACATAATATACACACTATACATATACATAATATACACACTATACATATACATAATATACACACTATACATATACATAATATACACACTATACATATACATAATATACACACTATACATAATATACACACTATACATAATATACACACTATACATATACACACTATACATATACATAATATACACACTATACATATACATAATATACACACTATACATAATATACATACTATACATAATATACACACTATACACACTATACACACTATACATATACACACTATACATATACATAATATACACACTATACATATACATAATATACACACTATACATATACATAATATACACACTATACATAATATACATAATATACACACTATACATATACATAATATACATAATATACACACTATACATATACATAATATACACACTATACATAATATACACACTATACATATACATAATATACACACTATGCATATACATAATATACACACTATGCATATACATAATATACACACTATACATATACATAATATACACACTATGCATAATATACACACTATACATATACATAATATACACACTATGCATATACATAATATACACACTATACATATACACACTATGCATAATATACACACTATACATATACATAATATACACACTATACATATACATAATATACACACTATACATATACATAATATACACACTATACATAATATACACACTATACATATACATAATATACACACTATACATAATATACACACTATACATATACATAATATACACACTATACATATACATAATATACACACTATACATATACATAATATACACACTATACATATACATAATATACACACTATACATAATATACACACTATACATATACATAATATACACACTATACATATACATAATTTACACAGATATATTTACAATGACTAGTGGATTGAATTGGAAGCTATAATAGCTTATTGAAATTCTCTCCACAAGCATGACCGTTTAATATATATTCATTAAATCAGCAGAAAAGTTGTTTTTTCATTTCAATTTGGCTCCAACTTTACGAGAATATATCTAGGCTCATGGTTGTATGCAAATTGGCCGAAGCTGGAGTTGCGGTATTTTTTTTTAGACAGACTCCGCCCTCTCCGAACACATTTGACAGGCAGATTAGGATAATTACACTGTTCAGAAATGTTCGATGACACTTCACTGCTCATCGTACTGGGTCAAAGTTGATCCACTACAAATTGTCACCAAGTTTCAAACAAGCGTCTTTACTGATTTTCATGCGTCAAAACCCTGGAGCTCGGGTCAAATGAACGCCCCCCTGCTGTGCTTGTTTTGTTTAAAACCATTGTCTCAGTTTTGATCCATTTGTGTGTATTCATGTTTTGTGTCACGTCCGATGGCAAAAATATTCAAAATTCCCCGAGTCTATTTGTGGAAAATTACTCGGGTCAAGGTAAAATTGTATCGCGCGTGACTAATATCTCGGACTGCTTTACAAAACAATTTACGCTTATCATGTATCTATAAATAGCAATGATCTCGTTAGCTATAATCAATAACTAGTTGGAAAATCATACAAGCGTGTTTGTTTATTTAACGGGGCATAATGTTTGATTAGTGTGCAAACATGGGACACACTATGAATGCTTATTATATATCTTTCTGTTATTTATGAGCATTTTAATCAGGAAAGCAGGGTTCGACACTAACGCGATCCCAAGGACACCAACAATTGGGGAGGGATTCCGTCGGGTCAGTCAATCAGGTGTTCTGTCGGGACTGTTTATATTTCCAGAAAAAAATAACTATTCCAATGAAAAAATTGAATAAAACAAAATCAATTTTTTATTCATCTATAGTTTGTGAAAATGCAAACATGTACAAATAGCATCGTTATACCGATCAACTGAAAACTGTGGTGTAGCAGGGTTTAAACAAATTTATATTATGTTTCCTATTAAAAGCAAGACACTTGAAACAAATTTATATGATACGGGCCTGTACGGGAGAATGACAGTTTTCACAAATCTCTAAAATCGATAAAACAGTCATGGAAACTAATAATGGAGGGAGGCTGTTGTGGGAACATGTTGATTTGCACACTAATGAAATGAGCTTGTTGTTAAAATCTATTGAAATACTTATCGCTTGTGTTGACATTTTAAGATAACATTATTGGCAAGGATTTGCATCGATCTACGACTTATAGCCACAAATTAGTATCGGAACATTAATTTAAAATGTTCACAATCGTGAAAATTGCAAAATAAAGTGTTCATGAAATTATAGTGTTTTACTTACTGTACAGCTTTATTTTGGACCGACATTTTTTAAAGGAATATCATGTGTACATTTCGACAGCTTGGTTAGAGATATATACATCCAGTTTGGTACGAGGTGTAGATACGGGTATGTTCTGACAGTTTGACGAGAGATGTATTTACAGGTCATTTCTGACAGTTTGACTAGAGATGTATATACAGGTCATTTCTGACAGTTTGACTAGAGATGTATTTACAGGTCATTTCTGACAGTTTGACTAGAGATGTATTTACAGGTCATTTCTGACAGTTTGACTAGAGATGTATTTACAGGTCATTTCTGACAGTTTGACTAGAGGTGTAGATACTGGTATTTTCTGACAGTTTGACTAGAGATGTATTTACAGGTCATTTCTGACAGTTTGACTAGAGATGTATTTACAGGTCATTTCTGACAGTTTGACTAGAGATGTATTTACAGGTCATTTCTGACAGTTTGACTAGAGATGTATTTACAGGTCATTTCTGACAGTTTGACTAGAGATGTATTTACAGGTCATTTCTGACAGTTTGACTAGAGATATATTTACAGGTCATTTCTGACAGTTTGACTAGAGATGTATTTACAGGTCATTTCTGACAGTTTGACTAGAGATGTATTTACAGGTCATTTCTGACAGTGACTAGAGATGTATTTACAGGTCATTTCTGACAGTTTGACTAGAGATGTATTTACAGGTCATTTCTGACAGTTTGACTAGAGATGTATTTACAGGTCATTTCTGACAGTTTGACTAGAGATGTATTTATAGGTCATTTCTGACAGTTTGACTAGAGATGTATTTACAGGTCATTTCTGACAGTTTGACTAGAGATGTATTTACAGGTCATTTCTGACAGTTTGACTAGAGATGTAGATACAGGTCATTTCTGACAGTTTGACTAGAGATGTATTTACAGGTCATTTCTGACAGTTTGACTAGAGATGTATTTACAGGTCATTTCTGACAGTTTGACTAGAGATGTATTTACAGGTCATTTCTGACAGTTTGACTAGAGATGTATTTACAGGTCATTTCTGACAGTTTGACTAGAGATGTATTTACAGGTCATTTCTGACAGTTTGACTAGAGATGTATTTACAGGTCATTAGCGAAATAGTCGCCCGGGGGACCCTGACTTTGTACTTCATACACAATTTGGTTCAGTAAGATACATTGACCCATTATAAAGCATTACTTCTATTCAAATGTTGTATTTAATGGTCATACTTGTGTATTTTAACCCTATTTTGTTGAAATTTATTAAATAACGTCATGATTAGGGTGAAATCACGCGTTTCTCACTACTCCCAAACATTCTGATCTAGAGTGAGCCCTGGACTACTTGACAGTTTGACTAGAGATGTAGATAAGTGTATGTTCTGACAGTTTGACTAGAGATGTAGATATGTGTATGTTCTGACATTTTGACTAGAGATGTAGATATGTGTATGTACTGACAGTTTGACTAGAGATGTAGATATGGGTATGTTCTGACAGTTTGACTAGAGATGTAGATATGGGTATGTTCTGACAGTTTGAATAGAGATGTAGATATGGGTATGTTCTGACAGTTTGACTAGAGATGTAGATATGTGTATGTTCTGACAGTTTGACTAGAGATGTAGATATGTGTATGTTCTGACAGTTTGAATAGAGATGTAGATATGTGTATGTTCTGACAGTTTGACTAGAGATGTAGATATGTGTATGTTCTGACAGTTTGACTAGAGATGTAGATATGTGTATGTTCTGACAGTTTGGCTAGAGATGTAGATATGTGTATGTTCTGACAGTTTGACTAGAGATGTAGATATGGGTATGTTCTGACAGTTTGACTAGAAATGTAGATATGTGTATGTTCTGACAGTTTGACTAGAGATGTAGATATGTGTATGTTCTGACAGTTTGAATAGAGATGTAGATATGTGTATGTTCTGACAGTTTGACTAGAGATGTAGATATGTGTATGTTCTGACAGTTTGACTAGAGATGTAGATATGTGTATGTTCTGACAGTTTGGCTAGAGATGTAGATATGTGTATGTTCTGACAGTTTGGCTAGAGATGTAGATATGTGTATGTTCTGACAGTTTGACTAGAGATGTAGATATGGGTATGTTCTGACAGTTTGGCTAGAGATGTAGATATGTGTATGTTCTGACAGTTTGACTAGAGATGTAGATATGTGTATGTTCTGACAGTTTGACTAGAGATGTAGATATGGGTATGTTCTGACAGTTTGACTAGAAATGTAGATATGTGTATGTTCTGACAGTTTGACTAGAGATGTAGATATGTGTATGTTCTGACAGTTTGAATAGAGATGTAGATATGTGTATGTTCTGACAGTTTGACTAGAGATGTAGATATGTGTATGTTCTGACAGTTTGAATAGAGATGTAGATATGTGTATGTTCTGACAGTTTGACTAGAGATGTAGATATGTGTATGTTCTGACAGTTTGACTAGAGATGTAGATATATGTATGTTCTGACAGTTTGAATAGAGATGTAGATATGTGTATGTTCTGACAGTTTGACTAGAGATGTAGATATGTGTATGTTCTGACAGTTTGACTAGAGATGTAGATATGTGTATGTTCTGACAGTTTGGCTAGAGATGTAGATATGTGTATGTTCTGACAGTTTGACTAGAGATGTAGATATGGGTATGTTCTGACAGTTTGACTAGAAATGTAGATATGTGTATGTTCTGACAGTTTGACTAGAGATGTAGATATGTGTATGTTCTGACAGTTTGACTAGATCTGTAGATATGTGTATGTACTGACAGTTTGACTAGAGATGTAGATATGTGTATGTTCTGACAGTTTGACTAGAGATGTAGATATGTGTATGTTCTGACAGTTTGACTAGAGATGTAGATATGTGTATGTTCTGACAGTTTGACTAGAGATGTAGATATGTGTATGTTCTGACAGTTTGACTAGAGATGTAGATATGTGTATGTACTGACAGTTTGACTAGAGATGTAGATATGTGTATGTTCTGACAGTTTGAATAGAGATGTAGATATGTGTATGTTCTGACAGTTTGACTAGAGATGTAGATATGTGTATGTTCTGACAGTTTGACTATATATGTAGATATGTGTATGTTCTGACAGTTTGAATAGAGATGTAGATATGTGTATGTTCTGACAGTTTGACTAGATATGTAGATTTGTGTATGTTCTGACAGTTTGACTAGAGATGTAGATATGTGTATGTTCTGACAGTTTGAATAGAGATGTAGATATGTGTATGTTCTGACAGTTTGACTAGGGATGTAGATATGTGTATGTACTGACAGTTTGACTAGAGATGTAGATATGTGTATGTTCTGACAGTTTGACTAGAGATGTAGATATGTGTATGTTCTGACAGTTTGGCTAGATATGTAGATATGGGTATGTTCTGACAGTTTGATTAGAGATGTAGATATGTGTATGTTCTGACAGTTTGAATAGAGATGTGTATGTTCTGACAGTTTGAATAGAGATGTGTATGTTCTGACAGTTTGACAAGAGATGTAGATATGTGTATGTTCTGACAGTTTGAATATAGATGTGTATGTTCTGACAGTTTGACAAGAGATGTAGATATGGGTATGTTCTGACAGTTTGACTAGAGATGTAGATATGGGTATGTTCTGACAGTTTGAATAGAGATGTAGATATGTGTATGTTCTGACAGTTTGAATAGAGATGTAGATATGTGTATGTTCTGACAGTTTGAATAGAGATGTAGATATGTGTATATTCTGACAGTTTGACTAGTGATGGATAGGTGTATGTTCTGACTGTTTGAATAGAGATGTATATATGTGTATGTTTTGACAGTTTGACTAGAGATGTAGATATGTGTATGTTCTGACAGTTTGAATAGAGATGTAGATATGTGTATGTTCTGACAGTTTGACTAGAGATGTAGATATGTGTATGTTCTGACAGTTTGAATAGAGATGTAGATATGTGTATGTTCTGACAGTTTGACTAGAGATGTAGATATGTGTATGTTCTGACAGTTTGACAAGAGATGTAGATATGTGTATGTTCTGACAGTTGGACTAGAGATGTAGATATGGGTATGTTCTGACAGTTTGAATAGAGATGTAGATATGTGTATGTTCTGACAGTTTGACTAGAGATGTAGATATGTGTATGTTCTGACAGTTTGACAAGAGATGTAGATATGTGTATGTTCTGACAGTTGGACTAGAGATGTAGATATGGGTATGTTTTGACAGTTTGAATAGAGATGTAGATATGTGTATGTTCTGACAGTTTGACTAGAGATGTAGATATGTGTATGTTCTGACAGTTGGACTAGAGATGTAGATATGTGTATGTTCTGACAGTTTGAATAGAGATGTAGATATGTGTATGTTCTGACAGTTTGACTAGGGATGTAGATATGTGTATGTACTGACAGTTTGACTAGAGATGTAGATATGTGTATGTTCTGACAGTTTGACTAGAGATGTAGATATGTGTATGTTCTGACAGTTTGGCTAGATATGTAGATATGGGTATGTTCTGACAGTTTGATTAGAGATGTAGATATGTGTATGTTCTGACAGTTTGAATAGAGATGTGTATGTTCTGACAGTTTGAATAGAGATGTGTATGTTCTGACAGTGACAAGAGATGTAGATATGTGTATGTTCTGACAGTTTGAATATAGATGTGTATGTTCTGACAGTTTGACAAGAGATGTAGATATGGGTATGTTCTGACAGTTTGACTAGAGATGTAGATATGGGTATGTTCTGACAGTTTGAATAGAGATGTATATATGTGTATGTTCTGACAGTTTGAATAGAGATGTAGATATGTGTATGTTCTGACAGTTTGAATAGAGATGTAGATATGTGTATATTCTGACAGTTTGACTAGTGATGGATAGGTGTATGTTCTGACTGTTTGAATAGAGATGTATATATGTGTATGTTTTGACAGTTTGACTAGAGATGTAGATATGTGTATGTTCTGACAGTTTGAATAGAGATGTAGATATGTGTATGTTCTGACAGTTTGACTAGAGATGTAGATATGTGTATGTTCTGACAGTTTGAATAGAGATGTAGATATGTGTATGTTCTGACAGTTTGACTAGAGATGTAGATATGTGTATGTTCTGACAGTTTGACAAGAGATGTAGATATGTGTATGTTCTGACAGTTGGACTAGAGATGTAGATATGGGTATGTTCTGACAGTTTGAATAGAGATGTAGATATGTGTATGTTCTGACAGTTTGACTAGAGATGTAGATATGTGTATGTTCTGACAGTTTGAATAGAGATGTAGATATGTGTATGTTCTGACAGTTTGACTAGAGATGTAGATATGTGTATGTTCTGACAGTTTGACAAGAGATGTAGATATGTGTATGTTCTGACAGTTGGACTAGAGATGTAGATATGGGTATGTTCTGACAGTTTGAATAGAGATGTAGATATGTGTATGTTCTGACAGTTTGACTAGAGATGTAGATATGTGTATGTTCTGACAGTTTGACAAGAGATGTAGATATGTGTATGTTCTGACAGTTGGACTAGAGATGTAGATATGGGTATGTTTTGACAGTTTGAATAGAGATGTAGATATGTGTATGTTCTGACAGTTTGACTAGAGATGTAGATATGTGTATGTTCTGACAGTTTGACAAGAGATGTAGATATGTGTATGTTCTGACAGTTGGACTAGAGATGTAGATATGGGTATGTTTTGACAGTTTGAATAGAGATGTAGATATGTGTATGTTCTGACAGTTTGACTAGAGATGTAGATATGTGTATGTTCTGACAGTTGGACTAGAGATGTAGATATGTGTATGTTCTGACAGTTTGACAAGAGATCTGACACTATGTTCAGTTTAACTAGAGATGTATTTACTCTGATTTACAGGTCACGGATGCAGTTTCATGGATGGTGACGATGATGAAAGGTAATAACAGTACTGCCTCAATGAAATCACTGTAGGGAATATCCTACAATGAGGGGAGATAGTTGTACATATAGGGAATATCCTACAATGAGGGGGGTAGTTGTACATATATGGAATATCCTACAATGAGGGGAGATAATTGTACATGTATGGAATATCCTACAATGAGGGGAGATAATTGTACATGTATGGAATATCCTACAATGAGGGGAGATAGTTGTACATGTATGGAATATCCTACAATGAGGGGAGATAGTTGTACATATAGGGAATATCCTACAATGAGTGGTGATAGTTGTACATGTATGGAATATCCTACAATGAGGGAGTAGTTGTACATATATGGAATATCCTACAATGAAGGGGAGATAGTTGTACATGTATGGAATATCCTACAATGAGGGGGGTAGTTGTACATATAGGGAATATCCTACAATGAGGGGAGATAATTGTACATGTATGGAATATCCTACAATGAAGGGGAGATAGTTGTACATGTATGGAATATCCTACAATGAGGGGGTAGTTGTACATATAGGGAATATCCTACAATGAGGGGGGTAGTTGTACATGTATGGAATATCCTACAATGAAGGGGAGATAGTTGTACATGTATGGAATATCCTACAATGAAGGGGAGATAGTTGTACATGTATGGAATATCCTACAATGAAGGGGAGATAGTTGTACATGTATGGAATATCCTACAATGAGGGGGGTAGTTGTACATATAGGGAATATCCTACAATGAGGGGGTAGTTGTACATATAGGGAATATCCTACAATGAGGGGGTAGTTGTACATATAGGGAATATCCTACAATGAGGGGAGATAATTGTACATATATGGAATATCCTACAATGAGGGGAGATAATTGTACATGTATGGAATATCCTACAATGAGGGGAGATAGTTGTACATGTATGGAATATCCTACAATGAGGGAGGTAGTTGTACATGTGTGGAATATCCTACAATGAGGGGAGATAGTTGTACATGTATGGAATATCCTACAAAGAGGGGGGTAGTTGTACATATATGGAATATCCTACAATGAGGGGGGTAGTTGTACATATATGGAATATCCTACAATGAAGGGAGATAGTTGTACATGTATGGAATATCCTACAATGAGGGGGGTAGTTGTACATGTATGGAATATCCTACAATGAAGGGGAGATAGTTGTACATATAGGGAATATCCTACAATGAGGGGGGTAGTTGTACATATATGGAATATCCTACAATGAGGGGAGATAATTGTACATGTAGGGAATATCCTACAATGAGGGGGGTAGTTGTACATATATGGAATATCCTACAATGAGGGGAGATAGTTGTACATATAGGGAATATCCTACAATGAGGGGAGATAGTTGTACATATAGGGAATATCCTACAATGAGGGGAGATAGTTGTACATATAGGGAATATCCTACAATGAGGGGAGATAGTTGTACATGTATGGAATATCCTACAATGAGGGGGGTAGTTGTACATGTAGGGAATATCCTACAATGAGGGGGTAGTTGTACATGTAGGGAATATCCTACAATGAGGGGGTAGTTGTACATGTAGGGCAAAGTGTGATTATGATCAGTGTGGACACATTTGAAGTACTGCTGTAGCAGATCAGTTGTGAGACTTCATGACAATTGTTTCTGTCCATGTCATGACATACCTCATATTGAAGAGTAATCTTATTTTATTGATGTTTAATTTCTCCATTGCAAGTAACAATTATTAATATGCCCGATGTTAAATACCATTTTGTAACCTAAATGTAATCAGTATTTCTGTTATATGAATTTTCATTATGCAATGATCTAAATAATACTACTATTTCATCACTTTACTTAGTACTACTATTTCATCACTTTACTTAGTAGTACTATTTCACCACTTTACTTAGTACTACTATTTCACCACTTTACTTAGTACTACTATTTCATCACTTTACTTAGTACTACTATTTCATCACTTTACTTAGTACTACTATTTCATCACTTTACTTAGTACTACTATTTCATCACTTTACTTAGTACTACTATTTCATCACTTTACTTAGTAGTACTATTTCACCACTTTACTTAGTACTACTATTTCACCACTTTACTTAGTACTACTATTTCATCACTTTACTTAGTACTACTATTTCATCACTTTACTTAGTACTACTATTTCATCACTTTACTTAGTACTACTATTTCATCACTTTACTTAGTACTACTATTTCATCACTTTACTTAGTAGTACTATTTCACCACTTTACTTAGTACTACTATTTCACCACTTTACTTAGTACTACTATTTCATCACTTTACTTAGTACTACTATTTCATCACTTTACTTAGTAGTACTATTTCACCACTTTACTTAGTACTACTATTTCACCACTTTACTTAGTACTACTATTTCATCACTTTACTTAGTACTACTATTTCACCACTTTACTTAGTACTACTATTTCACCACTTTACTTAGTACTACTATTTCACCACTTTACTTAGTACTACTATTTCATCACTTTACTTAGTACTACTAATGACTACTATGACTGTACCGGTAGTGATGACTACCAGTACTCCCATGCTGCAGTGATGACTGTACCGGTACACCCATGCTGCAGTGATGACTGTACCGGTACTTCCATGCTGCAGTGATGACTGTACCGGTACTCCCATGCTGCAGTGATGACTGTACCGGTACTCCCATGCTGCAGTGATGACTGTACCAGTACTCCCATGCTGCAGTGATGACTGTACCAGTACTCCCATGCTGCAGTGATGACTGTACCGGTACTCCCATGCTGCAGTGATGACTGTACCGGTACACCCATGGCATTGCCTTAAAAGGGAATCGATCATCAACAGATCCTTTTAAACATAATACAAATGTAATGTATTCACTCTTAGTTTAAGGTGGCTACACACCGGTGCCCCTCCCCCCCCCCCCCCAATATACTAGTGCTTTACTAGCATAATCAGTTTGATAAACACAGTGCTTTTTTCACCTTTAGGAATATGTCTCCGTCTGTATCATTACATTGTACACAAAAATCTAAAATTACTAATCTTTTCAAGAGGAGTCGCCCATATGGGAAACCAGTAGCGACGATAATTAAAATGCAAATCACATGCAACATGTATGATGGAACAGTACATATAATACAATTACAATATAATACATAGTTGTTCGTCGTCTATACAACATGTATGACGGAACAGTACATATAATACAATTACAATATAATACATAGTTGTTCGTCGTCTATACAACATGTATGACGGAACAGTACATATAATACAATTACAATATAATACATAGTTGTTCATCGTCTATGCAACATGTATGATGGAACAGTACATATAATACAATTACAATATAATACATAGTTGTTCATCGTCTATGCAACATGTATGATGGAACAGTACATATAATACAATTACAATATAATACATAGTTGTTCGTCGTCTATACAACATGTATGATGGAACAGTACATATAATACAATTACAATATAATACATAGTTGTTCATCGTCTATACAACATGTATGACAGAACAGTACATACAGTGTTTTACGTGTAGTATTATAATTATATAGCACTGTGTACGGTATGGTACAGTGTTTTACATGCAGTATTATAATTATATAGCACTGTGTACAGTATGGTACGGTGTTTTACATGTAGTATTGTAATTATATAGCACTGTGTACAGTATGGTACAGTGTTTTACATGCAGTATTGTAATTATATAGCACTGTGTACAGTATGGTACAGTGTTTTACATGTAGTATTATAATTATATAGCACTGTGTACGGTATGGTACAGTGTTTTACATGTAGTATTATAATTATATAGCACTGTGTACAGTATGGTACAGTGTTTTACTTGTAGTATTGTAATTATATAGCACTGTGTACGGTATGGTACAGTGTTTTACTTGTAGTATTATAATTATATAGCACTGTGTACAGTATGGTACAGTGTTTTACT
This sequence comes from Archivesica marissinica, assembly GCA_014843695.1. Classification (NCBI taxonomy): domain Eukaryota; kingdom Metazoa; phylum Mollusca; class Bivalvia; order Venerida; family Vesicomyidae; genus Archivesica; species Archivesica marissinica. Next base: position 52,225,984 of record CM026387.1, read on the forward strand.
TGTAGTATTGTAATTATATAGCACTGTGTACGGTATGGTACAGTGTTTTACTTGTAGTATTATAATTATATAGCACTGTGTACAGTATGGTACAGTGTTTTACTTGTAGTATTATAATTATATAGCACTGTGTACGGTATGGTACAGTGTTTTACTTGTAGTATTATAATTATATAGCACTGTGTACAGTATGGTACAGTGTTTTACTTGTAGTATTATAATTATATAGCACTGTGTACGGTATGGTACAGTGTTTTACTTGTAGTATTGTAATTATATACACTGTGTACAGTATGGTACAGTGTTTTACTTGTAGTATTATAATTATATAGCACTGTGTACGGTATGGTACAGTGTTTTACATGTAGTATTATAATTATATAGCACTGTGTACAGTATGGTACAGTGTTTTACATGTAGTATTGTAATTATATAGCACTGTGTACGGTATGGTACAGTGTGTTACTTGTAGTATTGTAATTATATAGCACTGTGTACGGTATGGTACAGTGTGTTACTTGTAGTATTGTAATTATGTACACTGTGTACAGTATGGTACAGTGTTTTACATGTAGTATTATAATTATATAGCACTGTGTACGGTATGGTACAGTGTTTTACATGTAGTATTATAATTATATAGCACTGTGTACAGTATGGTACAGTGTTTTACATGTAGTATTGTAATTATATAGCACTGTGTACAGTATGGTACAGTGTTTTACTTGTAGTATTATAATTATATAGCACTGTGTACAGTATGGTACAGTGTTTTACATGTAGTATTGTAATTATATAGCACTGTGTACAGTATGGTACAGTGTTTTACATGTAGTATTATAATTATATAGCACTGTGTACGGTATGGTACAGTGTTTTACATGTAGTATTGTAATTATATAGCACTGTGTACGGTATGGTACAGTGTTTTACGTGTAGTATTATAATTATATAGCACTGTGTACAGTATGGTACGGTGTTTTACATGTAGTATTGTAATTATATAGCACTGTGTACGGTATGGTACAGTGTTTTACGTGTAGTATTATAATTATATAGCACTGTGTACAGTATGGTACAGTGTTTTACATGTAGTATTATAATTATATAGCACTGTGTACAGTATGGTACAGTGTTTTACTTGTAGTATTATAATTATATAGCACTGTGTACGGTATGGTACAGTGTTTTACTTGTAGTATTATAATTATATAGCACTGTGTACAGTATGGTACAGTGTTTTATGTGTAGCATTATAATTATATAACAATATATATGACTATGTACGGTATGGTACAGTGTTTTACAAGCGCCTGGGTGTTTAGACTGAAAGTGACGTTTTAAACTCATTTGTTCAATGTTAACAAATTCACTTTGTTCTATCTGAAAAATGTAGATCTAATACTTTTCTAAATATATATTTAAAATCATATTTAAGCCCACAATGCTTTTCTTGGGGAGCATGCCTCCATACTCCTAGCACATTTGTAGCAAAGTTTCTCAAGAGTTTCTCCCGGGCCTGCACATCCGTTAACGTTCATCTATGCCCCTGTAATATATGGTTTTTATGTAGTCCTATATAATATTGTAATAAGGATTTTGGATTATGAGGTCTGCATTTATTTAGTGAACTATTTATACTTATAAAATTCAATGAAAATGTTGCAATTTCCGCATGCACCTGCATTCTACAGCCATTCTAATATGTATATAGGTATATAGTCGGAAGAATTATTAGGGGTTATTCTAGAGTGGAAAAAAGGGCAGGGTGGATCAGAAAAGTGGCCATTAAAGATGAATTGCGAGAGGGTGTATTTTTGTGTTAGCTCCTAGAAAATGTAACTCACAGTAACTGATCATGGTAATGTTACTAATTACGGTTCTTGAGAGGCAGTAACGTAGTACATATTGGTGAAATGGGTGGCCGAGTTCTAAGTTATATAGGTATGCCCGCCCGAATGCACCTGTTGAGGCCTATATAAAAAATAAAATAAAAATATTATTTTAAAAGGCTAAAGAGCGTGACTAAAAGGAGAAATGGTGGGCCTAAACGGCATAGCGGGGAGCCTAGGTCATTCCGCTCTCGAAAATGGTGGGGCTAAATGGCATAGCGGGGGGCCTAGGTCATTCCGCTCTCGAAAATGGTGGGGCTAAATGGCATAGCGGGGGGCCTAGGTCATTCCGCTCTCGAAAAAACACTAATTACGTGTAAGCACAAGCTGTACACTGAACAATCTTTAATACGCTTGTGTTGTTTTTCAGTGTCAGAATTTGCTCATTTTGTGCATGTGGCACAAAGAGTCTGCTTGGTCAAGGGGAGCTGTGTCGATATGATCCATCACATGGGTACAATCCTTTCCGTCAGCCTACTTTGAAGATCTCGAAAAAATCTAGCATTGATTCAGAGGACAGAGCATTCGACAAGGGCCCCAAACCCCTTACCACTAGAAGGATCAGAGGACCACTAAAAAAGTGAGTTGTTGATGTCATTATAGCTACTAATTGAGTGAAGCAACACATGACCACATCCCGTCATTTCACATTATCATCCATTTCTGGTGAATGCTGTTTTCTATTAATAATTGTTGAGTGCCAAATGTTATCTTATGAACATAGGAATCCCATCCCCCCTGTAAAAGAACCAGATGTGACTCTCAAATGGGTCTGTGCCTGTCTGTATCACTGTACTATTCTCCAAAATCTAAAATGATTAATCTGCTCAGCAGGCGTCGCTCATATGGGCAACCGGTACAATAAATAAATGTCCAACTCAATATACCACCTATACATTCACATTTCAACAACAGTGAGCCTGATGCATTTAGTGGTTGAACATCGTACAATTGACATATCATCAGTAATATGTTTTGATTATCCAATAATAGAATTATTTCAGTATTGTCAAGTGATTCACGTATTTTGGTAATTATATAATGTCTGACATGTACTCCAAACAGCAAATCAGCAATCTAGGTGAAGATATATTGGATTTCATGTTAGTAGTGTCAGTAACAATAGTTGTATTCATGTTGCGTTTTACAGGGATGTATTCCGATCACCACGGCAGGGCAATGATGACGACAGCTGTGAGGGATTTGATGAGTTGGCCACAGTTGGATTTCCCGAGGACACAGAACCATCTACAGTGTTTGAGCTTTCAGGTTCGTTTCCTGTAAATCTTGTAATCAACCATCCAAATCATTTGAGCATGAGTTTGAGATTTGAGAACAGTTTTATAACCTAAGGATTTAAACTTGACCTTCAAAATAGGGATACAATCCTCATGCCCATAAACTACAAATGAGGTAAGGGTTACATTTGCAGTGATACATTACTTGACAAGTTGTGTCAACTTTCATTTTCAGAATCATTTTAAAAAGCATCCCAGGGATAGACATCTGTGCACATTTTATTACATCACATAAGACCATTGATCTTTTGGGTTATTGATGTAAACAAGATTTCTTTGATTGACAGGTTACTGCTGTAAAGCTTTGATGAGTTGGCGGCATGCCAACAATGACTTGTAATCAAGATCGATTAACACCTGCCACTTATATTGCCAATACCATTGCTCTATGCCCAAATAAAATAAATAAAATATGTGTCATGCAAGTCTGTCACTTGTATCATACAAGTCTGTCACGTACATAATGCAAGTCGTTTGGAGCATACACGCACACTTTTGCATGAAATGTGTAAATACGTGGGCTAATCATGCATACAGTGTTCTAGTAAGCTAGCTATCCTATTTGTTTATAAACCTTACAGTTCCTGGGCTCATCACTGTTGTGCAGTGTCATCTCGTAGTGTTATACATTGAAAAGCTAGCTATACTATTTGTTAGCTCGCCTGAGCAAAGCTCATATGAGGTATTGTTATTGCAATGTGTCTCTCGTCCTCTCGGGGCTCAAGCTAGATTCAAATTTTTGACTTCTCTATTGAGATGATTTAGTGAGAAGTTAGAAAATTTAGCGAGAAGTGGGGAGACTTCGACTTTTCACTGACTGCAAACAGTGTTCAACATCAAATCTAAAATAACTAATCTCTTCAGGAGGCATCAAAACGCACACGTAAAACACACATTCTTGGCTCCAAATGGTCCAAATATTTATTTTCAGTCGAGGTTTGTGAGTATAGGAAATATTGTATGTAGAGAAGCTTGTATAAATATAATGTAGCATTGGGTTTATGCAATGTGATCCTAAACACAGTGTACATCAGCGCAACATTTATGGTAATAAATTTGTTTCATTTTTAGACTTTATAATGACAATAACCAAAATTAATTTGAATGTGTTCGATTGCCTTTTGAATGGAAGTATGTTGTATATACAATTGTTCTGGACAATTTCTGGTTTAAATACCATCGGTAGTTTGGAGAAAATTTAGTATTGAATTACTTTGATATGTTCATTAAAAATATGTGCACTTAATTTATAATAGCATCTATTCATAATAATTGTCAGTCGTGCATAGTGCATGTTCTTCAGAACAATAAGCATTATTTACCATGCTTTCATTGCTTCCTGTAAACAAACTTGCATGATTCTAAGACTAGCTATCAATATTATATACACTGCACACATGTAAGAACTGAATTAGTAAGCAAATCCGATAAATTTAGTCACGACCACAAAATAGCTTTAGGACTCCAATTTCCAGAGAATTGACTTTTTATTAGTCAATATTCGGACATCTTTTCGACAATGGCTAAATTGGCATTATTTTTAGCACCTATCTGTATTTGAACACTGATTGCTATAAATTTGTATCTTGTGTCATAAAACATCAATAATTTGCATAGTATCATCAAGCTATTTATGTTAATTACCATAATCGTGTGTGTATAAGACGCACTTTTTCCCCTCCAAAATATTATCCAAAAGTCTGGTGCGTCTTGTACTCCAGTTTAGAACTAAATTCCATTGTTTCAAAGACTCAAAAACGACAAATGGCATATTACAACAAAGGGAAATAAATGTTTCATACTATTTTTCTCTAACGTGCCGTATTTGTTCTGGATTTTGTTCGAATCTATATTTCTATATATTGTGGAAAATCACTCAAAGTTAAATATGTTATTTAATTTATGATAAAAAAATAGAAAATAGATTATTAAAAAATATTAAAATCTTTATAAAAACTTTTATTGAAGGAAAATTAATGATGGTTCACATTTGTCAAGTTTTGCAAACAACCAATTACCGACTGCTGTTTGGCATATGGCACTAATTAGCATTGTTAATGTGTTGAGATTTACAAGTTTGACTAGGTTGACATGATGAAATTAACTCACTTTAAATACTAGAACTTGTTGAGATTTACTCACTCATTGACACATGTCAAACAAGCTATTATACTGATTGTATAAATTAAGTCGTGAGCCGGCGTGGGACGTTAAACCGAGGTCTCGTGTCGGTGCTTTACACTGTGCACGTAAAAGAACCAGAGGAGACTTTGGAATGGTTGTCTCTCTGTATCATGCACTATCCTCCAACATCTAAAATGACTAATCTCTTCAGGAGGCGTCGCTCATATGGGTAACTGGTAGCGACGATAAATAAACGTAAAACACACAAATAAGAAATTAGCTGCCCAAGTCGAAGCACATGGGTACACAGAGCCGTGAGAGAGAATATGGCATATTAACGATTTAGTGGTCATACACCAGAGTCATTATCATGACTAATTTTCGCGACATTTGGTCCTTTTCTTCAAAGATGCGTTTTATACAGCAAATAAGTTTTTCCCCCTGGAATTTCTCCGGAGTTTTTTAACTGCGTCTTATAATCCAGTGCGACCTATACATACACGATTACGGTAGGCTGTGAATTATGTAAATATGTTTGCTTCGATGTCACCGATCGCCTCTGCGTATCAATGGTATTAGGATTATTGGATTATGGCAAATATCCGGATGTCAGTGGAGTTTAGTCTATGTCTCGCAGCGTATATTTCGAAGCTGTCCAATGACAAACGGATTACCATTAATTATCAATAATTATGCCCTCCAGAAATAAGGGTTCGACACATTTTTTAAGACTGACTTTGTCCAGGACAAGTTTCAGTGGCACAGTTGACTTGCCCCAACGTCTATTTCACTTATCCCAGTAATTATGCTAAATGTTGGATGATGCTTACTGTACCTGCGGATCGACAGATGGACAGGTATCACTAAATGGTATGTTGTCGTAACTATTAGTGCATGTACAGATGAATAGAAGTTTCATAATAATGTGTTATGTATGATCTTTCTCGTCTACATTCTGAAAAGCTTCAGCAATTGGGGTTTACTATATGGGAGCACTGACATAGGACTCCACTTGTTTCTGTGCACCATAGTTTACATGTATGTACTGAGTGGCACATGCCTTATACAGACCACTTGTTTCTGTGCACCATGGTTTACATGTATGTACTGAGTGGCACATGCCTTATACAGACCACTTGTTTCTGTGCACCATGGTTTACATGTATGTACTGAGTGGCACATGCCTTATACAGACCACTTGTTTCTGTGCACCATAGCTTACATGTATGTACTGAGTGGCACATGCCTTCTACTAGTGATGTGCATCGGTTTCAAAATCCATAATTGATTAATCGGAATAGACGGATAAACCAATTAGATAATTGATTATTAATCGAGCAATTGATATAGTTATAAATCAAAATCATTCCATCTAATTTGTGAGTTTAACATTCTATTTAGTACTAATAAATTACTTACAAGTAACTAGTTTCGACAAATTAGTTACTCAGTTACATCTGAGTACTAGACTTTTAAGTTACTGGACTGCCACCTGATATACAATTAGTTTTTAAGTTAATAGATGACAGAACGCTTAGTGACATACTAGTGAAAAGTCTAGTACTAGATACAGTTAGAATTGTTGTTGCAAACGTGCATTGCTAATAAAATACAGCCAATAGTAAATCGTGGTTTTATTTGTGGTATAAACAAACATAAAAGTAAGAGACAAAAATAAAGTCTCTAAGTCTATAAATCGATTACACATTTTCACAATCGATTATCGCCGATGTCAATGCCGGCGAACGATTGTCGGCGACTTAGCGATAATCGGTTTATACAGACCACTTATACAGACCACTTGTTTCTGTGCACCATAGCTTACATGTATGTACTGAGTGGCACATGCCTTCTTATACAGACCAGTTGCCATGATGAGTATGCATTGGTTCAGTCCGGAAAGAGTTCGAACCACTAATAAATATCACTTCCTGGTTAACATTAGTTTCTGCATGTTTTGGGTATATCTGACAGTACTTTCAGAACAAAATGTTTCTGTTCATCATGAAGAAGCCAAATTCATCCCGTCACATTAATTAAAAAGTTCCTTCATGTTTTGAGTTGTACGTTTTGTACTATTTAGCAAGTTTCACTGGCAACCAGCTTTAACCCTTTCAACCCCACAGGCCTCTAAATAGGCTTATGAAAAGTGTAGATCCAGATGAGCCGGCTCGTGACGAGCCGTCTCATCAGGATCTGCACTTTTTTGCCAGTAATAATTATTACTATTTTTAGATAAAATTACCCATATTGATAAATGAACTAAATTTTCTTATTAATTTATTGGTCTGAAAATATCACGCACCAGTCCATGTCAGTTACTTGGGGTTGAATGGGTTAAACACTAAAAGTTTATATTGAGGTATATTTGGAAGGATATGTGTAGATTTTGGGTGGATTAAAGTAAATAGTGTCATAATTGTTGAACCATCTTCGTACCAAAACAAAAATTATAAAAACAACATAAAAATTATAAAATGAAGACATTGTTTTGTCAAAAGTATGTATTCCTTATAATATAAGTGCAAAGTAATAATCTTCAAGATCCTTGATTTTTGTTATATGACCGTGTTTATCTTTCCGAGAGATAACATTTGGCAAACAGTAAAAAATACATCATCATAAAGTACCTCATAATCATAACAGCAAAGAAAAAAAAGAAAAGGCTTTGTCAAAATTCTGTAGTTTGCTTTATAATATACGTGCAAAGTAATAATCGGCGAAAATCATTGATATATTTAATTTGCTAATTCTTAATATAATAGCGTGAGCTGAGAAGAAATCCTGGATATGTATTTAATAGCAGGGATCATTCTAGAGGGCGATGTGGGCGAAATAGTCGCCCTAGGGACCCTGACTTCGCCTTAAATTTTTTTTTTTTACGATTTTCAAACAAAATTTTGTCTAGTAAGATACACTGGCCCATTATAAAGCACTCCTTCTATTTAAATGTTGTATTTAATGGTTGTACTGTGCATTTTAACCCTATTTTGCAGAAGTATATTAAAGAACACCATTTAAGGAAGCGATCACGCGCTTTCTCACTTCTCCCAAAAATTTTGACCTAGAATGAACCCTGAATAGTACTGATTTGTTTAGTGGACATGAAACAAAATGAGAGCATTGATTTGATTTCTCGCGATCCCTGTCAAATAGTGTATAGAGGGCGGGATTTATGATCGATAATTGTTTTGGACATGTGCATGAGAAACAGTTGATCTGTTTTTAGACACTTGTCCGATTATCACATCTGTGTAAATTTGACTTATCCGGACTACATTCTGATTGACAGTCATTTGCTTATAGACTTGCCCCGGGCAATAGGATTTGCCGAGCCCTGTCTAATGCAATTGTTGCCCTGAAATCCAAAATTACAGCTGTCTAAAAATAGCACAGAAAAAATTCTTCTCACAAACCGCTAAGCACAAATATTTACGAATCTAGGTAGGAATGATCGCTGTACAATGCTCTTTCAAATTCAAATGGTGACCCCGGAATCAATTATGGGCGTTCCCATGTTAATGGGGGTCAAATTATATTTTTGAGCGAATATGGCCATTTCATATATCACATCAAAGGTATCGGCGAGGTGATCGCTTTGATGCAATGTTATTAAAATCGGTTGATTTTTGTCTTCAAGATGGCTGCCGAAAGGTCAAAAGATCTGTCTTTTTATTATATATCAAAATTCTTCTTCACCGAAACTGCCTGGCCAATGGTAGCCAAATTTCACAGTTATAGTCCATAGCCTTTTCAGATTTGTTAAAATGTAGGTTCGTCACGAATAAATGTCTACGTCTAAAAATAACACAAATTCTTTAATCTTACAGGTCATACTTGGGCTCACCACTGCTGTGCTGCCTGGTCTGAGGGTGTTATTCAAAATGAAGACTGTGTACTCAAGTTTGTTGACAAAGCTGTTTTCTCGGGGCTCTCCAAAGTAAGTAATTAATTACACTGCCTTGTTAGTATATATATTAACATACAACAATCCTCTATTTATTTACTTAACCTTCCAGTATGTTTGGAAAATCTTTTTGACAGCAAAATAAAGTGGGAAAGTCGCTGTATGTCATTCTCTGTGGACAAATATTCTCAGTAATTATTATGGAAGTTGTGATAGCGCAGTGGTAACTCGTTCGCAGTTCGCTCCCGGCTGTAACTGTTACGATTGTCCCTTGCAGCAAGGCACTTAAATTCCACATTGCATTTTGTCTCTCACTCATGGCAATGGATTCCATCAGAAGTGAGGTCTCAAGAGCAATTCAACTAATGTTGTAAAGCTAAAATAAATTTGTATAATTGTATAATCATTAATTATGGCTTCAATGCTCACTATAGTACAATTATCATGGAAGCACCCAGCATTCACAACATTCTGGATATTGCTCTTGTTATTCTTCTTTTGTGAGAATTTGGTGTTTAAGTAAGCAGCCCATGAGGTTAATATATATATAACGATCTGTTTTCAGCGATGCAACTACTGTTCACGATATGGTGCTACAATCAACTGCAGATATCCACATTGCAATAAAATATACCATTATCCTTGTGCTTCCGGGGGAGGCTGCTTTCAGGTGAGTCATTAATATAATTGTTATGTATGACTTGGTTATAGTCCTCATTGACTTTAGATTAATAATAAGATCTACTGACTGGTTCCTTTACTGAATGCAAGTGAAGACGTAATAATAATATCTAGTTCCTTATGTTTCGGCTAGTGTATTACAATTCCATTTACGGTAGGGGGTCTCTGTGGCCGAGTGGTTACGGTTGTTTTCTTCAAATCACTTGCCCCTCACCGCTGTAGGTTCAAATCCCACTGGGGTGTCAAATAATTTTATGTGAGGAAGCTATCCAGCTGCCTTGCAAAAGGTGGGTGGTTCTACCTGGATGCCCTCCCATGCATAGACTACTGCTTGGAGGGGCATCTCCACCAATAATAGCTGGAGAGTCGCCATATCACCAAAGATGTAGTAGTGTATTATAAATCGAGGATGGGCCTCGCTATACTAGTTCCGTATATGTCAGTAGTGTATTATAAATCGAGGATGGGCCTCGTGATACTAGTTCCGTATATGTCAGTAGTGTATTATAAATCAAGGATGGGCCTCGCTATACTAGTTCCGTATATGTCAGTAGTGTATTATAAATCAAGGATGGGCCTCGCTATACTAGTTCCGTATATGTCAGTAGTGTATTATAAATCAAGGATGGGCCTCGCTATACTAGTTCCGTATATGTCAGTAGTGTATTATAAATCAAGGATGGGCCTCGCTATACTAGTTCCGTATATGTCAGTAGTGTATTATAAATCAAGGATGGGCCTCGCTATACTAGTTCCGTATATGTCAGTAGTGTATTATAAATCAAGGATGGGCCTCGCTATACTAGTTCCGTATGTATGATGTGTTAATACATTTATTTGTATGTCGTGTTACAGGATATAAAGACACTATCCTTGCTATGTCCAGAACATTCAGATGAAGCCCAAACAATAGGTGCGTATTATGATCTCAATTACTGAAAGTTATATTTGCCACATTAATTTCCATGTTTTCATCATTTACAACCTTAATCTTGAAATGTTCAATCTTGGGATTTTTACTCAGATAAATGTTGACCATGCGACGGGATCGGCCTCCAATCATTACTAGTTACATGGATGGAGAAAATAAAGACATTATCATTTTGAAACCATTAAAACGTTAAAGGAACACACAAAAATGTGAATTATTGAAGAACAAAAGCTCTATTAATTGTATATGTTCCTAGATATTCAGTCTACAAATATATTGAAAATAACTGGGATGTGAATACTACTAGCATTGATACATACTGATCACTTGGAAGCCATGTTTGTGTTACTAGCATCGATACATACTGGTCACTTGGAAGCCATGTTTGTACTACTAGCATTGATACATACTGATCACTTGGAAGCCATGTTTGTACTACTAGCATTGATACATACTGGTCACTTGGAAGCCATGTTTGTACTACTAGCATTGATACATACTGATCACTTGGAAGCCATGTTTGTGTTACTAGCATCGATACATACTGGTCACTTGGAAGCCATGTTTGTGCTACTAGCATTGATACATACTGGTCACTTGGAAGCCATGTTTGTGCTACTAGCATCGATACATACTGGTCACTTGGAAGCCATGTTTGTGCTACTAGTATTGATACATACTGATCACTTGGAAGCCATGTTTGTGTTACTAGCATTGTACACTAATCTTGCTACAGTTCTACTTGTGTTTTGTGACATATTTTCTACACATATAATGTACTGATGTTGTGTTTACAGATACTACAGGTAGTATAGCGGGGTTTAACAAATGTGTGTTTGCTTTTTTTAAAAAACTAGTTGCATAAATGATGCACATTCAGTGCTCACGGAAAATATTTAACAGTTTAATGTCTCCTGATTGTATCTGGGTCCAACTCTTTTGGCACTTTCCTGGAGCTTTTACCAGAATCGGGGCTATACATTACATTACCCAATCATTATGTACTTCCCGCATAGACATGTGTGAAATAACCACCAATAATTTATAATGTCTTGATTTGCAGTAGCTAATAATAAATAGAAACGAATCAAATGAAGCCTCACACCATCAATTTTTAAAGCTAAGACAGATTAATTACCCATATTACTAAATAATTTAAATCCCTGAAACAGGGATCATTCTAGAGGGCGATGTGGGCGAAAGTGTCGGCTAAGGGACCCTGACTTCGCCCTCTTCTCCCTAAAAAATAATAATTTATTTTTTGGTTTTTACGATTCAAACAAACATTTTGTCTAGTAAGATACACTGGCCCATTATAAAGCACTGCTTCTATTCAAATGTTGTATTTAATGGTTGTACTGTGCATTTTAACGCTATTTTGCAGAAGTATATTAAAGAACACCATTTAAGGAAGTGTTCACGCGGCTTTCTCACTTCTCCCAAAAATTCTGACCTAGACCCTGCTGAAACATGAATAAAATAAAAGAATCGACTAACGAAGGCGATAATGGAACCGTTTTTCCTAAACACCTTCAAAGAAGCCATTTCCTTCTCATAAACGAACATTTGTTTACATAATTATACATGTGTGACAAATTTTACCACGCTTCCTTATACAAAGTGGAATTGATGTGTCATTGATTTAAGAATCAACATGTGAACATGTATGTTTTCCTTTCGTTCAATCAGGTTTAAAGTAAACTGACAAATTGGCCGTTGATTGAGCATATAATCTACCGACCACTTGCAAAATATAATGTTAGGGTAATTTGTATAATCTACTTTCGTTTTCAACAGTTTCTGGTGTAAATATTGTCATTGTTTAATCGGCTCGAAAATGGTCGTTTCTAGTGGAAAATGAGCGTTTCTCGGAGGTCATTGACCATATTCTGGCCGTTTTAGACCGACCGTTGACCGAATCAGAGGTGACCATCAAATAGAGGTCAAATATATAGGAAAATCTCTCGGGAGGAAATTAACTGGCTCTTTCATTAGTTTATACAAATTTATTTTAGCTTGATTGCGAAACAAGTTATTTCAACTTATATAAATCACTCTCGAGACCTCATTCCTGATGGAATCCATCGCCACGAGGGAGAGAGAAGAGGCAACGTGGAATTTAAATGCCTTGCCTAAGGGCACAATCGTAACGGCTCCAGTGGGGCTCGAACTCCGGACGCGTCATGTTAATAAATCAGTTTACACTAAAAGTCTTCTCCCTTGAACAATTTCAGCAGAAATGTTTACATTATGATAAGTGTTGCTAACTGGTGAATAAATCTATTGCTAATTCAAAATTAAAGATGGCCTGTTTGCCATTTTGAAAATATATTTTCGACTCTTTCTGTACTGTTTAATGATTTAGTCTGAAATTTCATGTGGATGCCTAGTATGTTAACAGTCTTTACTGTAACATTTTCACAGCACTTGCTCGAATGACTACATAATTACTAAATGTAATAGTCCAATGACTAAACAGTCGGCAATTTATACTTGCCCGAAATCAAATCTACTAGCCCCGGGCTTTGGGCAAGTAGGTTACAGTGAATACTGGGTTAAGAATGGTAAAATAGTACCGATATTGAATTATGTCAAGGATAAACCTTGTGGACACACACTGTAGGAAGTACTTTTTGACATAATTGTATTAAATATGGTCACAGTGAATGGTATGAATAAAACTGCATTCTCTTTGATAACATTAAAAATTGAAAAGCTGGGTCACCAGAACAGATTAAAGAACCATTATTATTATAACACCAAGGCCCCAATATGGAAATATTCTTATGCTGGTGAGGAGGTTGAAAGATGTTCCAGTAGCAGGTCTGTCAATCTCGTGCCAGTTCTTGTATGATTTTGGATTTATTCCAACATGTTCAGTCTACATTTGAACCTTTGTTATTCAGGTATTGCAGTTGATAATCTGTTACATATTACATGATCTCCCAACACTGACCTATTAATCACCCACTGAACATATCACAGTGGACCTATTATTAATTTATGTAATAGTATGTGTAGCTTTTGAATATGATCCGATTTGATACATTCAGTGATTTCTGTTTCTTGTGTTACAGCGGGTGATGAAGCTGTATGTATAGTGTGTAATATTGTTGGTAACATCACTGAGCAGCTGTTCTGTACCAGCTGCGGTCACCATTACCATGGCAACTGTCTCCACCCGGCAGTTGAGGTCAATCCGACAGTACGGGCAGGCTGGCAATGTCCCGACTGTAAAATATGTCAGATGTGCAGGTATGGAAAAACTACACTAGATCAAGATATAAGTGTATTGTTTATTTCAGAAATTCTACATGCTCTGGATTTCAAGAATCGCAAATATAATGCCTTCCAGCTATGTGAATGACATTAATTGATCCATTTTCAACAGTTTATCCATTCAAGATTGTATTAAGCATGCATAAAATATTGTGTATGTAGATTTATTCTATAATGTTAAACATTTAAGGACCTAAGTGGGATTAGTTCAGAACTAATTAGGTCACCCTCTATAAATAAATAAATATGTATATCTATAATTATGTCCTAATGTTGAAATGTTCATTTGTGTATCACATGATTTTGTGTTGTAGACACCCCGGTAACGACAGTAAGATGTTGGTCTGTGATATGTGTGACAAAGGTTATCATACGTTCTGTCTGAAGCCTGTCATGACCACCATTCCCAAAAATGGATGGAAATGCAAGGTTCGTACATTATCTATAGTATATTACCATGGTTCCCGCTGTCGGGTGGCAATGGCTTCAGTTGCGACAAAAAACAAATACTGGCACTAGATTTTATGAATTGGCTCCAGTTGTTTTCAATTGACCTTTCTGCAAACGCTACTTAGGCACGCCCCCCATAGTTACAGGTGCTGGCTGTAACCACGCGAGGCAAGCTATCTAACAAAATGGCGTCTAACGCAGACCTGCATCGAGTTAATCTAGATAAAATTCCGTCGAATTTCTCGGTTTTATTTCACCCAGATAAGAATATCTCGTTGAAAGCAAGAAGGCAAGGGTTTTAGGTTCTTCAGTGAAGGTTATTTCTCTAAAGTACAGATATATTTAACGGATGAGGACGTGTTAAGTGTTCGTGGAAAATGCTTGCGCAGTCAACGGAAGAGTGAACAACCACATCGTGTCAACTTTGACATCAAAAGAAATTGAAATATGCCACCGTCTTGAGAGACTCGAGACCCTATGCCTCCTAGAAGACTCGAACATTAGGCCCAAAAACTGAACACCAGTACGTTCACTGAGCTAATATGGGAATCCCACAGCTCTGCACATGCATGGGTACTATTACTACTATCTGATCCCTAGTCCACCATCCACGACAATATGTATGAACCACATGTATAATTTTAATCACCATTATACTCACATATCTCTTGTGAACAGTAGATCTATAAATGCAGAATATATTTTTTCGAAATATTTTATTATGCATAAATAAATTAATTTCAACTTACTTTTATGCAAATATATCTGTTTGCATTAATTTTGGATGTATTCAGCTGGTCGTTTGGTCGTCCACACAACTTAATCCACCTTAGACATTTTTCAAGATTTGTCTTGGGTTTTGGAAATGGCACGAATTTAACATCACCTATCAATCGATCTGGATATCTACTATCACTGTCACACAGCCCGTAACTACATCTTTTCACCATTGTCAATGACAGACAGCATTAATTAATTTGTAATTATTTTTCAAAAAATAATTTCAGATCACGATCACTCGTTATCAGATTTGATTAAAATTTTACTAAATAACTCGTTTGTCTGACAGAACGATAAAACAATGAGTAATCAATACTATAATTATGTGCACACATTTTATAATTGACCAATTAGCACAATCAGTGCTAAATTCCGATGTGCAATACTTTGATCTTGATAATAGCAGTAGGCCCCTATCGGGATATTATAAGTCGGCAGTCTCTGTGATGTACCGGTAGTCGGTAAGTTGTTGATTACTCCCAATAAACAGTGTGACACGCTTAAATTTGATTGCTGTGTTTGTGAGAAAAGAATGACTATATGGGGTCAGTCGGTGTTTTTATAGATGCATTGTTTTTAAAGCAGCTGTCTGGTATTTTGTGGTTCATATACACACTTTTAGATTTGTCCAAGGATTTTGAAATGGGTTGAATTTAACGTCGATCACCAGGATATCGACTAATTTTGTACTATAACTAACCCACACACCAAAGCTACACATTTTCAACATCATTAAAACAATTTTAAACCCGTATTTTCGATCAAATTCACGCCTTTTCAAATGTGTCTACTCGTTACTAGTGTGTCTAATATGCATTGTTTGTCTAACAAGATGGCGGCGATAAACCGTTGCCGGGGGTGTGCGCGAATGGTGCGATGCGATTGGCTAACGCCAGCTGTCAATCAAAATCTGCAGAAAGGTCAATTGGTGATAGAAGTTGCGCAGACAAAACCCCTGGGAACCCTGCATTACTGAACCTATGTAGTCCAATACAACAAATTGCCTTTATTCTGAAGATGTTGATACAACAGAAATAAATTGTAATTATATCTACTTACAACATTAAAATAGGTTGTTTGAAATACTTAAATAGATCAGTATGTTAGTTGTTTAAAATAGGTCAGTATGTTAATTGTTTAAAAATATGTCAGTGTGTTAATAATTTAAAATAGGTCAGTATGTTAGTTGTTTAAAATAGGTCAGTATGTTAGTCATTTAAAAATATGTCAGTTAATCGTTTAAAATAGGTCAGTATGTTAGTCATTTAAAAATATGTCAGTTAATCGTTTAAAATTGGTCAGTATGTTACTCTTTTAAAATAGGTCAGTATGCGAGTCGTTTAAAAAAAGGTCATTATGTTAGTCTTAAAATAGATCAGTATGTTAGTCTTAAAATAGATCAGTATGTTAGTCTTAAAATAGATCAGTATGTTAGTCTTAAAATAGATCAGTATGTTAGTCTTTAAAAATAGGTCAGTATGTTAGTCTTTAAAAATAGGTCAGTATGTTAGTCTATTTTAATGTCATTGCCAGAGATAATGTTATACACCCGGAATCTACCCTTTTTGTCTAGCTAGTCACATATATGTTGCAAATTGATATGAAATATGTTCATACAAAATCTCCTTGGATTAGTGTATTTCACCTTGATTACTGCTCTGTATTACAGAATTGTCGTATATGTGTGGACTGTAACTCCCGGACTCCAGGTAGTGGCAGAAGTTCTCGGTGGCACCTTAACTACACAGTGTGTGACAGTTGCTACCAGCAACGAAACAAGGGTCTCTCATGTCCACTGTGCGGTAAAGCATACAGACATTTCTCCCAGAAGGCCATGGTGCAGTGCAATATGTGTAAAAAGTAAGCGCATTGTGGACTACACTCCAGTAGGCTCAAGCTATATAAAGAAGTCCTTGTGTATGTCCCTCCTAAAATACCCATAGTTGGAGCTTGAGGTATGAATGACCTTTTAATTAGGAACTGGATGGTGTGGCCGTAAATGACAAAATATGTATTAGAGTGTGTATTGTCTCCAAATGACTTTTCAAAATAGGAGCTTTATGGTGTGTGCTTCAAATGACATACAAAATATGAATTAGAGGGTGTCTTCAATGACCTTTCAGAACGTGAGCTGTAGGACATTGATTTCAAATGGCGTACAGAATTGGTGTACGACAATGACATACATTATATGAACTGGTGGTCATAGCCTTCAAATAACCTACAAAATCAGAACTGCAAGGTGTGGCTTTCAAATGACTTACAAACTAGGAGCTAGAGTTTTATGATGTGGTTAGCAAAGGATAGTATGAGCTGGAATGCATGATGCAGATGTAGCCGATTGTTGGCTTCTTTCTTTATCTGTGAATAGTTCCAAAAAACGAAGAAATGTCCTTTATCCATTCATACATTTGTCTGTCTCGCTTGGTGCTACATAGCCTGTAATATGTACTGTACAACACAAACTGACACAAGTTACTATTTATTCACAGATTAGTGCATTCAGAATGTGATGATAAGATAGACTCTGCGTTACTGCTACAGATGAAAAACGACGAGCCCACCAACTATATATGTACTATATGTAGAAACCGCGACTCTGAGGTGGGTATCTGATACTACCACCAATGTAATAAACCGTGATGCAGATTGTTTAAGTGTATTTCTTGTTTACTTTTAATTAGTCAATTATTATAATTATTTTTTACTTATTTAACAATGTTTTTATACTTTACAGTAGATAGGCTTATATGCTTCAGGGCAGGGTTATTGACCTTGCACAAGTATTGGAACATGCAGATTCAGGCATACAGGCTGGTAAAATAAGGATTTTAAACACTTCCGAGAAATTAGCTAACAAGACTTTAAGACTGTATGTACACCCTAGCCCCAATGTTAGTAAACTTTTCTCCAATATCAAGCCCCGTCTCCAGCATCTTATTGGTTTAGCTGAGTTTAAATCTCACTTGGCCAATCAAATTGATTGAGCTTGAGTTTGTGATCCGAGTAGTTTCATAACCTAGAGCCCATTTCCGCATATGGCGAAACAAAATAGGAATGTTCGGGGTAAAAGATTTGGCGAAAATAAAAATGTTAACTTTTTTTTCAGTTGTCTATCTCAATTATTATAAGTCCGCCTCCGTTAAGGTCGCTGACTTGTATACCACTGTAACCTATTAAATCAGGGCATGTCCATATTAAATCGGACTTGTCCATATTAAATCGGAGGCATATTAAATCGGACTTGTCCATATTAAATCGGAGGCATATTAAATCGGAGCTTGTCCATATTAAATCGGACTTGTCCATATTAAATCGGAGCTTGTCCATATTGGAGCTTGTCCATATTAAATCGGACTTGTCCATATTAAATCGGGGCTTGTCCATATTAAATCGGAGGCATATTAAATCGGAGCTTGTCCATATTAAATCGGAGGCATATTAAATCGGGGCTTGTCCATATTAAATCGGAGGCATATTAAATCGGAGCTTGTCCATATTAAATCGGAGGCATATTAAATCGGAGCTTGTCCATATTAAATCAGGGCTTGTCCATATTAAATCAGGGTTTGTCCATATTAAATCGGAGGCATATTAAATCGTGGCTTGTCCATATTAAATCGGAGCTTGTCCATATTAAATCGGAGCTTGTCCATATTAAATCGGAGCTTGTCCAGATTAAATCGGAGCTTGTCCATATTAAATCGGAGCTTGTCCATATTAAATCGGAGCTTGTCCAGATTAAATCGGAGCTTGTCCATATTAAATCGGAGCTTGTCCATATTAAATCGGAGCTTGTCCATATTAAATCAGAGCTTGTCCATATTAAATCGGAGCTTGTCCATATTAAATCAGAGCTTGTCCATATTAAATCGGAGCGGAGCTTGTCCATATTAAATCGGAGCTTGTCCATATTAAATCGGAGCTTGTCCATATTAAATCTGGACCTGTCCATTTGCAGTGAGCACTGAGATAATTCAATGTTTTATGATTATTATGATCTATTTTGACATCACTTTTTTCAATTAATATTTATTATAAGGTGATGGAAGATTCATTGTACCTGTATGTATGTTCAACTTAAATTTCTTCACATCCCTAAAACAGTAATTGAGATCTTGCATAATATTAACATATACTAATCCTAAATGGGGGGGGGGGGGGGTGAAGCAGGATCGGTTGTCAAAAAGTAGCGAATATTTTATTTTTCCAGTGGAAACCCTGAGGGTAATTTTGGGAGAACTTGTCTCCCTGAGTTGTCTCGCGGATATTAATAAGAGGTTGTACTTTGATATTGTGAGTTAAAGGCATATTGTTATAACTATGTGCGTTTTTGTGTTTTAGATGGATATGCCCGACTTTGCGAAGCCTATAGCTGGAATGATAGAAGATTCTGGTGATGGCGTCTTTATGCAGAAAGGTAGTTCAAGCTGTTGTTTGTACAAATACACGAGATATGATGGATTAAAATATCAAAATCCACTAAAATAACTAAATAAAACCAGCAGTTAGTGTCGGTGGAATGGCTTCATAAATTACGTCTAATTAGAAGTTCATATCATATCATTTGTTTTATAGCTACAGATAATACGATGGATACAGAAACGACAGACGAGGTGGGAGAGGACAGCTCCCAACATAGCTCTCAGTTCCTTGTCAATGAAGATAGCTGCTCTAGTGTGGACGTGGATGCTATGCTGTTTGGCAAGGTACCATATATACTCCTCCCATTATATAGCAATCTCATTCTAGAATAGACATAGATACTATACTGGGACTCTGTAGATAACGGACAGTACTAGGGCTCTGTAGATAATGGACAATACTGGTGCTCTGTAGATAACGGACAATACTGGGACTCTGTAGATAACGGACAGTACTAGGGCTCTGTAGATAATGGACAATACTGGTGCTCTGTAGATAATGGACAATACTGGGGCTCTGTAGATAACGGACAATACTGGGACTCTGTAGATAACGGACAGTACTAGGGCTCTGTAGATAACGGACAGTACTGGTGCTCTGTAGATAACGGACAATACTGGGACTCTGTAGATAACGGACAGTACTAGGGCTCTGTAGACAATGGACAATACTGGTGCTCTGTAGATAACGGACAATACTGGTGCTCTGTAGATAATGGAAAATACTGGGGCTCTGTAGATAACGGACAGTACTAGGGCTCTGTAGATAACGGACAGTACTAGGGCTCTGTAGATAACAGACAGTACTGGTGCTCTGTAGATAACGGACAATACTGGGGCTCTGTAGATAACAGACAGTACTAGTGCTCTGTAGATAACGGACAATACTGGGGCTCTGTAGATAAAGGACAGTACTGGTGCTCTGTAGATAACGGACAATACTGGTGCTCTGTAGATAACGGACAGTACTGGTGCTCTGTAGATAACGGACAGTACTGGTGCTCTGTAGATAACGGACAGTACTGGTGCTCTGTAGATAACGGACAATACTGGTGCTCTGTAGATAACGGACAGTACTAGGGCTCTGTAGATAATGGACAATACTGGTGCTCTGTAGATAACGGACAATACTGGTGCTCTGTAGATAATGGAAAATACTGGGGCTCTGTAGATAACGGACAGTACTAGGGCTCTGTAGATAACGGACAGTACTAGGGCTCTGTAGATAACAGACAGTACTGGTGCTCTGTAGATAACGGACAATACTGGGGCTCTGTAGATAACGGACAGTACTGGTGCTCTGTAGATAACGGACAATACTGGTGCTCTGTAGATAACGGACATTACTGGTGCTCTGTAGATAACGGACAGTACTGGTGCTCTGTAGATAACGGACAGTACTGGTGCTCTGTAGATAACGGACAATACTGGTGCTCTGTAGATAACGGACAGTACTAGGGCTCTGTAGATAATGGACAATACTGGTGCTCTGTAGATAACGGACAATACTGGTGCTCTGTAGATAATGGAAAATACTGGGGCTCTGTAGATAACGGACAGTACTAGGGCTCTGTAGATAACGGACAGTACTAGGGCTCTGTAGATAACAGACAGTACTGGTGCTCTGTAGATAACGGACAATACTGGGGCTCTGTAGATAACGGACAGTACTAGTGCTCTGTAGATAACGGACAATACTGGGGCTCTGTAGATAACGGACAGTACTGGTGCTCTGTAGATAACGGACAATACTGGTGCTCTGTAGATAACGGACAATACTGGGGCTCTGTAGATAACGGACAGTACTGGTGCTCTGTAGATAACGGACAATACTGGTGCTCTGTAGATAACGGACAGTACTGGTGCTCTGTAGATAACGGACAGTACTGGTGCTCTGTAGATAACGGACAGTACTGGTGCTCTGTAGATAACGGACAGTACTGGTGCTCTGTAGATAATGGACAGTACTGGTGCTCTGTAGATAACGGACAATACTGGTGCTCTGTAGATAACGGACAGTACTGGTGCTCTGTAGATAACGGACAATACTGGTGCTCTGTAGATAATGGACAGTATACTGGTGCTCTGTAGATAACGGACAGTACTGGTGCTCTGTAGATAACGGACAGTACTGGTGCTCTGTAGATAACGGACAGTACTAGGGCTCTGTAGATAACGGACAGTACTAGGGCTCTGTAGATAATGGACAATACTGGTGCTCTGTAGATAACGGACAGTACTGGTGCTCTGTAGATAACGGACAGTACTAGGGCTCTGTAGATAACGGACAGTACTAGGGCTCTGTAGATAATGGACAATACTGGTGCTCTGTAGATAATGGACAATACTGGTGCTCTGTAGATAACGGACAATACTGGTGCTCTGTAGATAACGGACAATACTGGTGCTCTGTAGATAACGGACAGTACTGGTGCTCTGTAGATAATGGACAGTACTAGGGCTCTGTAGATAACGGACAGTACTAGGGCTCTGTAGATAACGGACAGTACTAGGGCTCTGTAGATAATGGACAATACTGGTGCTCTGTAGATAACAGACAGTACTAGGGCTCTGTAGATAACGGACAGTACTGGTGCTCTGTAGATAATGCACAATACTGGTGCTCTGTAGATAACGGACAGTACTAGGGCTCTGTAGATAATGGACAATACTGGTGCTCTGTAGATAACGGACAATACTGGGGCTCTGTAGATAACGGACAGTACTAGGGCTCTGTAGATAACGGACAGTACTAGGGCTCTGTAGATAACGGACAGTACTAGGGCTCTGTAGATAATGGACAATACTGGTGCTCGGTAGATAACGGACAGTACTGGTGCTCTGTAGATAACGGACAGTACTAGGGCTCTGTAGATAACGGACAGTACTAGGGCTCTGTAGATAATGGACAATACTGGTGCTCTGTAGATAATGGACAATACTGGTGCTCTGTAGATAACGGACAATACTGGTGCTCTGTAGATAATGGACAATACTGGTGCTCTGTAGATAACGGACAGTACTAGGGCTCTGTAGATAATGGACAGTACTAGGGCTCTGTAGATAACGGACAGTACTAGGGCTCTGTAGATAACGGACAGTACTAGGGCTCTGTAGATAATGGACAATACTGGTGCTCTGTAGATAACGGACAGTACTAGGGCTCTGTAGATAACGGACAGTACTGGTGCTCTGTAGATAACGGACAATACTGGGGCTCTGTAGATAACGGACAATACTGGTGCTCTGTAGATAACGGACAATACTGGGGCTCTGTAGATAACGGACAATACTGGTGCTCTGTAGATAACAGACAATACTGGTGCTCTGTAGATAACGGACAATACTGGGGCTCTGTAGATAACGGACAATACTGGTGCTCTGTAGATAACGGACAATACTGGGGCTCTGTAGATAACGGACAATACTGGTGCTCTGTAGATAACGGACAATACTGGTGCTCTGTAGATAACGGACAATACTGGTGCTCTGTAGATAGCGGACAATACTGGTGCTCTGTAGATAACGGACAGTACTAGGGCTCTGTAGATAACGGACAGTAATAGGGCTCTGTAGATAACGGACAATACTGGTGCTCTGTAGATAACGGACAATACTGGGACTCTGTAGATAACGGACACTATTGGGGCTCTGTAGATAACAGACAATACTGGTGCTCTGTAGATAACGGACAATACTGGGGCTCTGTAGATAACGGACAATACTGGTGCTCTGTAGATAACGGACAATACTGGTGCTCTGTAGATAACGGACAATACTGGTGCTCTGTAGATAACGGACAATACTGGTGCTCTGTAGATAACGGACAGTACTAGGGCTCTGTAGATAACGGACAGTACTAGGGCTCTGTAGATAACGGACAATACTGGTGCTCTGTAGATAACGGACAATACTGGGACTCTGTAGATAACGGACACTATTGGGGCTCTGTAGATAACAGACAATACTGGTGCTCTGTAGATAACGGACAATACTGGGGCTCTGTAGATAACGGACACTACTGGTGCTCTGTAGATAACGGACAATACTGGTGCTCTGTAGATAACGGACAATACTGGTGCTCTGTAGATAACGGACAATACTGGGGCTCTGTAGATAACGGACAATACTGGTGCTCTGTAGATAACGGACAATACTGGTGCTCTGTAGATAACGGACAATACTGGTGCTCTGTAGATAACGGACAATACTGGGACTCTGTAGATAACGGACAATACTAGGGCTCTGTAGATAACGGACAATACTGGTGCTCTGTAGATAACGGACACTACCTGTGCTCTGTAGATAACGGACAATACTGGGGCTCTTTAGATAACGGACAATACTGGGGCTCTGTAGATAACGGACAATACTGGGGCTCTGTAGATAACGGACAATACTGGTGCTCTGTAGATAACGGACAATACTGGGACTCTGTAGATAACGGACAATACTAGGGCTCTGTAGATAACGGACAATACTGGTGCTCTGTAGATAACGGACAATACTGGTGCTCTGTAGATAACAGACAATATTGGTGCTCTGTAGATAACGGACAATACTGGGACTCTGTAGATTACGGACAATACTGGGACTCTGTAGATAACGGACAATACTGGTGCTCTGTAGATAACGGACAATACTGGTGCTCTGTAGGTAACGGACAATACTGGTGCTCTGTAGATAACGGACAATACTGGTGCTCTGTAGATAACGGACAATACTGGTGCTCTGTAGATAACGGACAATACTAGGGTCTGTAGATAACGGACAGTACTGGTGCTCTGTAGATAACGGACAATACTGGTGCTCTGTAGATAACGGACAGTACTAGGGCTCTGTAGATAATGGACAGTACTAGGGCTCTGTAGATAATGGACAATACTGGTGCTCTGTAGATAACGGACAATACTGGGGCTCTGTAGATAATGGACAATACTGGTGCTCTGTAGATAACGGACAATATTGGGGCTCTGTAGATAACAGACAATACTGGTGCTCTGTAGATAACGGACAATACTGGTGCTCTGTAGATAACGGACAATACTGGTGCTCTGTAGATAAGACAATACTGGTGCTCTGTATATAACGGACAATACTGGGGCTCTGTAGATAACGGACAATACTGGTGCTCTGTAGATAACAGACAATACTGGTGCTCTGTAGATAACGGACAATACTGGGGCTCTGTAGATAACGGACAATACTGGTGCTCTGTAGATAACGGACAATACTGGTGCTCTGTAGATAACGGACAGTACTAGGGCTCGGTAGATAACAGACAATACTGGTGCTCTGTAGATAACGGACAATACTGGGACTCTTTAGATAACGGACAATACTAGGGCTCTGTAGATAACGGACAATACTGGTGCTCTGTAGATAACGGACAATATTGTGGCTCTGTAGATAATGGACAGTACTAGAGCTCTGTAGATAACGGACAGTACTAGGGCTCTGTAGATAATGGACAATACTGGTGCTCTGTAGATAACGGACAGTACTAGGGCTCTGTAGATAACGGACAGTACTGGTGCTCTGTAGATAATGCACAATACTTGTGCTCTGTAGATAACGGACAGTACTAGGGCTCTGTAGATAATGGACAATACTGGTGCTCTGTAGATAACGGACAATACTGGGGCTCTGTAGATAACGGACAGTACTAGGGCTCTGTAGATAACGGACAGTACTAGGGCTCTGTAGATAATGGACAATACTGGTGCTCGGTAGATAACGGACAGTACTGGTGCTCTGTAGATAACGGACAGTACTAGGGCTCTGTAGATAACGGACAGTACTAGGGCTCTGTAGATAATGGACAATACTGGTGCTCTGTAGATAATGGACAATACTGGTGCTCTGTAGATAACGGACAATACTGGTGCTCTGTAGATAAGGACAATACTGGTGCTCTGTAGATAACGGACAGTACTAGGGCTCTGTAGATAATGGACAGTACTGGTGCTCTGTAGATAACGGACAATACTGGGGCTCTGTAGATAACGGACAATACTGGTGCTCTGTAGATAACGGACAATACTGGTGCTCTGTAGATAACGGACAATACTGGTGCTCTGTAGATAACGACATACTGGTGCTCTGTAGATAACGGACAATACTGGGGCTCTGTAGATAACGGACAATACTGGTGCTCTGTAGATAACGGACAATACTGGGGCTCTGTAGATAACGGACAATACTGGTGCTCTGTAGATAACGGACAATACTGGTGCTCTGTAGATAACGGACAATACTGGGGCTCTGTAGATAACGGACAATACTGGTGCTCTGTAGATAACGGACAATACTGGGGCTCTGTAGATAACGGACAATACTGGTGCTCTGTAGATAACGGACAATACTGGTGCTCTGTAGATAACGGACAATACTGGGGCTCTGTAGATAACGGACAATACTGGTGCTCTGTAGATAACGGACAGTACTAGGGCTCTGTAGATAACGGACAGTATGGGCTCTGTAGATAACGGACAATACTGGTGCTCTGTAGATAACGGACAATACTGGGCTCTTAGATAACGGACATATTGGGGCTCTGTAGATAACAGACAATACTGGTGCTCTGTAGATAACGGACAATACTGGGTTGTGTGGTTGGGTTACTGGCTCTGTAGATAACGGACATACTGGCTCTGTAGATAAGGACAATACTGGTGCTCTGTAGATAACGGACAATACTGGCTCTGTAGATAACGGACAATACTGGGCTCTGTAGATAACGGACAATGCTGGTGCTCTGTAGATAACGGACAATACTGGTACTCTGTAGATAATGGACAATACTAGGGCTCTGTAGATAACGGACAGTACTAGGGCTCTGTAGATAATGGATAATACTGGTGCTCTGTAGATAACGGACAATACTGGGGCTCTGTAGATAACAGACAATATTGGTGCTCTGTAGATAACGGACAATACTGGTGCTCTGTAGATAACAGACAATATTGGTGCTCTGTAGATAACGGACAATACTGGGACTCTGCTGATAACGGACAATACTGGGACTCTGTAGATAACGGACAATACTGGGACTCTGTAGATAACGGACAATACTGGTGCTCTGTAGATAACGGACAATACTGGTGCTCTGTAGATAACGGACAATACTGGGACTCTGTAGATAACGGACAATACTG
The DNA here is from genome assembly GCA_014843695.1 of Archivesica marissinica. NCBI lineage: Eukaryota > Metazoa > Mollusca > Bivalvia > Venerida > Vesicomyidae > Archivesica > Archivesica marissinica. The sequence goes on from CM026387.1 coordinate 52,252,907, forward strand.
GTGCTCTGTAGATAACGGACAATACTGGTGCTCTGTAGATAACGGACAGTACTAGGGCTCTGTAGATAACGGACAGTACTAGGGCTCTGTAGATAATGGACAATACTGGTGCTCTGTAGATAATGGACAATACTGGTACTCTGTAGATAACGGATAATACTAGGGCTCTGTAGATAACGGACAATACTAGGGCTCTGTAGATAACAGACAGTACTGGTGCTCTGTAGATAACGGACAGTACTAGGGCTCTGTAGATAATGGACAGTACTAGGGCTCTGTAGATAATGGACAATACTGGTGCTCTGTAGATAACGGACAATACTGGGGCTCTGTAGATAATGGACAATACTGGTGCTCTGTAGATAACGGACAATATTGGGGCTCTGTAGATAACAGACAATACTGGTGCTCTGTAGATAACGGACAATACTGGTGCTCTGTAGATAACGGACAATACTGGTGCTCTGTAGATAACAGACAATACTGGTGCTCTGTAGATAACGGACAATACTGGTGCTCTGTAGATAGCGGACAATACTGGTGCTCTGTAGATAACCGACAATACTGGGACTCTGTAGATAACGGACAATACTGGTGCTCTGTAGATAACAGACAATACTGGGACTCTGTAGATAACGGACAATACTGGTGCTCTGTAGATAACGGACACTACTGGGGCTCTGTAGATAGTGGACAATACTGGTGCTCTGTAGATAACCGACAATACTGGGACTCTGTAGATAACGGACAATACTGGTGCTCTGTAGATAACAGACAATACTGGGACTCTGTAGATAACGGACAATACTGGTGCTCTGTAGATAACGGACACTACTGGGGCTCTGTAGATAGTGGACAATACTGGTGCTCTGTAGATAACCGACAATACTGGGACTCTGTAGATAACGGACAATACTGGTGCTCTGTAGATAACAGACAATACTGGGACTCTGTAGATAACGGACAATACTGGTGCTCTGTAGATAACGGACACTACTGGGGCTCTGTAGATAGTGGACAATACTGGTGCTCTGTAGATAACCGACAATACTGGGACTCTGTAGATAACGGACAATACTGGTGCTCTGTAGATAACAGACAATACTGGGACTCTGTAGATAACGGACAATACTGGTGCTCTGTAGATAACGGACAATACTGGTGCTCTGTAGATAACAGACAATACTGGGACTCTGTAGATAACGGACAATACTCAACTGGAACTCTGTAGATAACGGACAATACTGGTGCTCTGTAGATAACGGACAATACTGGTGCTTTGTAGGTAACGGACAATACTGGTGCTCTGTAGATAACGGACAATACTGGTGCTCTGTAGATAACGGACAGTACTAGGGCTCTGTAGATAACAGACAATACTGGTGCTCTGTAGATAACGGACAATACTTGGACTCTGTAGATAACGGACAATACTGGTGCTCTGTAGATAAAAGACAATACTGGTGCTCTGTAGATAACGGACAATACTGGGACTCTGTAGATAACGGACAATACTGGTGCTCTGTAGATAACGGACAATACTGGTGCTCTGTAGATAACGGACAGTACTAGGGCTCTGTAGATAACGGACAGTACTGGGGCTCTGTAGATAATGGACAATACTGGTGCTCTGTAGATAACGGACAATATTGGGGCTCTGTAGATAACAGACAATACTGGTGCTCTGTAGATAACTGACAATACTGGGGCTCTGTAGATAACGGACAATACTGGTGCTCTGTAGATAACGGACAATACTGGGACTCTGTAGATAATGGACAATACTAGGGCTCTGTAGATAACGGACAGTACTAGGGCTCTGTAGATAACGGACAATACTGGTGCTCTGTAGATAACGGACAATACTGGTGCTCTGTAGATAACGGACAATACTGGGACTCTGTAGATAACGGACAATACTGGGACTCTGTAGATAACGGACAATACTGGTGCTCTGTAGATAACGGACAATACTGGTGCTCTGTAGATAACGGACAGTACTAGGGCTCTGTAGATAACGGACAGTACTAGGGCTCTGTAGATAATGGACAATACTGGTGCTCTGTAGATAATGGACACTACTGGTACTCTGTAGATAACGGACAATACTGGTGCTCTGTAGATAACGGACAATACTAGGGCTCTGTAGATAACAGACAGTACTGGTGCTCTGTAGATAACGGACAATACTGGTGCTCTGTAGATAACGGACAGTACTAGGGCTCTGTAGATAACGGACAGTACTAGGGCTCTGTAGATAATGGACAATACTGGTGCTCTGTAGATAACGGACAATACTGGGGCTCTGTAGATAATGGACAATACTGGTGCTCTGTAGATAACGGACAATATTGGGGCTCTGTAGATAACAGACAATACTGGTGCTCTGTAGATAACGGACAATACTGGTGCTCTGTAGATAACGGACAATACTGGTGCTCTGTAGATAACAGACAATACTGGTGCTCTGTAGATAACGGACAATACTGGGACTCTGTAGATAACGGACAATACTGGTGCTCTGTAGATAGCGGACAATACTGGTGCTCTGTAGATAACCGACAATACTGGGACTCTGTAGATAACGGACAATACTGGTGCTCTGTAGATAACAGACAATACTGGGACTCTGTAGATAACGGACAATACTGGTGCTCTGTAGATAACGGACACTACTGGGGCTCTGTAGATAACGGACAATACTGGTGCTCTGTAGGTAACGGACAATACTGGTGCTCTGTAGATAACGGACAATACTGGTGCTCTGTAGATAACGGACAGTACTAGGGCTCTGTAGATAACGGACAATACTGGTGCTCTGTAGATAACGGACAATACTGGGACTCTGTATATTAAAATATTTTTACTGTTTTCTCAGACTTGAATTTAGCTTGGATATTACGTTTTGGAGTTTTGAGCAAATCTGCTTTTGCAATGTAAGTTATGAGGTTTAATATGCATCTTGTTTAACTTAGATGTCGCCAAGCTATATTCCTGTTAGAGAAGGTGAAATTGGGCGTGGCCATGGTAAACTTGTTGCTATGGCAAGGAAGAAGATGTCAATAGCAAGCAAAACTAAGGTAATTACGTAGCCTTATCATGTACTATCTAACGATGTGGACATTTCTCACCAGTCTAATATGCATAGTAACTTCCAGGAAGTATTGGCTGTTGACGTTATTATATATAGATATTATCTTTACCATCAACTCGGCCTTGAGAAAGTCTATTGTAACAGTTTATTATAAGGCAGTATTCATATCTGGGAAAGTCTGTGATAAACAGTATATATAGTTTACCATCATCTATTTCTAAAGAACATTGTAGATCACCATTATGCAGATAGAAGATAACTTCCACTTCTTCTTTCAATGCCATTACTATGATTAACTGTATATATAACACTCTTCAATAAGCTGCCCACAACTTAAACACAATACTTCTCGGTGACACTTATAAGGATATTGCAACCAACACCGTAATTTTCCTTGCTGTACACCAATACATTCTCGGTGACACTTATAAGGATATTGCACCCAACACCGTAATTTTCCTTGCTGTACACCTATACATTATTAGCAGTGAAAGGTTCTGAGATGGATGATTTCTAAAATGTTCACATAGCGTATTCCAATCTGAATACTGTCGTTATTGACACAACAACCAATTCAACCACTTTTCTCTATACTAATCTCATCTTCTTCTCGTGCTCCGATGTGATAGTTCATGTTCTTGAACTTTCTTCAAATATTCCTTTAAATATTAACCATTTTCTTTTTTACATCCAAAACTATTGACTCACTAATACAATAAGTTCTGAAAGTCTTTAGCATATACCTAGAATAGATTGCACGTATTTTCATTGTTATATAAATTATTCTCCTGTCTATTGTATACCGGTATCAATCAATTGATAGGGAGAAGAACTATATAAGTTTTCTTTCGTTCTAATCCCTTTCAGTCTACTGCTGTTAAATTATATGTAAAATGTTCATTTCTTGATTACATGTACAAATACTGAAATAAATAATGTTTAAACTAGTATATGGTATGTCAGATTTCATATATGCTCTGGGAAAGTCTGTGATAAACAGTATATGGTATGTCAGATTTCATATATGCTCTGGTAAAGTCTGTGATAAACAGTATATGGTATGTCAGATTTCATATATGCTCTGGGAAAGTCTGTGATAAACAGTATATGGTATGTCAGATTTCATATATGCTCTGGTAAAGTCTGTGATAAACAGTATATGGTATGTCAGATTTCATATATGCTCTGGGAAAGTCTGTGATAAACAGTATATGGTATGTCAGATTTCATATATGCTCTGGGAAAGTCTGTGATAAACAGTATATGGTATGTCAGATTTCATATATGCTCTGGGAAAGTCTGTGATAAACAGTATATGGTATGTCAGATTTCATATATGCTCTGGTAAAGTCTGTGATAAACAGTATATGGTATGTCAGATTTCATATATGCTCGGGGAAAGTCTGTGATAAACAGTATATGGTATGTCAGATTTCATATATGCTCTGGGAATGTCTGTTATAAACAGTATATGGTATGTCAGATTTCATATATGCTCTGGGAATGTCTGTGATAAATAGTATATGGTATATATGCTCTGGGAAAGTCTGTTATGAACAGTATATGGTATGTCAGATTTCATATTAGGATATTGCCAGGGCTAATCCATGAAAAGATTTTGCAGTATGAAGTTTTTTTATATATCACTAGCATCAATGATAAAACAGAGTTGTGACGTTTGACAAAGGATACTGTAATTTGCTAAGTATACCACACTATCGTATAACACGCACCTAGTAGTTCTGGTGTATAACACGCACCTAGTAGTTCTGGTGTATACCGCGCACCTAGTAGTTCTGGTGTATACCGCGCACCTAGTAGTTCTGGTGTATACCGCGCACCTAGTAGTTCTGGTGTATACCGCGCACCTAGTAGTTCTGGTGTATAACACGCACCTAGTAGTTCTGGTGTATAACACGCACCTAGTAGTTCTGGTGTATACCGCGCACCTAGTAGTTCTGGTGTATAACACGCACCTAGTAGTTCTGGTGTATACCGCGCACCTAGTAGTTCTGGTGTATACCGCGCACAGTAAAATAGCATCTTTATAAGCCAAAATTTCTCGAGATACGACATAATCGTGCTCCTATAGTTTTTATATATCCTTAAAAAAAATAAGAAATCGTGCTGGCCAAAGTGCGGAGGTGCATGATTCTGAAAAATAATCATGCTCTTATGATTTTTGTATTCCCTTACAAAAAGAAAAAGTTGTACGAGCATACATGCGGACATATACATAATTGTGATAATTCCCCGATGCCGTAGTGTCTACCTGCCTTTTGATTGCTGTGAGCCTCTGCATACTTGATGATCTCTAGCGGTGTAAGGGGTTTCACAATTTTAAGAACTGTGCCAATAAGATTAGACAATTCTGAGTGATTCAGTGAATTTTACTTATCTACTTCTTATCTAATGACAGTGTGTGTTTTACGTTTATTTATCGTCGCTACCGGTTGCCCATATGAGTGATGCCTCCTGAATAGGTTAGTCATTTTAGATGTTTGGAGGATAGTGCAATGATACAGACAGAGATCCATTCCAGAATCTTCTCTGGTTCATTTACGTGCAATGTGTAAAGCACCGACACGAGACTTTGGTTTAAAGTCCCTTCTGAAAGACTGTTAAATTTTATTAGGGGTAGACGGGGGATCGAACCTGCGATCCCTGGATTCCCCATTCATCGTGTTAACTACTGGACTACGTATCTGCTACACTAATGACATTGTATTAAATACGCCTGCCCAAATTTATCAACACCTCAACTATGTCCATCCATCTTCAAACACTAGACAAATCGTTTTTACAACGTTTTTAATAATAAAGGTGCGTGGTATACATAGCAAATGATGGTAGATTGGGTAGCATAAGTTCATTATATATGTGCTAATTGATTTTATACAGGGCCGTGGAATGGGGCCTGAGAAAAGAAAAAGACCCTTGACATACGGAGAGAAAAGAAGGGGTCCTAAACCAAAGGTATTCATTAAAAATTATAATTTGATAGACTTTTTATCGATAAGCGACAAAAGATGCAGGTTCTGTAATTGCCAATAATGGCAGTGGCCAAGATTCAAACTTTACAAGGGAGCATTATCGAAGAGCAAGTGATGTGAACTGACCTTCGCTGCCATTCATGCCCAATTTAATGATCAATCAAGCATGTATATGAAGTGTTGGCCGTATATGTGTTTGTTCATTGCACCATACCAAGGGCCAGCTTATGTACAATAACACATATATAGATTACCATTTATATGATTTAATATATATTATTTAATTATATAATATTAAGTATATTTAATTAGTAATCCAACAGAATTTTAGTGAAACCAGAATTGAGACATTGTTCAATGCTGATCCTTCTGTTGGTTTCCATTGTTCAATGCTGATCCTTCTGTTGGTTTCCATTGTTCAATGCTGATCCTTCTGTTGGTTTCCATTGTTCAATGCTGATCCTTCTGTTGGTTTCCATTGTTCAATGCTGATCCTTCTGTTGGTTTCCATTGTTCAATGTTGAATTGTATAAAGTTATTGTAGCCTAGGAACATGTCTACCATGTGACAGTCTGTAAGAACACAGATGCTAATCATCCTAACAACAAATATGACGCGTATGAGGTGCATGTTGAATCCCACAGGTGTCGAATTATTTCAAATGAAGAAATTATTCATATGGCTTGCGGTAGATCGGTGATTCTACCCGAGTGACCGTCCGTACCTGAAATACTGCTTGATGGTGCACCTGTGGTCCGTACCTGAAATACTGCTTGAAGGTGCACCTGTGGTCCATACCTGAAATACTGCTTGAAGGTGCACCTGTGGTCCGTACCTGAAATACTGCTTGAAGGTGCACCTGTGGTCCGTACCTGAAATACTGCTTGAAGGTGCACCTGTGGTCCGTACCTGAACTACTGCTTGAAGGTGCACCTGTGGTCCGTACCTGAACTACTGCTTGAAGGTGCACCTGTGGTCCATACCTGAAATACTGCTTGAAGGTGCACCTGTGGTCTTCCTCCACCACTGAAACCTTTAGAGTCGCCATATGTCTTAAGCGACTTTAGACCCTAAACACAAACAAATACGCTGCATGTCGTCCTCCTAGAAAAGCACTTACAATGTGTGTAGGTACTGCAAGCACTTACAATGTGTGTTGGTACTGCAAGCACTTACAATGTGTGTAGGTACTGCAAGCACTTACAATGTGTGTTGGTACTGCAAGCACTTACAATGTGTGTAGGTACTGCAAGCACTTACAATGTGTGTTGGTACTGCAAGCACTTACAATGTGTGTAGGTACTGCAAGCACTTACAATGTGTGTTGGTACTGCAAGCACTTACAATGTGTGTAGGTACTGCAAGCACTTACAATGTGTGTTGGTACTGCAAGCACTTACAATGTGTGTAGGTACTGCAAGCACTTACAATGTGTGTTGGTACTGCAAGCACTTACAATGTGTGTAGGTACTGCAAGCACTTACAATGTGTGTTGGTACTGCAAGCACTTACAATGTGTGTAGGTACTGCAAGCACTTACAATGTGTGTAGGTACTGCAAGCACTTACAATGTGTGTTGGTACTGCAAGCACTTACAATGTGTGTAGGTACTGCAAGCACTTACAATGTGTGTTAGTACTGCAAGCACTTACAATGTGTGTAGGTACTGCAAGCACTTACAATGTGTGTAGGTACTGCAAGCACTTACAATGTGTGTTGGTACTGCAAGCACTTACAATGTG
>CM026387.1:52261735-52278906 GCA_014843695.1 Archivesica marissinica
CGTCCATCATGTGAACCAAGCCTCCTTCCGATCAGTTGGTGTCTTGATTTCTTTCAAATGTGCACTCTTGAAAAAAACAACAACAATTCTCTCTCCTTCATGGCGATGGATTTCATCAGGAATGAGGTCTCAAGAGTGATTAATATAAGTTGAAAGAACTTGTTTCTCAATCGAGCTAAAAATAAATTTGTATAAACTAAAAAACAACAAATAAATCGAAAACACTCTGTTATGCTGATGTCACAAAAACAAACATTTACAGATGCTGTAGTGTAGGCTTGTTTTATTTTGTTTACATTTACAGATGCTGTAGTGTAGGCTTGTTTTATTTTGTTTACATTTACAGATGCTGTAGTGTAGGCTTGTTTTATTTTGTTTACATTTACAGATGCTGTAGTGTAGGCTTGTTTTATTTTGTTTTTGGATACATATATTTATCATCGTCACCTTGTTAATCTGGGGGGGCATTACCTCCAGAAATGAATTACCGGTAGTTAGTTTATTTTTTGGAAGATGGTGCAAGATAAAAGCAGACACTTCATTACCAGAAGCATGTCTGGTTCTTTTACGTGCCCGGTGTATAGCACTGATACATGAGATCTCGGTTTATAGTCCAATTTGCAAGACTCAATATTATTAATGTCAGACAGGTGATTGAATATGCGATACATGAATGCACAGTCCGACGTGTTAACCCTTTGCTTCACATACCGGTAAACGCCATACAACATCGTTATGACTTCCCACATATATGTGCCATTCCTCGCAGTTATCTCTTCCCACATATATGTGCCATTCCACGCAGTTATCTCTTCCCACATATATGTGCCATTCCACGCAGTTATCTCTTCCCACATATAGGTGCCATTCAACGCAGTTATCTCTTCCCACATATATGTGCTATTCCACGCAGTTATCTCTTCCCACATATATGTGCCATTCCACGCAATTATCTCTTCCCACATATAGGTGCCATTCCACGCAATTATCTCTTCCCACATATAGGTGCCATTCAATGCAGTTATCTCTTCCCACATATATGTGCCATTCCACGCAGTTATCTCTTCCCACATATATGTGCCATTCCACGCAGTTATCTCTTCCCACATATAGGTGCCATTCCACACAATTATCTCTTCCCACATATAGGTGCCATTCCACGCAGTTATCTCTTCCTACATATATGTGCCATTCCACGCAGTTATCTCTTCCCACATATATGTGCCATTCCACGCAGTTATCTCTTCCCACATATATGTGCCATTCCACGCAATTATCTCTTCCCACATATAGGTGCCATTCCACGCAATTATCTCTTCCCACATATAGGTGCCATTCAATGCAGTTATCTCTTCCCACATATATGTGCCATTCCATGCAGTTATCTCTTCCCACATATATGTGCCATTCCACGCAGTTATCTCTTCCCACATATAGGTGCCATTCCACACAATTATCTCTTCCCACATATAGGTGCCATTCCACGCAGTTATCTCTTCCCACATATATTGATTATTGAGTGTATATGTGTGTATGTTTGCAGTACAGTATGCCTATTGTTTATCAGCAGTATAAAGATCAAACCATTTGTATTTTCATGCTATGTATTGTATCTTTACGTGTATAAATAAATGAAATATGGTTAAATAATAAAATCAAATGAAATAACTGACCTACTCTGCATTGGAGTAATGGGTTGACAGGTTGAAATACATCCAGGTTGGTTAAGCTAAGGTTCCAGTAGATGTGTTAGAACCTCTCACATTGCTGGATGACAGGTTGAAATACATCCAGGTTGGTTAAGCTAAGGTTCCAGTAGATGTGCTAGAACCTCTCACATTGCTGGATGACAGGTTGAAATACATCCAGGTTGGTTAAGCTAACACAGGTTCCAGTGGATGTGCTAGAACCTCTCGCATTGCTGGATGGCAGGTTGAAATGCATCCAGGTTGGTTAAGCTAAGGTTCCAGTAGATGTGTTAGAACCTCTCACATTGCTGGATGACAGGTTGAAATACATCCAGGTTGGTTAAGCTAAGGTTCCAGTAGATGTGTTAGAACCTCTCACATTGCTGGATGACAGGTTGAAATACATCCAGGTTGGTTAAGCTAATCACAGGTTCCAGTGGATGTGCTAGAACCTCTCGCATTGCTGGATGGCAGGTTGAAATGCATCCAGGTTGGTTAAGCTAAGGTTCCAGTAGATGTGTTAGAACCTCTCACATTGCTGGATGACAGGTTGAAATACATCCAGGTTGGTTAAGCTAAGGTTCCAGTGGATGTGCTAGAACCTCTCACATTGCTGGATGGCAGGTTGAAATACATCCAGGTTGGTTAAGCTAATCACAGGTTCCAGTGGATGTGCTAGAACCTCTCACATTGCTGGAGGGCAGGTTGAAATACATCCAGGTTGATTAAGCTAAGGTTCCAGTAGATGTGTTAGAACCTCTCACATTGCTGGATGACAGGTTGAAATACATCCAGGTTGGTTAAGCTAATCACAGGTTCCAGTGAATGATTCCAAACAAACATGTACAGTTCTTGATGAGAATGAGTACTGGTACGTGTTAATGATAAACTGGATTGTCATAAATTATTAAATTGATCAAATGATTTCGTAAATTTGCTGACTGTAATAGTCTGTTTCCACTGTGGTCATGTTTTCATGTTATCATTGATATTCCCTTGTCCTGACCCTGGTGAATAACTGACAATAGTTAGATGCCTGCCTGCTATGATGCACCAAGTCCAATTTGACACCACAGTGGGATACAGTCTGGTTAGTTGGTACCCACCTGAGCAGTGACCACCGAGTCTGGTTACTTACCCGAGCAGTGACCATCAAGTCTGGTTACTCACCCAATTACCTGATGTTACAAATTCATGACTATGTTATCTGTTTATGATTTACGCTCTCTGTTTTCAGGGATGATGAAGATGACATCACGGCATTCCCGGTTGTCAAGGAGACTGGTGACAAGCTCATCGAGACTGGAATAAACACCCTTCAGCGTACTCTGCTGCTCAAGAAAGAGGTTGAAGTTGACAGGGTCCAGGCAGAACTCGAAGCCAAGCGCTATGAGTTTAAGGGTAGAATGGAGAAGTGTGCTAAGCGCCAAATCGATATACAGAAACAACAGCAGGGGGTGTGTATAAAACTATAAACTTGAAATTTAATGAAATTAAACACAAATCTGATCATTGCTGAACTTCAATAGATTGTAGCAGTATATATTATTTGTAAAATTGTTTTACATGGATACACATCCACTTTTGAGGCATACAATCTTAATGTATGTCATATTGGTAATGGCGTCAAGAGGTGCTTCTATGAACATTGGTTTGACTACTACATTGTCATGTATGTCATATTGGTAATGGCGTCAAGAGGTGCTTCTATGAACATTGGTTTGACTACTACATTGTCATGTATGTCATATTGGTAATGGCGTCAAGAGGTGCTTCTATGAACATTGGTTTGACTACTACATTGTCATGTATGTCATATTGGTAATGGCGTCAAGAGGTGCTTCTATGAACATTGGTTTGACTACTACATTGTCATGTATGTCATATTGGTAATGGCGTCAAGAGGTGCTTCTATGAACATTGGTTTGACTACTACATTGTCATGTATGTCATATTGGTAATGGCGTCAAGAGGTGCTTCTATGAACATTGGTTTGACTACTACATTGTCATGTATGTCATATTGGTAATGGCGTCAAGAGGTGCTTCTATGAACATTGGTTTGACTACTACATTGTCATGTATGTCATATTGGTAATGGCGTCAAGAGGTGCTTCTATGAGGGAAAGGGTTAAGTGAATAAAGTGTCACAGTGCAGATTTAATATAACTTTAAATTCCTACTGCTTTTGCCACAGTAATTAATGCAAAGTAAATAATGCAGCATAACTTTTAATTTATATCTTCAGATGAAAGACAGAGTTTCAAAGTTTGAGAATTTTTTAAAAGAAAATGAATTGAAGCGAAGACGAGCCATTCAAAAATACCAGATTGAAGTGAAGTTAAAGGAACAGAAAACCAAAGAATTAGAACAATTACAAGATGAAATAGAAGCTATTAAAGCTCTGTAAGTAACTGTAACAGCAGTGCTGATTTGTAAGCAATACAAACAGCAGTGATGTCAATGAGGATGGTGATGGTGATGGTGATGGTGATGATGATGATGATGATGATGACGACGACGACGACGACGCCGACGACGACGACGACGATTACGACGACGATTACGACGACGATTACGACGATGATTACGACGACGATTACGACGATGATTACGATGATGATGATTACGACGATTACGACGATGATTACGATGATGATGATTACGATGATGATGATTACGATGATGATTACGATGATGATTATGATGATGATTACGATGATGATTACGATGATGATGATTACGATGATGATGATGATGTGCCAAGGGAATCACAGAAAGTGACTGCTAATTCTGTAAACCTGCTGCTTCATACAAATTGACTGCTGAGTAGAGTACTAACACAGGTTTGACATAGAAGTGCCTCTTGACACCATTATCCACAAACATTGACAAGGTAGTAGGCAAACCAACATTCATAATACAGTTCAGAATCTCATGTAGTCCCAGTAATATCTATGGAGGTAGGGTAGATATGCTGACTGCTTATCCATTGATTTTTATAAAATGACTGTGGTATGTATGGATATATACAATCAAACCTGCGTTAAGCAGACAGCCAGGGGAATCACAGAAAGTGGCTGCTTAGCACATGTGGCTGCTTAATCGAGGGCAAATGAATAACAAAGTAACATATTGGGAATATGAAAACTGGTTGCTTAATGCAGGTTGGCTGCTTAATAGAGGTGACCACTATCACATGTTTGACTGTAGTTTTATATTAGCCTAAATCTAGGAAAGAGTTAAAGTTCATACTGGAACATGTTATTAACTATTTGATAAATACAAACATACAAAACAATGTGTCTATATGGTGCCGGGTACCAAACAATGATGTGTCTATATGGTACCGGGTACCAAACAATGATGTGTCTATATGGTACTGGGTACAAAACAATGATGTGTCTATATGGTGCCGGGTACCAAACAATGATGTGTCTATATGGTACCGGGTACCAAACAATGATGTGTCTATATGGTACCGGGTACCAAACAATGATGTGTCTATATGGTACTGGGTACAAAACAATGATGTGTCTATATGGTACCGGGTACCAAACAATGATGTCTATATGGTGCCGGGTACCAAACAATGATGTGTCTATATGGTACCGGGTACCAAACAATGATGTGTCTATATGGTACCGGGTACCAAACAATGATGTGTCTATATGGTACCGGGTACCAAACAATGATGTGTCTATATGGTACCGGGTACCAAACAATGTGTCTATATGGTACTGGGTACCAAACAATGATGTGTCTATATGGTGCCGGGTACCAAACAATGATGTGTCTATATGGTGCCGGGTACCAAACAATGATGTGTCTATATGGTACCGGGTACCAAACAATGATGTGTCTATATGGTACTGGGTACAGAACAATGATGTGTCTATATGGTACCGGGTACCAAACAATGATGTGTCTATATGGTGCCGGGTACCAAACAATGTGTCTATATGGTACCGGGTACCAAACAATGTGTCTATATGGTACCGGGTACCAAACAATGTGTCTATATGGTACCGGGTACCAAACAATGTGTCTATATGGTACCGGGTACCAAACAATGTGTCTATATGGTACCGGGTACCAAACAATGTGTCTATATGGTACGGGTACCAAACAATACGTCTATATGGTGCCGGGTACAAAACAATGATGTGTCTATATGGTACTGGGTACCAAACAATGATGTGTCTATATGGTACCGGGTACAAAACAATGCCAAACACAAAACACCAAACACAAAACAACCAAACACAAACAAACCAAACACCAAACAAACAAACACAAAACAATGTGTCTATATGGTACTGTGTACAAAACAATGATGTGTCTATATGGTACTGGGTACAAAACAATGATGCGTCTATATGGTACCGGGTACCAAACAATGATGTGTCTATATGGTACCGGGTACCAAACAATGATGCGTCTATATGGTACCGGGTACCAAACAATGATGCGTCTATATGGTACTGGGTACCAAACAATGATGTGTCTATATGGTACTGTGTACAAAACAATGATGTGTCTATATGGTGCTGGGTACCAAACAATGATGCGTCTATATGGTGCCGGGTACCAAACAATGATGTGTCTATATGGTACTGGGTACAAACAATGATGCGTCTATATGGTACTGGGTACCAAACAAATGTGTCTATATGGTACCGGGTACCAAACAATGATGTGTCTATATGGTACTGGGTACCAAACAATGATGTGTCTATATGGTACCGGGTACCAAACAATGATGTGTCTATATGGTACCGGGTACCAAACAATGATGCGTCTATATGGTACTGGGTACAAAACAATGATGTGTCTATATGGTACCGGGTACCAAACAATGATGCGTCTATATGGTACCGGGTACCAAACAATGATGTGTCTATATGGTACCGGGTACCAAACAATGATGTGTCTATATGGTACCGGGTACCAAACAATGATGTGTCTATATGGTACTGGGTACCAAACAATGATGTGTCTATATGGTACCGGGTACCAAACAATGATGTGTCTATATGGTACCGGGTACCAAACAATGATGTGTCTATATGGTACCGGGTACCAAACAATGATGTGTCTATATGGTACTGGGTACCAAACAATGATGTGTCTATATGGTACTGGGTACAAAACAATGATGTGTCTATATGGTACCGGGTACCAAACAATGATGTGTCTATATGGTACCGGGTACCAAACAATGTGTCTATATGGTACCGGGTACCAAACAATGTGTCTATATGGTACCGGGTACCAAACAATGTGTCTATATGGTACCGGGTACCAAACAATGTGTCTATATGGTACCGGGTACCAAACAATGTGTCTATATGGTACCGGGTACCAAACAATGTGTCTATATGGTACCGGGTACCAAACAATACGTCTATATGGTGCCGGGTACAAAACAATGATGTGTCTATATGGTACTGGGTACCAAACAATGATGTGTCTATATGGTACTGGGTACAAAACAATGCGTCTATATGGTACTGGGTACAAAACAATGCGTCTATATGGTACTGGGTACAAAACAATGCGTCTATATGGTACTGGGTACAAATCAATGATGCGTCTATATGGTACTGGGTACCAAACAATGATGTGTCTATATGGTACTGGGTACAAAACAATGTGTCTATATGGTACTGGGTACAAAACAATGATGTGTCTATATGGTACTGGGTACAAAACAATGATGTGTCTATATGGTACTGGGTACCAAACAATGATGTGTCTATATGGTACCGGGTACCAAACAATGATGTGTCTATATGGTACTGGGTACCAAACAATGATGCGTCTATATGGTACTGGGTACCAAACAATGATGTGTCTATATGGTACTGGGTACCAAACAATGATGTGTCTATATGGTACTGGGTACCAAACAATGATGCGTCTATATGGTACTGGGTACCAAACAATGATGTGTCTATATGGTACTGGGTACAAAACAATGATGCGTCTATATGGTACTGGGTACAAAACAATGATGTGTCTATATGGTACCGGGTACCAAACAATGATGTGTCTATATGGTACCGGGTACCAAACAATGATGTGTCTATATGGTACTGGGTACAAAACAATGATGTGTCTATATGGTACTGGGTACCAAACAATGATGTGTCTATATGGTACTGGGTACCAAACAATGATGTGTCTATATGGTACCGGGTACCAAACAATGATGTGTCTATATGGTACTGGGTACCAAACAATGTGTCTATATGGTACTGGGTACCAAACAATGATGTGTCTATATGGTACTGGGTACAAAACAATGATGTGTCTATATGGTACCGGGTACCAAACAATGATGTGTCTATATGGTACTGGGTACCAAACAATGATGTGTCTATATGGTACTGGGTACCAAACAATGATGCGTCTATATGGTACTGTGTACAAAACAATGATGTGTCTATATGGTACTGGGTACCAAACAATGATGTGTCTATATGGTACCGGGTACCAAACAATGATGTGTCTATATGGTACTGGGTACAAAACAATGATGTGTCTATATGGTACTGGGTACCAAACAATGATGCGTCTATATGGTACCGGGTACCAAACAATGATGTGTCTATATGGTACTGGGTACCAAACAATGATGTGTCTATATGGTACTGGGTACCAAACAATGATGCGTCTATATGGTACTGGGTACCAAACAATGATGTGTCTATATGGTACTGGGTACAAAACAATGATGTGTCTATATGGTACTGGGTACAAAACAATGCGTCTATATGGTACTGGGTACAAAACAATGATGTGTCTATATGGTACTGGGTACAAAACAATGTGTCTATATGGTACTGGACAAAACAATGCGTCTATATGGTACTGGTACAAAACAATGATGCGTCTATATGGTACTGGGTACCAAACAATGATGTGTCTATATGGTACTGGGTACAAAACAATGATGTGTCTATATGGTACTGGGTACCAAACAATGATGCGTCTATATGGTACTGGGTACAAAACAATGATGTGTCTATATGGTACTGGGTACAAAACAATGATGCGTCTATATGGTACTGGGTACCAAACAATGATGCGTCTATATGGTACTGGGTACAAAACAATGATGCGTCTATATGGTACTGGGTACAAAACAATGATGCGTCTATATGGTACTGGGTACAAAACAATGATGTGTCTATATGGTACTGGGTACAAAACAATGATGTGTCTATATGGTACTGGGTACCAATCAATGATGCGTCTATATGGTACTGGGTACCAAACAATGATGTGTCTATATGGTACTGGGTACAAAACAATGATGCGTCTATATGGTACTGGGTACAAAACAATGATGCGTCTATATGGTACTGGGTACAAAACAATGATGTGTCTATATGGTACTGGGTACAAAACAATGATGTGTCTATATGGTACTGGGTACCAAACAATGATGCGTCTATATGGTACTGGGTACCAAACAATGATGTGTCTATATGGTACTGGTACAAATCAAGTCTATATGGTACTGGGTACAAAACAATGATGTGTCTATATGGTACTGGGTACAAAACAATGATGTGTCTATATGGTACTGGGTACAAAACAATGATGTGTCTATATGGTACTGGGTACCAAACAATGATGCGTCTATATGGTACCGGGTACCAAACAATGATGTGTCTATATGGTACTGGGTACAAAACAATGATGCGTCTATATGGTACTGGGTACAAACAATGATGCGTCTATATGGTACTGGGTACAAAACAATGATGGTCTATATGGTACTGGGTACAAACAATGATGTGTCTATATGGTACTGGGTACCAAACAATGCGTCTATATGGTACTGGGTACAAACAAATGCGTCTATATGGTGGGTACAAAACAATGATGCGTCTATATGGTACTGGGTACAAAACAATGATGCGTCTATATGGTACTGGGTACCAAACAATGATGCGTCTATATGGTACTGGGTACAAAACAATGATGTGTCTATATGGTACCGGGTACAAAACAATGATGTGTCTATATGGTACTGGGTACAAAACAATGATGTGTCTATATGGTACTGGGTACCAAACAATGATGTGTCTATATGGTACTGGGTACAAAACAATGATGCGTCTATATGGTACTGGGTACAAACAATGATGCGTCTATATGGTACTGGGTACAAAACAATGATGCGTCTATATGGTACTGGGTACAAAACAATGCGTCTATATGGTACTGGGTACAGAACAATGATGCGTCTATATGGTACTGGGTACAAAACAATGCGTCTATATGGTACTGGGTACAAATCAATGATGCGTCTATATGGTACTGGGTACAAAACAATGATGTGTCTATATGGTACTGGGTACAAATCAATGATGCGTCTATATGGTACTGGGTACAAAACAATGATGCGTCTATATGGTACTGGGTACAAAACAATGCGTCTATATGGTACTGGGTACAAATCAATGTGTCTATATGGTACTGGGTACAAAACAATGCGTCTATATGGTACTGGGTACAAATCAATGATGCGTCTATATGGTACTGGGTACAAAACAATGATGTGTCTATATGGTACTGGGTACAAAACAATGATCTATATGGTACTGGGTACAAAACAATGATGCGTCTATATGGTACTGGGTACAAAACAATGCGTCTATATGGTACTGGGTACCAAACAATGATGTGTCTATATGGTACTGGGTACAAAACAATGATGCGTCTATATGGTACTGGGTACAAAACAATGATGTGTCTATATGGTACTGGGTACAAAACAATGATGTGTCTATATGATACTGGGTACAAATCAATGTGTCTATATGGTACTGGGTACAAAACAATGCGTCTATATGGTACTGGGTACAAAACAATGCGTCTATATGGTACTGGGTACAAAACAATGCGTCTATATGGTACTGGGTACAAAACAATGCGTCTATATGGTACTGGGTACAAAACAATGATGCGTCTATATGGTACTGGGTACAAAACAATGATGTGTCTATATGGTACTGGGTACAAATCAATGATGCGTCTATATGGTACTGGGTACAAATCAATGATGCGTCTATATGGTACTGGTACAAAACAATGCGTCTATTGGTACTGGGTACAAACAATGCGTCTATATGGTACTGGTACAAATCAATGATGCGTCTATATGGTACTGGGTACAAAACAATGATGTGTCTATATGGTACTGGGTACAAATCAATGATGTGTCTATATGGTACTGGGTACAAATCAATGATGTGTCTATATGGTACTGGGTACAAATCAATGTGTCTATATGGTACTGGGTACCAAACAATGATGCGTCTATATGGTACTGGGTACAAATCAATGATGTGTCTATATGGTACTGGGTACAAATCAATGTGTCTATATGGTACTGGGTACAAATTAATGTGTCTATATGGTACTGGGTACAAATCAATGTGTCTATATGGTACTGGGTACAAAACAATGTGTCTATATGGTACTGGGTACAAATCAATGTGTCTATATGGTACTGGGTACAAATCAATGTGTCTATATGGTACTGGGTACAAATCAATGCGTCTATATGGTACTGGGTACAAACATGATGTGTCTATATGGTACTGGGTACAAATCAATGATGCGTCTATATGGTACTGGGTACAAACAATGATGTGTCTATATGGTACTGGGTACAAAACAATGTGTCTATATGGTACTGGGTACAAAACAATGCGTCTATATGGTACTGGGTACAAATCAATGATGCGTCTATATGGTACTGGGTACAAAACAATGATGCGTCTATATGGTACTGGGTACAGAACAATGATGCGTCTATATGGTACTGGGTACAAATCAATGTGTCTATATGGTACTGGGTACAAAACAATGCGTCTATATGGTACTGGGTACAAAACAATGCGTCTATATGGTACTGGGTACAAAACAATGCGTCTATATGGTACTGGGTACAAATCAATGATGCGTCTATATGGTACTGGGTACAAAACAATGATGTGTCTATATGGTACTGTGTACAAATCAATGATGCGTCTATATGGTACTGGGTACAAATCAATGATGCGTCTATATGGTACTGGGTACAAAACAATGCGTCTATATGGTACTGGGTACAAAACAATGCGTCTATATGGTACTGGGTACAAAACAATGCGTCTATATGGTACTGGGTACAAATCAATGATGCATCTATATGGTACTGGGTACAAAACAATGATGTGTCTATATGGTACTGGGTACAAATCAATGATGTGTCTATATGGTACTGGGTACAAATCAATGATGTGTCTATATGGTACTGGGTACAAATCAATGTGTCTATATGGTACTGGGTACCAAACAATGATGCGTCTATATGGTACTGGGTACAAATCAATGATGTGTCTATATGGTACTGTGTACAAATCTATGATGCGTCTATATGGTACTGGGTACAAATCAATGTGTCTATATGGTACTGGGTACAAATTAATGTGTCTATATGGTACTGGGTACAAATCAATGTGTCTATATGGTACTGGGTACAAAACAATGTGTCTATATGGTACTGGGTACAAATCAATATGTCTATATGGTACTGGGTACAAATCAATGTGTCTATATGGTACTGGGTACAAATCAATGCGTCTATATGGTACTGGGTACAAATCAATGATGTGTTTATATGGTACTGGGTACAAATCAATGTGTCTATATGGTACTGGGTACCAAACAATGATGTGTCTATATGGTACTGGGTACAAAACAATGATGTGTCTATATGGTACTGTGTACAAAACAATGATGTGTCTATATGGTACTGGGTACAAAACAATGATGTGTCTATATGGTACTGGGTACAAATCAATGTGTCTATATGGTACTGGGTACCAAACAATGATGTGTCTATATGGTACTGGGTACAAATCAATACGTCTATATGGTACTGGGTACAAAACAATGATGTATCTATATGGTACTGGGTACCAAACAATGATGTGTCTATATGGTACTGGGTACAAATCAATACGTCTATATGGTACTGGGTACAGAACAATGATGCGTCTATATGGTACTGGGTACAAATCAATGATGTGTCTATATGGTACTGGGTACAAATCAATGATGTGTCTATATGGTACTGGGTACAAATCAATGATGTGTCTATATGGTACTGGGTACAAATCAATGATGTGTCTATATGGTACTGGGTACAAATCAATGATGTGTCTATATGGTACTGGGTACAAATCAATGATGCTTCTATATGGTAGATTTAAACACGGTAAATTCCTCCTTTGCGTGTACATGCAAAAGGCTGCGCCATGTTAGAATTCTTCTCCTTAACTACAATTTGCTGCATATTGTTGCATAAAGTGATAATGAGATATGACTGACCCCAGCATAATAATAACAGTATCTCGTCCATTAGTTTGTAATAACCGAAAATAACATTTACAGGTTGGCGAGATTAGAGAAAAAAGTTTCGCGATACAAGAAGTTTGAGGATTACTTACTGCGTGTTATAGACGTTATGCCTGAGGATTATCTTGCTGCCTCTGACGATAAGATGAAGGGCCTCATGTCACGGCATCGAACTCTCAGCGATTCCAATGTACATCTAGTCAATAAACTGGAGTCTATGTCTGACGAGGTACAATAATTTCAAGTAATTGTATTAATTTGAAATTTGATAATCTCGTTGCTAAGATAATACATACCGTACTGAAGAGAAACTTGTGATGGACATCTGATGAGGTACAATAATTTCAAGTAATTGTATTAATTTGAAATTTGATAATCTCGTTGCTAAGATAATACATACCGTACTGAAGAGAAATTTGTGATGGACATGGCTGGCGTTGCTTTAAGAGAATCTGTTGGAGTTTTGTCTTCATTGTCTTTATGTTTGGTGAATATAGAATATTTTTTAATATAAAATTGGCAAATTAAAAAAAAATATTTAAGTAATTTTGTATGTCCATTAATCTTTAAATTGATCAGATATTATGTTGTATAATTAATGAATGTAGCAGCGTTCTGAAATCCAGAAATGTCTGAAAATCCTCTTCAAAATGCTCAGGAAAAAAGCAAAATTACATTGGTTGTTAGAATGATTTTAGATGGCTCGACTCGAGCTGTCCTTCACAGACAGATCATGCATCCGCCCATTAACTGTGTGTGTATCTTTTTTCAGCTTGAAAATTTAAAAGCGAAATTGGATCAGATGAAAGCTGACCATAATAAACAGGTGATCTCTTTCAACAATGAACTGTCTATACTACAACAACAACATGAAGAGCGGAGTGACGACAACCAAAAAACAGAAAATGAATATAACCTAGCAAAAGGTGGCCTCCGAGAAAAGGTAGGTACACTGGGAACCATCAATGGCAAATGGATAAAATGCAAAAATATAGGTAAATTGGGGTAGTTGCGTAAAATAGATAGTTCCGTTAATTGCAAAAATTCAGTCAAGTGGTGATTCCACAGCGCTTATAAATATATGGATAATGGCATTGAGAGGCGATTCCAAAGTGCTTATAAATATGTGGGAATGGATAATGGGAATCCAATTGGGAATGGGTTATGGTGTTGAGAGGCAATTCCAATTGAGAATGGGTTATGGTGTTGAGAGGCAATTCCAATTGAGAATGGGTTATGGTGTTGAGAGGCAATTCCAATTGAGAATGGGTTATGGGATTCCAATTGGGAATGGGTTATGGTGTTGAGAGGCAATTCAAATTGGGAATGGGTTATAGTGTTGAGAGGCAATTCCAATTGAGAATGGGTTATGGGATTCCAATTGGGAATGGGTTATGGGATTTCAATTGGGAATGGGTTATGGGGCATTGAGAGGCAATTCCATTGGGAATGGGTTATGGTATTCCAATTGGGAATGGGTTATGGGATTTCAATTGGGAATGGGTTATGGGATTCCAATTGGGAATGGGTAATGGGATTTCAATTGGGAATGGGTTATGGTGTTGAGAGGTGATTCCAATTGGGAATGGGTTATGGTGTCGAGAGGCAATTCCAATTGGGAATGGGTTATGGGATTTCAATTGGGAATGGGTTATGGGATTCCAATTGGGAATGGGTTATGGTGTCGAGAGGCAATTCCAATTGACCTTTCTGCAAACGCTACTTAGGCACGCCCCCCATAGTTACAGGTGCTCGCTGTAACTACGCGAGACAAGCTATCTAACAAAATGGCGTCTAACGCAGACCTGCATCGAGTTAATCTAGATAAAATTCCGTGGAATTTCTCAGTTTTATTTTACCCAGATATTAATATCTTGTTGAAAGCAAGTCAACAAGTGTTTAGGTTCTTTAAATAGTGAAGGTTATTTCTCTAATATACAGATATATTTAACGGGTGAGGACGTGTTAAGTGTTCGTGGAAAATGTTTTCGCAGTCAATGGAGGAGGTTTCGTATAACTTCTTCTTCGTATACAAGGCAATATAGAGTGAAACATTGTGGTGGATTCGTCTAATAGTATATTATCACGCCTACGCCAATTATGAGATGGGCTGTTGACAAATTAATCAATTACTGGAGAATATATTATTTTTCACACCTTGATTGGTCGGCTCAAACATCTGTGATGCTGGCTTGTATGCCCGTGTTGTATCAGCTTTAGAGCTGAGCCGTGCCATATGTCCAAGCCCTTGCATCATGTATAAATATCATGCTCTTCACATCAATTTCATTACAACCATGGCGTCTATATTTCCATGCGTTTTTTGCTGATTATACAATACAAATACAATAAAAAAATAGATAAACACTGTAAATTGCATTGTCATTGTATTAATCTATGTACCTTTTTTATGTCATTGTAAATAATTTAATGTTTTGATGTACAATAAATATATTATTTTAATGACGGTCTATGATTTATTTATTCTCCCCCGTTCACTTTAATTAATCTTGATTAGTGGCTTGAAACCTAGATAGATAATCACTCCTGGTATGGCAAACACACGGCTACATAGTCCCATTCATAATTGTGTCTAATTACCTAAATAGCTAATAATAGCATTATTATAATGAGCCTGTATAGTGCAGTACTATTAAATCAAGTATACGAACCTGTGATTATACGAATGCACTAGTGTACGAAACTACCATTAGACGAACAAGAGATTATACGAAACCACCTGAATTCTGAATGAACAACCACATCGTGTCAACTTTGACATTAAAAGAAATGAAATATGCCACCGTCTTGAGAGACTCGACCCTATGCCTCCTAGAAGACTCGAACATTAGGCCCAAAAACTGAACACCAGTACGTTCACTGAGCTAATATGGGAATCCCACAGCTCTGCACATGCATGGGTACTATTACTTCTATCTGATCCCTAGTCCACCATCCACGACAATATGTATGACCCACATGTATAATTTTAATCACCATTATACTCACATATCTCTTGTGAACAGTAGATCTATAAATGCAGAATATATTTTTTCGAAATATTTTATTATGCATAAATAATTAATTTCAACTTACTTGTGTGCAAATATATCTGTTTGCATTAATTTTGGATGTATTCAGCTGCTCGTCCACACAACTTAATCCACCTTAGACATTTTTCAAGATTTGTCTTACGTTTTGGAAATGACACGAATTAAACGTCACCTATTAATCGATCTGGATATCTACTATCACTGTCACACAGCATAAATTAATAAAACAGCCCGTAACTACATCTTTTCACCATTGTCAATGACAGACAGCATTAATTAATTTGTAATTATTTTTCAAAAAATAATTTCAGATCACGATCACTCGTTATCAGATTTGATTAAAATTTTACTAAATAATTCGTTTGTCTGACAGAACGATAAAACAATGACTCGGTGTAGTAATCAATACTATAATTGTGTGCACACATTTTATAATTGACCAATTATTAGCACAATCAGTGCTAAATTCCGATGTGCAACACTTTGATCTTGACAGTAGGCCCCTAACGGGATATTATGTTTTCGCGGTCTCTGTGATGTACCGGTAAGTTGGTTGATTACTTCCAATAAACAGTGTGACACGCTTACATTTGATTGCTGTGTTTGCGATAAAAGAATGACTATATGGGGTCAGTCGGTGTTTTTATAGATGCATTGTTTTTAAAGCAGTTGTCTGGTATTTTGTGGTTCATATACACACTTTTAGATTTGTCCAAGGATTTTGAAATGGGTTGAATTTAACGTCGATCACCAGGATATCGACTAATTTTGTACTATAACTAACCCACACACCAACGCTACACAGTTTCAACATCATTAAAACAATTTAAAACCCGTATTTTCGATCAAATTCACGCCTTTTCAAATTTGTCTACTCGTTACTAGTTTGTCTAATATGCATTGTTTGTCTAACAAGATGGCGGCGATAAACCGTTGCCGGGGGTGTGCGCGAATGGTGCGATGCGATTGGCTAACGCCAGCTGTCAATCAAAATCGGCAGAAAGGTC
>CM026387.1:52279906-52327800 GCA_014843695.1 Archivesica marissinica
GTGTGATTATCTATGATTTGTTTATATATATGTGTGATTATCTATGATTTGTTTATATATATGTGTGATTATCTATGATTTGTTTATATATATGTGTGATTATCTATGATTTGTTTATATATATGTGTGATTATCTATGATTTGTTTATATATGTATATGTGTGTGATTATCTATGATTTGTTTATATATATGTGTGATTATCTATGATTTGTTTATATATATGTGTGATTATCTATGATTTGTTTATATATATGTGTGATTATCTATGATTTGTTTATATATATGTGTGATTATCTATGATTTGTTTATATATATGTGTGATTATCTATGATTTGTTTATATATATGTGTGATTATCTATGATTTGTTTATATATATGTGTGATTATCTATGATTTGTTTATATATATATTTGTGATTATCTATGATTTGTTTATATATATGTGTGATTATCTATGATTTGTTTATATATATATGTGTGTGAATATCTATGATTTGTTTATATATATGTGTGATTATCTATGATTTGTTTATATATATGTGTGATTATCTATGATTTGTTTATATATATATATATGTGTGTGATTATCTATGATTTGTTTATATGTTTGTGTGATTATCTATGATTTGTTTATATATATGTGTGATTATCTATGATTTGTTTATATATATATATATGTGTGATTATCTATGATTTGTTTATATGTATGTGTGATTATCTATGATTTGTTTATATATATGTGTGATTATCTATGATTTGTTTATATATATGTGTGATTATCTATGATTTGTTTATATATATGTGTGATTATCTATGATTTGTTTATATATATGTGTGATTATCTATGATTTGTTTATATATATGTGTGATTATCTATGATTTGTTTATATATATGTGTGATTATCTATGATTTGTTATATATATGTGTGATTATCTATGATTTGTTTATATATATATTTGTGATTATCTATGATTTGTTTATATATGTGTGATTATCTATGATTTGTTTATATATATATGTGTGAATATCTATGATTTGTTTATATATATGTGTGATTATCTATGATTTGTTTATATATATGTGTGATTATCTATGATTTGTTTATATATATATATATGTGTGTGATTATCTATGATTTGTTTCTATGTTTGTGTGATTATCTATGATTTGTTTATATATATGTGTGATTATCTATGATTTGTTTATATATATATATATGTGTGATTATCTATGATTTGTTTATATATATGTGTGATTATCTATGATTTGTTTATATATATGTGTGATTATCTATGATTTGTTTATATATATGTGTGATTATCTATGATTTGTTTATATATATGTGTGATTATCTATGATTTGTTTATATATATGTGTGATTATCTATGATTTGTTTATATATATGTGTGATTATCTATGATTTGTTTATATATATATGTGTGATTATCTATGATTTGTTTATATATATGTGTGATTATCTATGATTTGTTTATATGTATGTGTGATTATTTATGATTTGTTTATATGTATGTGTGTGATTATCTATGATTTGTTTATACACTGAACCGAATTTCTAAACGTCCACCTGATGTTGTATAACAGTTGAAGACAATCAACAAGTAAATACCATAGTAGAATGCCGTCTGTTAAAAAGTCGTGCAACCTGGAAACAAGATGGAAATGATTTAGAATGATATTAAAATATGACATTGTATGA
This sequence comes from Archivesica marissinica, assembly GCA_014843695.1. Classification (NCBI taxonomy): domain Eukaryota; kingdom Metazoa; phylum Mollusca; class Bivalvia; order Venerida; family Vesicomyidae; genus Archivesica; species Archivesica marissinica. Next base: position 52,281,625 of record CM026387.1, read on the forward strand.
TTCATTACAAAATGTACTTGAAATATCGAATTTAATTACAACGCTGAACATACCTGTCTGGTAGAAGTGCCTGTATCAAGCATACCGACGGCTCGCCCGCTTTCCTCAATGGTCATTCTCGCCATATTTTCTGTTTTTTCGGTGACGGGTCGCACATAGAATACATTGCAATCAAATTGAGCACTCACCATGCCGTGCACGTGGTCCTCATGCCAACACTTAGGATTCGAACGTTCCGTTCCGCTTGGTCAGCCATGACAATAAATTGGTGTTTTCTTAGTGTACATTGATAGAATATGGTGGATAACAATAGACTACCAATATTTGGACTAATACACAGACCCGTTACCCTAAACTCACAATTTATTAGGTGGACGTTTAGAAATTCGGTTATGTGTATATATGTGTATGTTCACTGGGGTGGAACACGGCTGGCTAGAAGGGGTGTTGGGAGGCCAGATATAATGTCCTATTTAATTTGTCTTCACTGCTGGAAGGGCTGGGATGGATAGGTGCTGGTGCAACGATTTTATAGGAAATATGAGCACCCACCTGAATATGCCTCTGTAGATTGTGCCTGTGTCATAGGGTACAATTGTTGTTAATAAATACAAACTCTTTGAACACATATATTCGCTTGTCATGTTTGCCCCGCCCCCTATTTGAAGCAGTGAGTTGAAAACATTGTAACACCTTCAGTTAGTTTGTAACGTAGCATATGTAGTACAGTGTAGTATAGTTTTAGTTATTTCCCTTGGACCAATAGTTAACATAAGTGACACGTACATTTGACCTGACACATGACAATATTTAAGCACGTGCTCTTTACTATCCAATCACTGCATGCATATGAGACATCCGCCATGTTAACAAAACATAAACAAGACGCCATTAATTATGTGCTACAAATAAACCATATTATGTAGGAATATATATATATACCTTCAGGTAACTATTGCTACTCTTTTTGACTACCATCCCGATAATATAGTATTCATGTACATTGACTGATAACCTGTTAGTGTTTGAGAAATATCGATCAGATGTAAAGACTTGATTTTCATTGTCTAACTTAAACTACACCATCGTATATTGTATTTCTTAAATTCGTCAATGCAATTGTCGTCATTATATATGTCTGATGATATGGTATAACTTATGTGATTGTAGATTATGTGATGTATATAAGTATGAAACTGTATATTTGTATATATTGGTTGCAGAGAGGGATAGATAGAGACAGAGAGAGAAACGATGGAACAGGCTCGGAATGCTTGGAGGATTGCGAGGAATAAAGCGCAGTAGACATTAATAAAAGAGTTTCCTCTTTCATTGTCGATCTCGACCCCCACACCCTTAGTGCTCGCCGGCGGTCTGCGACACCTGCCTGCCTCAGTCGGGTAAGTAAATCTTGTTTTGTAAATGGGTTTTGTTGTTAAAAACGGTCAGAATAATGGGATGTTTTATGTGTTCAAGAATTGTAATCTTGATATATATTTGTGCACAGCGTCAATACTGATTATATAGTCGTCATATCATAAATTATCAGACTTTTTATTTGAAATAGAAAAAAATACAGATACCGTAAGTTTTATTCATTTTCAAAATAATGTCATACACTGAAAGACAAAATTGGTACTATTGCGCGCTGATATTAAATCTAACTTCGTTTTAATCAGATCACAGTGAATATGATTGGCAGAGATATTACAGATGAGATAAAAATTAATTCAGCAGTTAGAAATAGTAAGATATATCTACAATGTTAAAAAGTTATTTACATAATAAAAGCCTGACATCTCAGCAGAATAATAAAACAGGTTTTGGTACACATCTCTGTAGAATAATAAAACAGATTTTGGCACAACTTGGAGCTACGAATCATGTCTAGGTTTGAAAACAATATTTATCATAATCAGACAACGATTAAAAATTGAAACTACACGTATATGCTTTTGCGAACAAAACTTGTTCTACATCATTGTAAATTAGGCAATTCAATATTATATGTATCTCAGTTTTAGTATTAATACAAGATGATGAACACGTTCTGGAATCCTCTGGAAAACCTACATACCGACCCATCACTATCCATATAGGAACAAGCCCAAGCCGAACATGATTGAATATATTTTCAGAATAACACCATTATGTGGGTATTTTCAACTATGCAGATTATATAGATTGTTCAAATTAACTCTTGATGTAATTAATAATCACTATGATCATATCGTCATAGTGATCGTACTATCATAGTGATCGTACTATCATAGTGATCATATCATCATAGTGATCGTACTATCATAGTGATCATATCATCATAGTGATCGTACCATCATAGTGATCGTAACATTATAGTGATCATATCACCATAGTGATCTACTATCATAGTGATCATATCATCATAGTGATCGTACTATCATAGTGATCATATCATCATAGTGATCGTACTATCATAGTGATCATATCATCATAGTGATCGTACCATCATAGTGATCGTACCATTATAGTGATCATATCACCATAGTGATCTACTATCATAGTGATCATATCATCATAGTGATCTACTATCATAGTGATCATATCATCATAGTGATCGTACTATCATAGTGATCATATCATCATAGTGATCGTACTATCATAGTGATCATATCATCATAGTGATCGTACCATCATAGTGATCGTACCATTATAGTGATCATATCACCATAGTGATCTACTATCATAGTGATCATATCATCATAGTGATCTACTATCATAGTGATCATATCATCATAGTGGTCATATCACCATAGTGATCGTACTATCATAGTGATCGTACTATCATAGTGATCATATCATCATAGTGATCATATCATCATAGTGATATACTGTCATAGTGACAATATCATCATAGTGATCATATCATCATAGTGATCTACTATCATAGTGATCATACCATCATAGTGATCGTACCATTATAGTGATCATATCACCATAGTGATCTACTATCATAGTGAGCATATCATCATAGTGATCTACTATCATAGTGATCATATCATCATAGTGATCGTACTATCATAGTGATCATATCATCATAGTGATCGTACCATCATAGTGATCGTACCATTATAGTGATCATATCACCATAGTGATCTACTATCATAGTGATCATATCATCATAGTGATCTACTATCATAGTGATCATATCATCATAGTGATCGTACTATCATAGTGATCATATCATCATAGTGATCGTACTATCATAGTGATCATATCATCATAGTGATCGTACCATCATAGTGATCGTACCATTATAGTGATCATATCACCATAGTGATCTACTATCATAGTGATCATATCATCATAGTGATCTACTATCATAGTGATCATATCATCATAGTGATCGTACTATCATAGTGATCATATCATCATAGTGATCGTACTATCATAGTGATCATATCATCATAGTGATCGTACCATCATAGTGATCGTACCATTATAGTGATCATATCACCATAGTGATCTACTATCATAGTGATCATATCATCATAGTGATCTACTATCATAGTGATCATATCATCATAGTGATCGTACTATCATAGTGATCATATCATCATAGTGATCGTACCATCATAGTGATCGTACCATTATAGTGATCATAGCACCATAGTGATCTACTATCATAGTGATCATATCATCATAGTGATCTACTATCATAGTGATCATATCATCATAGTGATCGTACTATCATAGTGATCATATCATCATAGTGATCGTACTATCATAATGATCATATCATCATAGTGATCGTACCATCATAGTGATCGTACCATTATAGTGATCATATCACCATAGTGATCTACTATCATAGTGATCATATCATCATAGTGATCTACTATCATAGTGATCATATCATCATAGTGGTCATATCACCATAGTGATCGTACTATCATAGTGATCGTACTATCATAGTGATCATATCATCATAGTGATCGTACCATCATAGTGATCGTACCATTATAGTGATCATATCACCATAGTGATCTACTATCATAGTGATCATATCATCATAGTGATCTACTATCATAGTGATCATATCATCATAGTGATCGTACTATCATAGTGATCATATCATCATAGTGATCGTACCATCATAGTGATCGTACCATTATAGTGATCATAGCACCATAGTGATCTACTATCATAGTGATCATATCATCATAGTGATCTACTATCATAGTGATCATATCATCATAGTGATCGTACTATCATAGTGATCATATCATCATAGTGATCGTACTATCATAATGATCATATCATCATAGTGATCGTACCATCATAGTGATCGTACCATTATAGTGATCATATCACCATAGTGATCTACTATCATAGTGATCATATCATCATAGTGATCTACTATCATAGTGATCATATCATCATAGTGGTCATATCACCATAGTGATCGTACTATCATAGTGATCGTACTATCATAGTGATCATATCATCATAGTGATCATATCATCATAGTGATATACTATCATAGTGACAATATCATCATAGTGATCATATCATCATAGTGATATACTATCATAGTGACATATCATCATAGTGATCGTACTATCATAGTGATCGTATCATTATAGTGATCGAACTATCATAGTGATCATATCATCATAGTGATCGTACTATCATAGTGATCATATCAGCATAGTGATCATATCATCATAGTGGTAATATCATCATAGTGATCACATTGTCATAGTGATCGTACTATCATAATGATCGTATCATCATAGTGATCATATCATCATAGTGATCGTACTATCATAGTGATCATATCATCATAGTGATCGTACTATCATAGTGATCATATATCATAGTGATCATATCATCATAGTGATCATATCATCATAGTGAACATACCATCATAGTGATCGTATCAGCATAGTGATCATATCATCATAGCGATCGTACTATCATAGTGACGATATCACCATAGTGATCATATCATCATAGTGATCTACTATCATAGTGATAATATCATCATAGTGATCATATCACCATAGTGATCGTACTATCATAGTGATCGTATCATTATAGTGATCGAACTATCATAGTGATCATATCATCATAGTGATCGTACCATCATAGTGATCATATCATCATAGTGATCATATCATCATAGTCGTAATATCATCATAGTGATCATATCATCATATTGATCACATTGTCATAGTGATCGTACTATCATAATGATCGTATCATCATAGTGATCATATCATCATAGTGATCGTACTATCATAGTGATCATATCATCATAGTGATCGTACTATCATAGTGATCATATTATCATAGTGATCATATCATCATAGTGATCGTATCATCATAGTGATCATATCATCATAGTGATCGTACTATCATAGTGATCATATCATCATAGTGATCATATCATCATAGTGATCATATCATCATAGTGATCGTACTATCATAGTGATCGTATCATTATAGTGATCGTACTATCATAGTGATCATATCATCATAGTGATCGTACTATCATAGTGACGATATCACCATAGTGAACATATCACCATAGTGGTCATATCATCATAGTGAACATATCGTCATAGCGATCATAGTGATCGCATCATCATAGTGATCATATCATCATAGTGATCGTACTATCATAGTGACCATATCATCATAGTGAACATATCATCATAGAGAACATATCATCATAGTGATCATAGTGATCGCATCATCATAGTGATTATATCATCATAGTGATCGTACTATCATAGTGACCATATCATCATAGTGATCATATATTAAGTATACATTAAAATGATTGAACATGTTACAACTCGTCTTGTATTTTACATGATTGTGTTATCTCGTATTGACAGATAATAATGTCTGGAATAGTTTATACCATCGTACTTGTGGTTTATCTGACATATTGTATTCCAGCTTCGCACTGGGTAGCTCTGTTATTTGTAGTAAGGGGTATCCGTCCACCTTAGTAGTGGTAACCCCCTTGGTTGATGAATGTAGGTCTGGTAACACCCTTGGTTGATGGCTGTATGTGTCGTATCTCCCTTGGTTGATGGCTGTAGGTATGGTAACTGCCTTGGTTGATGGATGTAGGTCTGGTAACACCCTTGGTTGATGGCTGTACGTTTCGTACCTCCCTTGGTTGATGGCTGTAGGTATGGTAATTGCCTTAGTTGATGGCTGTAGGTCTGGTAACTCCCTTGGTTGATGGATGTAGGTCTAGTAACACCATTGGTTGATGGCTGTATGTGTCGTACCTCCCTTGGTTGATGGCTGTAGGTGTGGTAACTGCCTTGGTTGATGGATGTAGGTGTGGTAACTGCCTTGGTTGATGGGTGTAGGTCTGGTTAAACCCTTGGTTGATGGGTGTAGGTCTGGTAACTCCCTTGGTTGATGGCTGTAGGTGTGGTAACTGTCTTGGTTGATGGATGTAGGTCTGGTAACTGCCTTGGTTGATGGGTGTAGGTCTGGTTAAACCCTTGGTTGATGGGTGTAGGTCTGGTAACTCCCTTGGTGGGTGGCTGTAGGTCTGGTAACTGCTTTGGTTGATGGGTGTAGGTCTGGTAACTCCCTTGGTTGATGACTGTTGGTCTGGTAACTCCCTTGGTTGATGGATGTAGGTCTGGTAACTCCCTTGGTTGATGGATGTAGGTCTGGTAACTCCCTTGGTTGATGGCTGTAGATGTGGTAACTCCCTTGGTTGATGGCAGTATGTCAGGTAACTCCCTTGGTTGATGGTTGTAGGTCTGGTAACTCCCTTGGTTGATGGCTGTAGGTCTGGTAACTCCCTTGGTTGATGGATGTAGGTCTGGTAACTCCCTTGGTTGATGGCTGTAGATGTCGTAACTCCCTTGGTTGATGGCAGTATGTCTGGTAACTCCCTTGGTTGATGGTTGTAGGTCTGGTAACTCCCTTGGTTGATGGATGTAGATGTGGTAACTCCCTTGGTTAATGGTTGTAGGTCTGGTAACTCCCTTGGTTGATGGCTGTATGTCTGGTAACACCCTTGGTTGATGGGTGTAGGTCTGGTAACTCCCTTGGTTGATGGTTGTAGGTCTGGTAACTCCCTTGCTTGATGACTGTAGGTCTGGTAACTCCCTTGGTTGATGGTTGTAGGTCTGGTAACTCCCTTGGTTGATGGTTGTAGGTCTGGTAACTCCCTTGGTTGATGGTTGTAGGTCTGGTAACTCCCTTGGTTGATGGCTGTAGGTCTGGTAACTCCCGTGGTTGATGGTTGTTGGTCTGGTAACTCACTTGGTTGATGGCTGTAGGTCTGGTAACTCCCGTGGTTGATGGCTGTAGGTCTGGTAACTCCATTGGTTGATGGCTGTAGGTCTGGTAACTCCCTTGGTTGATGGCTGTAGGTCTGGTAAATCCCTTGTTTGTTGGATGTAGGTCTGGTAACTCCCATGGTTGATGGCTGTAGGTCTGGTAATCCGATAGGTAGATGGTCTGGCAACCCCCATTGCTAGATGATCATAGATCTGGAAACCCCTTTGGTAGATGACTCTAGGTCTGGCAACTTGATGGCCTTAGTTATGGTAACACATGTTGGTTGATGGCCTTAAGGCAACTCCTTTAGTACATTAACTAAAACTTTGGGTTTGGCAACTACTTTGGTAGATGATCTTAGGTCTGGCAACTCCTCCTTAGATCTGGCCATTACTTTGGTAGACTACCTTAGGTCTGGCTACTACTTTGGTAGATAAGCTTAGGTCTGGCTACTACTTTGGTAGATGACTTTAGATCTGGCTACTACTTTGGTAGATAAGCTTAGGTCTGGCTACTACTTTGGTAGATGACCTTAGGTATGGCTACTACTTTGGTAGTTGACCTTAGGTCTGGCTACTAATTTGGTAGATAAGCTTAGGTATGGCTCCTACTTTGGTAGATGACCTTAGGTATGGCTATTACTTTGGTAGTTGACCTTAGGTCTGGCTACTACTTTGGTAGATGACCTTAGATCTGACTACTACTTTGGTAGATGACCTTAGATCTGGCTACTACTTTGGTAGTTGACCTGAGGTCTGGCTACTACTTTGGTAGATGACCTTAGGTATGGCTACTACTTTGGTAGATGACCTTAGGTCTGGCTACTACTTTGACATCGTGTTTAATGGATGGCACTAGGTCAGGAAACTCCTTTGTTAGCCAATGTGTTGGCCAAACTCTTGTATGGGTAATGAACTGTTGAACAGATATTTTAAACAACATCAGCCATGAAAACTTGAGAATTTGGCAAATCTATGATACACTACTGTACACAATCATATATGATTGTGTCCTACCTAGGTGTAGAGACTACTGTAAATAGTGTGTGCTTTATGTTTAATTACCTGGTTGCCCAAATGAGCGACACCTAAAGATATTAGTGATTTTTGGAGGATAGTGCAATGATACAGACAGAGACCCATTGCATAATCTCCTCTGATTCTTTTACATGCACGGTGTAAAGCACCGACACGAGACCTCTGTTTAAAGTCCCATATGAAAGACTTAATTTCATTAGGGTCAAACTGGGGATCGACTGACCTGCGATCCCTGGATTACAAGTCCAGCGTGTTAACCACTGGACTACAGATCCGTCTGCTGCGTTATTACTGGTCCAACGCGATATGTGAAATACAGTCAAACCTGTCTTAAGCAGCCAGCCAATGGAATCTCAGAAAGTGGCTGCTTAGCACAGGTGGCTGCTTAATAGAGGTCAAATGTATAATAAAACAGCATATTGGGAATTTGAAAATTGGCTGCTTAATACAGGTTGGTTGCTTAATAGAGTTGAGCACAAACACAGGTTTGACTGTATGTATATAAACAGAAACCCAATAAAATAAACACGATATGTGATCCAGGTAGTTGATATCGACCCGGTATAATGAGATACAATCACTTAATCAAAATTAAAACGTGCTTCACTATATCTTAGTGTAATGGTATCGTCCTTAATATCGCGTTGTATTTATACTTTATTTTGAAACCACAAATACATAGAGACATTTATTGGAAATTCTTTCAAAATATTCTTTAGTCTATATAATGCATGGAACTTTCTGGACTGCTTTACTCAAGTGAATGATGTCATTACTAATGAATGTGTACAATCATCAACTGTTATGTTTGTGCAAATACTTTGGTGCCATTTGAAAGCCATGCTTAGTAGACAGGGTTGTGGTGCCATTTGAAAGCCATGCTTAGGCGGCAGGGTTGTGGTGCCATTTGAAAGCCATGATTAGGTGGCATGGTTGTGGTGCCATTTGAAAGTCATGCTTAGTCGGCAGGGTTGTGGTGCCATTTGAAAGCCATGCTTAGTCGGCAGGGTTGTAGTGCCATGTGGAAGCCATGCTTAGTCGACAGGGTTGTAGTGCCATTTGAAAGCCATGCTTAGTCGGCAGGGTTGTAGTGCCATGTGGAAGCCATGCTTAGTCGGCAGGGTTGTAGTGCCATATGGAAGCCATGCTTAGTCGGCAGGGTTGTAGTGCCATTTGAAAGCCATGCTTAGTCGGCAGGGTTGTAGTGCCATGTGGTAGCCATGCTTAGTCGGCAGGGTTGTAGTGCCATGTGGAAGCCATGCTTAGTCGGCAGGGTTGTAGTGCCATGTGGAAGCCATGCTTAGTCGGCAGGGTTGTAGTGTCATTTGGAAGCCATGCTTAGTCGGCAGGGTTGTAGTGCCATTTGAAAGCCATGCTTAGTCGGCAGGGTTGTAGTGCCATGTGGAAGCCATGCTTAGTCGGCAGGGTTGAAGTGCCATGTGGAAGCCATGCTTAGTCGGCAGGGTTGTAGTGCCATTTGAAAGCCATGCTTAGTCGGCAGGGTTGTAGTGCCATGTGGAAGCCATGCTTAGTCGGCAGGGTTGTAGTGCCATGTGGAAGCCATGCTTAGTCGGCATGGTTGTCCATTATTATGACAGAGCATGTTTGTTATATATTTGCATAAACATGCAATGAAAGTAGAGTAAGTTATGTCTAACTTAACGTAACGTGTATATATGTCTAACTTAATGTAACGTGTATATATGTCTACCTTAATGTAACGTGTATATATGTCTAACTTAATGTAACGTGTATATATGTCTAACTTAATGTAACGTGTATATATGTCTAACTTAATGTAACGTGTATATATGTCTAACTTAATGTAACGTGTATATATGTCTAACTTAACGTAACGTGTATATATGTCTAACTTAACGTAACGTATATATATGTCTAACTTAATGTAACGTGTATATATGTCTAACTTAATGTAACGTGTATATATGTCTAACTTAACGTAACGTGTATATATGTCTAACTTAATGTAACGTGTATATATGTCTAACTTAATGTAACGTGTATATATGTCTATATTAATGTAACGTGTATATATGTCTAACTTAATGTAACGTGTATATATGTCTATATTACTGTAACGTGTATATATGTCTATATTACTGTAAAGTGTATATATACTGAGTCAAAAAAGAAACGATACCTGGTGTTTATGTGTCTATAATTTCAACATTTATTAAGAAAATTCTTTGAAAATTCATAAGATGATAGTCCAACATGTTTGAAAGAGGAGCACATAAAGCATAATGAGCCTCCGAAACTGTCTGCTGCGTGATGACGTAATTCGTCGGACCGGGGTCTAATGGAGTTTTCACACAGACGTCAATACCGAGTATGGGCACCATTTGCGTCTCTCACTGTAATGCACCGCCGTCGCATCGAACGGAAGAGTGTCTGAATCTCTTGCTGGTCAATATTTGTCCACTCCTGACGCAAAACATCCCTCAGTTGGTTTAACGTTACCGGCTGACGTCGTCTGACGCGGCGGTCTAACGTATCCCACAAATGTTCTATGGGTGACAAGTCTGGTGACAAAGCAGGCCACGGCAGGGTTTCAATATTGTTCTGCTCCAATAATGTGGTGGAAATCCGAGCAGTATGACACCTGGCGTTGTCCTGTTGGAACAGTGTGACGTTTCTGTTGGCGTTAAAGAACGGCACAACAACTGGCGCAAGGATCTCATCACAGTACCGCTGGGCGTTTAGGTTCGCGTCCACCACTAACAGTTCAGTGCGACTGCCGAAGGTGATACCGCCCCACGCCATAACGCTTCCGCCCCCGAACAGATCGACCTGACGTACACATGCGTCGGCGTAACGTTCACCGCGTCTGCGATATACCCGCTCTCTGCCATCCGCTTGACGCAAACAGAACCGCGATTCATCGCTAAACATCACCGAATTCCACTGTAACCGAGTCCAGCGAGCACGTTCCGTCGTCCATTCCCGCCGTACGTCACGGTGACGTCGTGTCAGGATGGGTCCAACGTATGGCCGATAGGCACGAATGCCACGTTCACCGAGCCGGTTCCTGACTGTGCACTGATGCGATTGTTGGTCATCCCATGAGTAACGGCAGCTGTGTGCGTAGCAGGTAAGAACCGGTCACGTAAATGTGACGTCCGAATGTGACGGTCCTGTTCACGCGTCGTCACACGTGGTCGACCAGATCTTGGACGGTCGTCCACCGATCCATGTGTTCGATAACGTCGAAGTAGACGTGTTATCGTGATCCGCGTAACCCTGAGTCGATTTGCGACGTCACGCTGACGTAAACGGCCGTCAATCATGCCAATGGCACGCATTCTCTGATTGCGGTTTAGCCTAGGCATTTTGTTAGAGGTAGCAATGGGTATGTAAGGTGTTTTTCTCCGATGATAATGCAATACCAGTACAATAAACCGGTTTTCCGATTTGTACATGTGTAGGAAGTTGTCTTTGTTGAGGAGCAAGCGAAAATCGGAAATTCGGCGTTCCAGGATTATCGGGTGTTTATTTACCTGTGTTTTTGGTTGGCTGACGTTGCAATAAGATACCCTGTACTGATACGTAATAATATATTAAACATTTCTATGGTTTTATCCATTTTACGTCATTTTTAGTTTGGTATCGTTTCTTTTTTGACTCAGTATATGTCTATATTACTGTAACGTGTATATATGTCTATATTACTGTAACGTGTATATATGTCTATATTACTGTAACGTGTATATATGTCTATATTACTGTAACGTGTATATATGTCTATATTACTGTAAAGTGTATATATGTCTATATTACTGTAACGTGTATATATGTCTATATTACTGTAACGTGTATATATGTCTATTTTACTGTAACGTGTATATATGTCTATATTACTGTAATGTGTATATATGTCTATATTACTGTAATGTGTATATATGTCTATATTACTGTAATGTGTCACATTTCGCTTCGTTTTGAAGTGACTATATATTATTTTATTTCTTTTTGGAGAGATTTTAAGTTCAACAGTTTTATATATATATATATATATATATATATATATATATATATATATATATATATTATATGTATGTAACACGTTCTTTTGCAAAGCTGACGGTCATGCATATTTGGTCATTATAAATTAGTGTAAATGCATATATCATTGTATTGTAGAGGTTGCAATGGAGAAAAACAGAAATAGATACATTCTATTTGCAATAAAACTTCGAAGCCAAAAAAAACAGGAAGTATGTGGCACAGAAAGACTGGGTGATTCTACACACAGTCACCACAGACCGGAACGTGTCAGCGGGTACCTGTGGTAGAGAATATATAGTGTTATTATGTAACGACTTAGTGAGGGGTTATTCAGTGTCCGTAGTGGTCATGCTCTGTTCGGAGACTCACACATATCGACAACATTGAAAAATAGTAGAATGGTGTTCGGCGTATTTGTCCATTTACATCCGTATTTAAACTATTCATAATTTCGCTGACAGAGCTGAAGCATGGTTCAATAGTATTCCGTTGCGTGTATCGGTAGTCTGATGCAACTGTCACGTGACTGGTCCAGCAGACTAATATAAACAAATAAATCATTGGGAGAATATGTCCACTGATAAGGTGTATGAGCAATTCAGGTAGCTATCCGAATTTTAAAAATATACACCTAACCCGAAAAATAGATTCTATACCATTTCTGATTAAGACCAATAAGTGTTTTATTTTTAATATTTGCACTCCGTGACTCGCCCCACCTCGGGTTGGGTCGGCAATACGAGTTAGGGATTCCACTCGTCGGGACCTTTTCAACGATATGTCACACCCGTACCTTCCTAAATATTATAATATTTGCAATCCGTGAAACAATAAGATTGAATATGACGTATAATGAATCCGTCCGTCACTCACGAAACAATAAGATATGACGTATAATGAATCAGTCCTTCACTCGCGAAACAATAAGATATGACGTATAATGAATCCGTCCGTCACGCACGAAACAATAAGATATGACGTATAATGAATCCGTCCGTCACGCACGAAACAATAAGATATGACGTATAATGAACGAGTCCGTCACGCACGAAACAATAAGATATGACGTATAATGAATCAGTCCTTCACTCACGAAACAATAAGCTATGACGTATAATGAATCCGTCCGTCACGCACGAAACAATAAGATATGACGTATAATGAATCAGTCCTTCACTCGCGAAACAATAAGATATGACGTATAATGAATCCGTCCTTCACTCACGAAACAATAAGATATGACGTATAATGAATCAGTCCTTCACTCGCGAAACAATAAGATATGACGTATAATGAATCCGTCCTTCACTCGCGAAACAATAAGATATGACGTATAATGAATCCGTCCGTTACGCACGAAACAATAAGATATGACGTATAATGAATCAGTCCTTCACTCGCGAAACAATAAGATATGACGTATAATGAATCCGTCCTTCACGCACGAAACAATAAGATATGACGTATAATGAACGAGTCCGTCACGCACGAAACAATAAGATATGACGTATAATGAACGAGTCCGTCACGCACGAAACAATAAGATATGACGTATAATGAATTCGTCCGTCACGCACGTAACAATAAGATATGACGTATAATGAATCCGTCCTTCGCGCACGTAACAATAAGATATGACGTATAATGAATCCGTCCTTCGCGCACGAAACAATAAGATATGACGTATAATGAATCCGTCCGTTACGCACGAAACAATAAGATATGACGTATAATGAATCCGTCCTTCACGCACGAAACAATAAGATATGACGTATAATGAACGAGTCCGTCACGCACGAAACAATAAGATATGACGTATAATGAACGAGTCCGTCACGCACGAAACAATAAGATATGACGTATAATGAATTCGTCCGTCACGCACGTAACAATAAGATATGACGTATAATGAATTCGTCCGTCACGCACGTAACAATACGATATGACGTATAATGAATCCGTCCGTCACGCACGAAACAATACGATAGTATAAAATGTTACGGAGAAAAACAATTAAGTAATGACGAAAGTATGAGCTTAGTGTGGAGTGAGTCTAAAGAATATCTATTATACCATAAGGAATACCATCTATATTAGGCAATACAATGGAAGATATGACCTCTTCTAAACGTTATCCCACAATTCTATCAAGCATCCGTTTGATCACTGTCGGTTGGTATCCCATATCAGTGGCTGAAAAAAAGAAATATAAATAAAGTTTTAAAAAGTTACTTTTCAAATAGAAAAATAAAACAATAAATTTAATTAACAAACAAATGTATCCTACTGTTAGTGTCCTACTGTTGGTGTCCTACAGTTAGTGTCCTACTGTTAGTGTCCTACTGTTAGCGTCCTACTGCTAGTGTCCTACTGTTAGTGTCCTACTGTTAGTGTCCTACTGCTAGTGTCCTACTGTTAGTGTCCTACTTTTAATGTCCTACTGTTAGTGTCCTACTGTTAGTGTCCTAATGTTAGTGTCCTACTGCTAGTGTCCTACAGTTAGTGTCCTACTGTTAGTGTCCTACTGTTGGTGTCCTACTGTTAGTGTCCTACTGCTAGTGGTGTCCTACTGTTAGTGGTGTCCTACTGTTATTATTCTACGGCTAGAGTCCTACTGTTAGTGTCCTACTGTCAGTGTCCTACTGTTGGTGTCCTACTGTTGGTGTCCTACTGTTAGTGTCCTACTTTTAATGTCCTACTGTTAGTGTCCTACTGTTAGTGTCCTACAGTTAGTGTCCTACTGCTAGTGTCCTACTGTTAGTGTCCTACTGTTGGTGTCCTACTGTTAGTGTCCTACTGTTAGTGGTGTCCTACTGTTATTATTCTACGGCTAGAGTCCTACTGTTAGTGTCCTACTGTTAGTGTCCTACTGTCAGTGTCCTACTGTTGGTGTCCTACTGTTAGTGTCCTACTTTTAATGTCCTACTGTTAGTGTCCTACTGTTAGTGTCCTACAGTTAGTGTCCTACTGCTAGTGTCCTACTGTTAGTGTCCTACTGTTAGTGTCCTACTGCTAGTGTCCTACTGTTAGTGTCCTACTGTTAGTGTCCTACTGCTAGTGTCCTACTGTTAGTGTCCTACTGTTAGTGTCCTACTGCTAGTGTCCTACTGTTAGTGTCCTACTGTTAGTTCCTACGTAGTGTCCTACTGTTATAGTCCTACTGTTAGTGTCCTACTGTTAGTCCTACTGCTAGTGTCCTACTGTAGTGTCCTACTGTTAGTCCTACTGTAGTGTCCTACTGTTAGTCCTACTGTTGTGTCCTACTGCTAGTGTCCTACTGTTAGTGTCCTACTGTTAGTGTCCTACTGCTAGTGTCCTACTGTTAGTGTCCTACTGTTAGTGTCCTACTGCTAGTGTCCTACTGTTAGTGTCCTACTGTTATAGTCCTACTGTTAGTGTCCAACGGCTAGTATCCTACTGTTAGTGTTCTACTGCTAGTGTCCTACTGTTCGTGTCCTACTGTTAGTATCATACTGTTAGTGTCCTACTGTTAGTATCATACTGTTAGTGTCCTACTGTTAGTGTCCTACTGTTGGTGTCCTACTGTTGGTGTCCTACTGTTAGTATCCTACTGTTAGTATCCTACTGTTAGTGTCCTACTGTTAGTGTCCTACTGTTGGTGTCCTACTGTTAGTGTCCTACTGTTAGTGTCCTACTGTTGGTGTCCTACTGTTAGTATCCTACTGTTAGTATCCTACTGTTAGTATCATACTGTTAGTGTCCTACTGTTAGTGTCCTACTGTTAGTGTCCTACTGCTAGTGTCCTACTGTTAGTGTCCTACTGTTAGTATCCTACGGCTAGTGTCCTACTGTTAGTGTCCTACTGTTAGTGTCCTACTGTTAGTGTCCTACTGTTATAGTCCTACTGCTAGTGTCCTACTGTTAGTGTCCTACTGTTAGTGTCCTACTGTTAGTATCCTACTGCTAGTGTTCTACTGCTAGTGTCCTACTGTTAGTGTCCTACTGTTAGTGTCCTACTGTTAGTGTTCTACTGTTATAGTCCTACTGCTAGTGTCCTACTGTTAGTGTCCTACTGTTAGTATCCTACTGTTAGTATCCTACTGTTAGTATCCTACTGTTAGTATCATACTGTTAGTGTCCTACTGTTAGTGTCCTACTGTTGGTGTCCTACTGTTGGTGTCCTACTGTTTGTGTCCTACTGTTAGTATCCTACTGTTAGTATCCTACTGTTAGTGTCATACTGTTAGTGTCCTACTGTTAGTGTCCTACTGTTGGTGCCCTACTGTTAGTGTCCTACTGTTAGTGTCCTACTGCTAGTATCCTACGGCTAGTATATACTGTCAGTGCCCTGGTGTTAGTGTATACTGTTAGTGAATACTGTTAGTGATCTGATGTTAGTGATCTGATGTTAGTCAGAGATGCATGGTACAATAGAGTCACACATCACTGTTTGGATTGAAGGTATGGTAGAAGGTATGGTAGAAGGTATGGTAGCAGGTATGGTAGAAGGTATGGTAGAAGGTATGGTAGAAGGTATGGTAGAAGGTATGGTAGAAGGTATGGTAGAAGGTATGGTAGAGAGTTGCGTAACAATAAAGCCATCCATATACCAAATAATGGTCCAGTGTAACCCCACCAGTCCCAGCAGCCCTTCGGATTTAGAGGTATTGTAGAACTTTCTGCTTGCGGGTACAATATGATGATATCATTTAGCTCTCCAACTTCATTGTACCCTGCATGTCTAACATACGCGTCTCCAATTGTACGCCTGTAAGAATATACACATTTTAAACTATTTTTTCTTAAGCTTTATTTATTTTACAACTATTGCGAAGCAAGTTTTAACAACTTATATTTATCACTCTCGTTGGCTCGGATGCAAGCGGAAATGTGGTCATTCGTGTGGGGGGAAACCGGAGTACCCGGAGGAAACCCACCTGTCTGATCTGGCGATCACCGTACCATCTCACATACTTCCCGGTCCGAGGATCGAACCCGGGTTGCATTGGTGAGAAGCGAGCACGCTAACCACTGCGCGCTAATCGGACATCCTTTTTTTAAGCTGTTGATTAATAGCATACGGCACGTTCCGTGGCGGCTGATCTGGCTCTATGTTCTTTGCAAATACTGTTTGAACGGTATCCAGAATCAAATGGGTTAACAGAAGTGGAATAAAATGCCACCTAACTAAATAGTGTGTAAAGTTAAAGCGTGAGATATATATATATATAAATAGCAAACATTTAACAACGCTCATAGGTTTTGAGCGTATACGATTCCGTTTATTGATTCATTTCGATATATATTGGTAGATATTTGAAAACATTGTACGCATTCCAATCGGAAATTATATTCTGTTACTCCGATTGTTATGCTACTTTTATTCAAAGACATTTATTATTATAATAAAGCTCTGATTAATTAATAAAAAAACAATTGATTTGAAGCTATGATTAGTTTTGGATATCGTCACATATGTAGACGCCGTATGGTTAAGTGACTTTAAAGCTATGCAAAATGTTCAACCTTACCTGGTCAGCAAACAAAACGAGTTATATACCAACATGTTTGTAAATGTCTGAAGTTTGTCACACTTGCGGCATAAATTGGCATAAATCGTGGCGTTCTGAGAAATCCAAGATGGCTTCCAAAATGGCCGCCATACTTTGATAGTCCACTTAAAGGACTATAACTGGTCCAGAAGTTTACATTACAGTAGGCGAGTGGTTACGGTTCGTTCAGTTCAAATCACTTGCACCTCATCGCTGTAGGCTCGAATCCCACTGTATCGAATTATTTATTTGTGAGGAAGATATCAGGCTGACATGCAGAAGGTCGGTGGTTCTACCCGGGCACACGTCCGTGTTTTTCAATTTACTCGGAAGGGGCACACGATGTCTTCTTCCAACAATACTAGCTGGATAGTCACCGTATGACCTAAGCCGTTTGTGCGACATTGGTTGATTTAAACTTTATTTATTTTACAACGATTGCGAAACCAGTTTTAACAACTTATATTAATCACTCTCGTTGGCACGGATGAAAGCGCAAATGTGGTCATTCGTGTGGGAGGAAACCGGAGTACCCGGAGAAATCCCCCCTGTCCGATCTGGCGAACACCGTATCATCTCACATAGTTCCCGGTCCGAGGATCGGACAGTCTTAGTGCCTTAGTGCATCTTTGGTTGATGATGACTTGAAATTGCGATACAAAAATAATTGCCGTTTTTATTGGCACTCATGTATATATAATAGGGATTTATCAAACCCTTCTCACTGATTCACTTACTGTCCCATCTTGCATCCGTGGAACGCAACATGCAGTTTGCATTCTAAAATAGACGCATAATCAGAATTGTCACATTGAACAGTGAAAGAACACACAAGAAAGTCTTCAATGGTATAACAAACAGTAAGCTATGAAAAGTCACCAATATCCCACTGGAGACATTGAATACAGGCAGTGTGTTCGAAACTCCCCGTTATATCTCCTAATTGTATGTTTCATGCAGTTCTCGACATATATTAAAGCGACATTACATCGCAAAAAGCAAATAAACTGCATTTTTTTCAAGTATATATGCATTTCTACTACACATTACTCCGAACATATTCGATACGAACACTAACAGTGAATCAATAAACAGTGTTTGTTGTCAACAAACTTTCAAAATTGAAAGTAGGATTTCATATAATGGTCATCCATGCTCTTGAATTGATGCTTAGAGATAATTTAATTAAGATTAGTCTGCAAATAAATATACATATTTATACATTAAATATACACATACAATTATGAGATATAACGGTAAATATATACCATATATCTCGTTATTCGGTATACACAGGTTGTATTACGCATATATGTCGACCCTGTTTACATTATATTATTTTGTTATGTCAACAAATCGGATATACGACGCTTGTTTATTAGTTGAAATACTCAGTTTTTGAGGCAAATATTTGGGGGGAAATTATAGACCATATAAAAGGGAAATTACATTCTGTATAAATTTGCGTTTTCACTGATGTAGTGGCGCTTTAAATATTAAAATACTGAAATTAGTAATAGTTGGAATAGTATTTTCGGACTATGAATAATGCAGCAAAGGTGATTACTATAAATTGTACTGTTCTGTTGTTGGGATCAAACACTTACTGTTCGCTTTAAACTGGCATCCATGTGGAACATAGACATATCCCACTGTATCCATGCTGTATATTCCGGGCGTGGTGAAATAGAAAAAGTCGTCTTGACTGAACTTCAGAAGCTATGTAATACAAGCAGAGCAGATTGATCAACAGGCCAAGATAGATAGCATTTACTAATTATACGCAGAAAGGATCATCTGTCTAACTAGACGATTGGATAATCGCCGTTTCCCCCCAATTATTCATCGATTTGGTTGAAATTTGGAATGTGTATAAATAAAGATGTAATACGTATATCAGAGAAATTTTATTTCAATTAAGCTTCATTAAATTATAAAACTTACAAATAAAAAACACTACTATCAAAATGAAATTCGCAAAGCTGGATAGCTTCCTTACTTGAGACCTAGGCATATGGAGGGCTGACACTCGAACACACAGCGGTAACGTAGCGGCTAATTGATGTATCTAGGCCCATGGATGGCTGACACTCGAACCCACAGCGGTAACGTAGCGGTTAATTTATGTATCTATGCCCATGGAGGGCTGACACTCGAACCAACGGCGGTAACGTAGCGGCTAATTTATGTATCTAGGTCCATGGAGGGCTGACACTCGAACCAACAGCGGTAACGTAGCGGCTAATTTATGTATCTAGGCCCATGTAGGGCTGGCACTCGAACCCACAGCGGTAACGTAGCGCCTAATTTATGTATCTAGACCCATGGAGGGCTGACACTCGAACCCACAGCGGTAACGTAGCGGCTAATTTATGTATTTACAGAGCTATGTTAATTGTATGTACCATGCCGACAGTAAATAATATTATTATTATTTGGACATAAACGCATGGCTACCGTTTTTTATTATTTTTTCTTTTATATCATCTTAATATTACAATTGCTTCTGGCCTACTTTCGTTTTAGCTTGCATGACGGAGACATGATGGCTGGCTTATAACCGAGCAAAGTCTTTCTGAAATTAAATAAAGGAGACCGCTATGTTATTCCCTATCTTACGAACAAAACACCTACTTTCGTGTTAGCATGCACGGAGACATGCACGGAGACATGATGGCTAACTTATAACCGAGAAAATAGGGTAAGATAGGGCATAACTCGCGTGACCTACTTTATATTACCTTATATGCAAATGAGTTACTATAAATAAAATTCAAAATGGCGCCCGTTTGTTTACAATTAAAGAGACGGGTTTACTACTGATATACATAATTATATATGATCTCTTCAGGAGTCTTTCTAATAAGACGTTTACGTTTACTGTGCAATAAATTATGTACACCGTTTTATTAATTTAACAATATTGTATTGCCTATATATACAGGAATATAGTTACACACTAATACTATAAGGTAACAAATGCAAATGGGTTGGGCAACACGGAGACTACTCCAACTGTGAACATGCGTTACTAGCAAAGCAAATTGATGAATAATATTAACAAACCTTTCCATTTAATTGTGTACCTGTTGTTGGCATCTGAAAAATAGAAACCTTGTGTAATTATATCCGATTGGCTCAGTGGTTAGCACGCTCGCTTCTAACCACTGCAACCCGGGTTCGATCCTCGTACCGGGAAGTATGCGAGATGGTATTGTGGTCGCCAGATCGGACAGGTGGGTTTTATCCTGGTACTCCGATTTCCTCCCACACGAATGACCACATATACGCTTTCATCCGTGCCAACGAGAGTGATTAATATAAGTTGTTAGAACATGCTTCGCAATCGTAAAATAAATATAATTTAGACTAAGCTGTAATTCTGTAAACTATTTTGCATTTTAAAAGTGAATTGTATATTATGAGTGTCAGAAAATAGCTGAAATACAAAAGTACATCTAACCGCGCAGGAATACGAAACGCAACCGGTGGCAGAGAAAATGTCAGCTTTTTCTGTTTCAAAGCGGTGTAATGCAGAAGTTTTCTTTTACTGAGAAAACTCTATCATTCATTGGAAAGCATAAAAGAAAGAGAGTCCGATTAGCGCAGTGGTTAGCGCGCTCGCTTCTCATCAATGCAACCCGGGTTCGATCCTCGGACCGGGAAGTATGTGAGATGGTACGGTGGTCGCCAGATCGGACAGGTGGGTTTTCTCCGGGTACTCCGGTTTCCTCCCACACGAATGACCATATATACGCTTTCATCCGCGCCAACGAGAGTGATTAATATAAGTTGTTAGAACTTGCTTCGCAATCGTTGTAAAAATAAATATAGCTTTAAAAAGAAGAAAGAGAGAAAGAGAGAGAGAGAGAGAGAGAGAGAGAGAGAGAGAGAGAGTTACTGTCAATCCCCCTCCGTAGATATGATTCAGCAGATGAAACGCGGCGGAGTAGTTACAGTTGCTCAAATAGTGCGTTGATTCAGCCGTTTGGTCACAACGTCCACCATAGTTGTCCGTTGGCTGAAAAAATAAATTCCAAAATTCAATTTCTTTACTTCGTCATATGTGTTTCACTTTTGCAATGCATCAATGTACGTGAGGACAGTGGATGTGTATTGCACAGTGCATGTTATTACCATAGTTGAACACCGTTACATATCTATAGAAACATAAACTGGAGCCGTTACGATTGTGCCCTTAGGCAAGGCATTTAAATTCCATATTGCCTCTTCTCTCTCCCTCGTGGCGATGGATTCCATCAGGAATGAGGTCTCGAGAGTGATTTATATAAGTTGAAATAACTTGTTTCGCAATCGAGCTAAAATAAATGTGTATATATATATAGAAACGAAAGACAGGCTGGTATATTCAATGTGTACATGTTTGTGTGTTACAGTGTCCGCTGATTTGTAATATTGTCTTTTCTGTGTAATTGTCTTACCATGCGATGCTCATCGTGTATGCATAACACTATCTATACCGTGTCAGTCTCAGAACAGTATATGCCATGTCAGTCTCATAACACTGTATATACCGTGTCAGTCTCATAACACTGTATATACCGTGTCAGTCTCATAACACTGTATATACCGTGTCAGTCTCATAACACTGTATATACCGTGTCAGTCTCTTAACACTGTATATACCGTGTCAGTCTCATAACACTGTATATACCGTGTCAGTCTCATAACACTGTATATACCGTGTCAGTCTCATAACACTGTATATACCGTGTCAGTCTATTAACACTGTATATACCGTGTCAGTCTCATAACACTGTATATACCGTGTCAGTCTCATAACACTGTATATACCGTGTCAGTCTCATAACACTGTATATACCGTGTCAGTCTCATAACACTGTATATACCATGTCAGTCTCATAACACTGTATATACCGTGTCCGTCTCATAACACTGTATATACCATGTCAGTCTCATAACACTGTATATACCGTGTCAGTCTCATAACACTGTATATACCATGTCAGTCTCATAACACTGTCTATACCGTGTCAGTCTCATAACAATGTCTATACCGTGTCCGTCTCATAACAGTATATGCCGTGTCAGTCTCATAACACTGTATATACCGTGTCAGTCTCATAACAGTATATGCCGTGTCAGTCTCATAACAGTATATGCCGTGTCAGTCTCATAACACTGTATATACCATGTCAGTCTCATAACACTGTATATACCGTGTCCGTCTCATAACACTGTATATACCATGTCAGTCTCATAACACTGTATATACCGTGTCAGTCTCATAACACTGTATATACCATGTCAGTCTCATAACACTGTCTATACCGTGTCAGTCTCATAACAATGTCTATACCGTGTCCGTCTCATAACAGTATATGCCGTGTCAGTCTCATAACACTGTATATACCGTGTCAGTCTCATAACAGTATATGCCGTGTCAGTCTCATAACAGTATATGCCGTGTCAGTCTCATAACACTGTATATACCATGTCAGTCTCATAACACTGTCTATACCGTGTCAGTCTCATAACAGTATATGCCGTGTCAGTCTCATAACAGTATATGCCGTGTCAGTCTCATAACAGTATATGCCGTGTCCGTCTCATAACAGTATATGCCGTGTCCGTCTCATAACAATGTCTATACCGTGTCAGTCTCATAACAGTATATGCCGTGTCAGTCTCATAACAGTATATGCCGTGTCAGTCTCATAACAGTATATGCCGTGTCCGTCTCATAACAGTATATGCCGTGTCCGTCTCATAACAGTATATGCCGTGTCCGTCTCATAACAATGTCTATACCGTGTCCGTCTCATAACAATGTCTATACCGTGTCAGTCTCATAACACTGTATATACTGTGTCCGTCTCATAACACTGTATATACTGTGTCCGTCTCATAACACTGTCTATACCGTGTCAGTCTCATAACAATGTCTATTCCGTGTCAGTCTCATAACACTGTATATACTGTGTCCGTCTCATAACACTGTATATACTGTGTCCGTCTCATAACACTATATATACTGTGTCCGTCTCATAACAATGTCTATACCGTGTCCGTCTCATAACAGTATATACCGTGTCAGTCTCATAACCCTGTCTATACCGTGTCAGCCTCATAACAGTATATGCCGTGTCAGTCTCATAACAGTATATGCCGTGTCAGTCTCATAACACTGTATATACCGTGTCAGTCTCTTAACACTGTATATACCGTGTCAGTCTCATAACACTATATATACTGTGTCAGTCTCATAACACTATATATACTGTGTCAGTCTCTTAACACTGTCTATACCGTGTCAGTCTCATAACACTATATATACTGTGTCAGTCTCATAACAATGTCTATACCGTGTCAGTCTCTTAACACTGTCTATACCGTGTCAGTCTCATAACACTATATATACTGTGTCAGTCTCATAACAATGTATATACCGTGTCAGTCTCATAACACTATATATACTGTGTCAGTCTCTTAACACTGTCTATACCGAGTCAGTCTCATAACACTATATATACTGTGTCAGTCTCTTAACACTGTCTATACCGTGTCAGTCTCATAACACTATATATACTGTGTCAGTCTCATAACACTGTATATATCGTGTCAGTCTCATAACACTGTATATATCGTGTCAGTCTCATAACAATGTCTATACCGTGTCAGTCTCATAACACTGTATATATCGTGTCAGTCTCATAACACTGTATATATCGTGTCAGTCTCATAACACTGTATATACTGTGTCAGTCTCGTAACACTGTATATATCGTGTCAGTCTCATAACACTGTATATACTGTGTCAGTCTCGTAACACTGTCTCTTACCATACAATGCTCAGAGTTTATGTCGAACACAGACCAATCAAGGTACGTCGCTTACCATGCAATGCTCAGAGTTTATGTCGAACACAGACCAATCAAGGTACGTCGCTTACCATGCAATGCTCAGAGTTTATGTCGAACACAGACCAATAAATGTAAGTCTCTTACCATACAATGTTCAGAGATTATGTCGAACACAGACCAATAAATGTAAGTCTCTTACCATACAATGTTCAGAGATTATGTCGAACACAGACCAATAAATGTAAGTCTCTTACCATACAATGCTCAGAGTTTATGTCGAACACTGTCTTAACATTTCTCCTATCTGTTACAAAATGTTCATAGAAGGCTTGATTCACACGACCAATTCCTGCAAAATTCATAGAGGCACCATAGTGTTATATAACTTATATTTTACTTTTTAAGTGACCATTATTATTATAGAAACAATAAACTGCTGACTGTTGCGTTTGAAGGATAACGTGTTATCCCATCCACTACCAATATACTGTACTGTACTGTGCTTGTGTACTTCTGTTGGTATACAAGTTGGTATACAAAGAGATAAGAACTACCACAACGAGATAAGAACTACCACAACGAGATACGAACTACCACAAATAGACAAGAACTACCACACAGAGATACGAACTACCACAACGAGATAAGAACTACCACAAATAGACAAGAACTACCACAACGAGATACGAACTACCACAAAGAGATAAGAACTACCACAAAGAGATAAGAACTACCACAAAGAGATGAGAACTACCACAACGAGATGAGAACTACCACAAAAGAGATAAGAACTACCACAAAAGAGATAAGAATAACTTTATGTAATATATAACATCCTATTTACCTGGATTAACCGTGGAATCTGCTTTTCCATCAAATATGTACACCTTGTCGTTGGCCATATGAGATGTGTCGTCAATGTGACCAACCTTAGCACCCGTCTCTGTTAGTAGTTCTAGCGCAGTTGCGGACACAGCGGATGGTACCGATATGCAAGCTCCCACTGCAAGCACTGCATTACCACCGGAACAAGCGAACGGTGCTGAATAATGAATACAACTAGGTGGTAGTGGTATATTAAATGTAAAAACGAACCAAATAGCAATCATAAAATCGGAACAACATTTGAACTATCTGCATCAAATGACAAGCTTTCTGTCAAAGTCCTTAATTACTATTGTGTGTACACCATGCATACAGATATATCTAACCAATTCATATTATTGTTGTTATATATTTTTTCACATTTACATTAATTATTTATTATTACAATTTATTTAATGCATATATGTTTGATAACTGCTTAGCACTTTGTACACAGTGTATATATTGATATAAAATAGCCATATAGCTTAAAAAATACTACAAACTAACTAAAACTAACTAATAACAACTATAATTGCCTTACTTCTAATGAAAGACATTTGCCTATGCTAATAAAGTAGACAGTATGAACAGTTATTGTATGAGTGATGCGTACGAGTTTCGACTAAGTCATACGGAACCAGCTGCCAATTTTAGTACATGACGTACTTATCTATCTGCAACATGTATTGTTTGACGCATCATTTGACGTACGCGGATCTCTACTCGCAACGTGTTACTGTATACTAGCATATCACATGTGACGTACTTATTAACATATGACGTTGCCCAGCTCTACAGTAGTAATTATTCAAGCGTTTGCAACAGTGTAAATGTACATATCGCTTAAAACGACATACATTGCAAAAAGCAAATAAAATGCATTTTTTCACGTATACATGCATTGCTACTACAAATTCTTCCGAATACATTCGAACACTATCATTGAATCAATAAACAGTGTTTTTGTGGAATACAAACTTTCAAAAGGGAAAGTAGGATTTCATATAACGGTCATCCACGAATCCTGAATTGACGTTTGTTGTAATTGAAGTCAATACTAAACACGCGATACTTTCGTTTAGAGATAATTTAACTAAGATTAGTCTAAACATAAATATGCATATGCACACATGTGAGATATCACGATACATATGTAGCATAACTCGTGTTATTCATGATAAACGCTTTGTACTAGTATTACGCATGAATGTCGACCCTATTTACATTATTTTGTTATGTCAACAAAAACCGCGTATACGACGTTTGTTTATTTGTTAAAATACTCAGTTTTTGAGGCAAATATTTGGGAAACAAATTATACCATATAATAGCAAATTACATTCTGCAGACATTTGCGTTTTGATCGATATAGTGTCGCTTTAAAGATATCACAACATCTTCGGTGCTCATACTATCGGTCGTACATTCACTATCCTTTATATGTAAGTCCTCATATACTGGCTCTGTAAGCATGTGTAGGAAACGAATTCGATCTATTGATTCAGAGTATAAGTAACATTTAAACTTGTAAATGGCCGCTATTTAAAAGTTAAACATTTTGACCACATAGCCACGGCTAGGCACAGCATTTATTGCGAGGACAGAGCACCTATGTACACTAAATTACCACCACATAGCCAAGGCTAGGCACAGCATTTATTGCGAGGACAGAGCACCTATGTACACTAAATTACCACCACATAGCCACGGCTAGGCACAGCATTTATTGCGAGGACAGAGCACCTATGTACACTAAATTACCACCACATAGCCACGGCTAGGCACAGCATTTATTGCGAGGACAGACCACCTATGTACACTAAATTACCACCACATAGCCAAGGCTAGTCACAGCATTCATTGCGAGGACAGAGCACCTATGTACACTAAATTACCATCACATATCCATAATAAAAACAGCAAAGCCGCACCCGATTAGCGCAGTGGTCAGTGCGCTCTCTTCTAACCAATGCGACCCGGGTTCGAACCTCGGACCGGGAAGTATGTCAGATGGTACGATGGTCGCCAGATCGGACATATGGTTTTTTTCCGGGTACTCCGGTTTCCTTCCACACGAATGACCACATATACGCTTTCATCCGCGCCAAAGAGAGTGATTAATATATGTTGCTAAAACTTACTTCGCAATCGTTGTAAAATAAATAAAGTTTAAACTAACATGTTGACTGACTTGAAATACGTACTTGTGATGTCACATCCGTGTGCTGCATTCACACAATTAACGTAACATAATAATAGAATGACCAGTGGTTTAAAATCATTTATATTACAATGTATGAATACGACAAAGCCTCAAATCGAGCTCAATCATAGATCCATAGCATAGCTAAATCCGATGAATCAACTGTCGGGGCTAATAGAACTCTGTTCTTCTGTAGTGTATTAAAAGATATGTCTTTCAATGTGATAGTGTTACTGCTGCTGTTACTATTTCTATAGTGCAATACAGCAGATTATTATTAATGTAGTACAGTACATTTTTTATTATAAAAGTCGAAGCAGAATTATGAAATCCTTGTTTGCAGTCTGAAGCTAAAAAAACAACAATATTCATATAATTCTGTAAGTGTACACTTTCCATATAAAAATAGAATTATGAAATACATAAAAAAAATATTGAGAATAAAAATGACTTTACTGGGATTAGAACCTCTGTCCTCTGGACATGTAGGTTAATGCTTTACCACTACACCAACTATACCAACGCTTCATTACGACGATGATTGAACGTATTTACCCTCGCCTCCGGCGAACCATGTGGGCGAACGGCATCATTACGGCATACTAAAGTTCTATATATATATAGTCGCATGTGCGTGTGTTCGTTCCAGCAGAATATTTAATCTAATTGTGGCCGTCATTGTGTCTGTCGATTCGAAAATGTAATGTTATTACATTCGTTCATTTTTATTTCTGAAATATGTTTACACTGTACTGTAATATTGCGATTGTTGATTTTATTCTACTATCAAATAGTGTCAGTGAGTGTTAATCTGGCTCAAAAGAACGCGTTCGGGCTAATACATCTCCATTAAGAACGCATTCGGACCTCGTTGTGGTTCCACATGCCATTTCCGTCCTGCCTCGATGTGGCATCTCCTAACTATTAGTCCACAATTCATTTTCCGGTACGAATATTTTAACTTAGATAACAAATCGACACTCTCATCTCAAGTCGCGTTACCGTAAAGCTCGTTACAATATTTTCATATAACATATGACGTATATAGATCGAAGGACGAACGCTTAGTTCTACTTGCAACACTTGCAACACTTATGCCATCTTATAATATATGACGTACGTATCTCTCTGATAGCAGTAGCTATGCTAGCATACAATATACGAACTACTTGTATACTATCGTATAACATGTGAGCGGCGATACACGAAAACTGGCACTTGGACATAATTAACAAAAAGGAAATTCATATATCAGGTCTATACCACAATGTCTCAAAAACACAGACGGATCTGTAGTCCAGTGGTAACACGCTGGACTGGTAATCCAGGAATCGCAGGTTCGATCCCCCGTCTGACCCTAATAAAATTAACAGTCTTTCAGATGGGACGTTAAACCCAGGTCTCGTGTCGGTTCTTTACACCGTGTACTTGTGAGACTCTGGAATGGGTCTCTGTCTGTATCATTGCACTATCCTCCAAACATCTAAAATGACTAATCTCTTCTGGAGGCGTCGCTCATATGGGCAACCGGTAGCGACGATAAATAAACGTAAGTTCAACTCAATATGTTACGAATTGAGAAAGTTGTGACTTGTTTAGTGACACACATAAACATATGTCTTTAAAGTAGCATTACATCGTAATAAACGATGTTTTGGGTAAAATATAAATACTAATGTGTCTGTGTTTACAAAAATCGAAATAGTCGCTCATAAACATTACAATTCCAATAAATTTAAACCGTCGTATACGCGCATTTGTTTATCAACAAACGAAATTTAACACGCACAGCGCGCATGCGTGAAACAACAGAGGATGATGTAGAAAACAACGTATATATTTTGAACATGAAAGACTATATATCTTCCTCTAATGTCGAACCCTCGCGGGGATGTAGACATGTCCCTAAAAGACTTAGCCAACAGAGGTATGAATCAACATATCAAGTAATTTAATTAAAAAAGACAACGAGGGACAAATGGGGACGATGCATTCCGAATGTAAACAAGTGCGAACAATATGTTCCGGTTGTAAACAAGTGCGTGACCGATCGACTCGGAAAGTCCTACTTTCGGTTACGTGTTTGTTTTATCGCAAAAAACACTGTTTACCAAATGAACATAAGCATCCAAATTATAATGTTATAATGTGTAGCAGCATTGCTACCCATACGTAAAAGTTGAATTTTTCAAATATCTTTTATTTCATACGATGTAATGCTGCTTGAAAGAATGTTTGAAACGTCGTGCCAACATTAATGACATTCTATAATATGTAATCTTGGTCGCTTATGGAATCAGTATCGTTTTATTATTAATTTAATTTGTATTTAACCATACAGATACAATACATAGCATGAACATACAAATTATATCAATTCAAGGCATGCACATATATACTGTAAGACATTCCTATTGTTCACAGCATCATTCACATTTATAGTCCACAACTTTAGTTTAAAGCGACACTACATCGATCAAAACGCAAATGTCTGCAGAATGTAATTTGCTATTATATGGTATAATTTGTTTCCCAAATATGTGCCTCAAAAACTGAGTATTTCAACAAATAAACAAACGTCGTATACGCGGTTTGTTGACATAGCAAAATAATGTAAATAGGGTCGACATCCATGCGTAATACAACGCGTTTATTCTGAATAACACGAGGTATGGTACACAGTTACCGTGATATCTCACATGTGTGCCTATGCATATTTATTTGTAGACTACCCTTAGTTAAATTATCTCTAAGCGAAAGAATCGCGTGTTAAGTATTGACTACAATGACAAACAAACGTCAATTCAGGAGCGCGGGTGATCGTTATATGAAATTCTACTTTCACTTTTGAAAGTTTGAATACCAAAATAACATTGTTTATTAATTCAATGTTAGTGTTCGAATGTATTCAGAAGAATGTGTAGTAGCTATGCATTTATACGTGAAAAAATGCATTTTATTTGCTTTTTGCAATGTAATGTCGCTTTAAATCATTATGTGGAAGTCGTGATAGCGCAGTGGATGTGCGTTCGCTTCAGGTTGAAAGGTCCGGAGTTCGAGCCCCGCTTGAGCCGTTACGATTGTGCCATTAGGCAAGGCATTTAAATTCCACGTTTCCTCTTCTCTCTCCCTCGTGGCGGTATATTTCATCATGAATGAGGTCTCGAGAGTGATTAATATAAGTTGTAAGAACTTGTTTCGCAATCGTGCTAAAATAAATTTGAATAAACTATTATGTGACCAAATAGCATGCCATTATCTTTTTCTAACAAAGTGAGCTTGGAAACATAGTTTCGAAATTTTAACCCTCTTTGATATCGAAATGTGAACAGCATAGCTTTAACATATTAATCACTTGAACTCATAGAGTAATATATAGAGGTGGGAAAATGTAGAATTGAACTCTATAATTTAAACATTTTCTTCCCTGTTTTCTGAAAAAATGTCACAGAGTGGCCATTTTAGCATGGTGCCGGCTAATTATGACATACTTGTCGCTCTAATTGCTATCATATTATATACTAGTCTTTGGAAAGTGAAAGTCAATAACTGTATTACGTCCTGCAATCATGCCAACGCCCATGATGTCCTTGGAATATATCACGTGCATCTGTGTTGCCATAGCAGCACCGGAAGAGACTCCAGACACGGATATCTGCGAACTGTCCACATTGTATTGTCCTAAAATACGAAAGTTGAGAGAGCCGAATGTTCATAATCAGAATGTAATGGGAGTTAACAGCCGTTGTAATCATATGAAATAGGCACTACCTATCAAAGGAGAAGCCAATAATGGGTTGAAGTGAAAATCAATTACTGATATCCGTTGTAATATTATGATGAGACAATACAATATTATATCGGCTGTATGATTAGCGCAGTGGTTAGCATGCTCGCTTCTCGCCAATGGAACCCGGGTTCGATCCTCAGACCGGGAGGTATGTGAGATGGTACTGTAGTCGCCAGATCTGACAGGTGGTTTTCTCCGGGTACTCCGGTTTCCTCCCACACGAATGACTACATTTACGCTTTCATCCGCGCCAGCGAGAGTGATTGATATTGTTTCAACTTACCTCTGGTTCAACTTTCTCAGAATAAACCCATATTGTTTCAACTTACCTCCGGTTCAACTTTCTAAGAATACACCCATATTGTTTCAACTTAACTCTGGTTCAACTTTCTAAGAATAAACCCATTTTGTTTCAACTTACCTCTGGTTCAACTATGTATGAATTAACCCATATTGTTTCAACTTACCTCTGGTTCAACTATGTATGAATTAACCCATATTGTTTCAACTTACCTCTGGTTCAACTATCTAAGAATAAACCCATTTTGTTTCAACTTACCTCTGGTTCAACTATGTATGAATTAACCCATATTGTTTCAACTTACCTCTTGTTCAACTATCTAAGAATAAACCCATTTTGTTTCAACTTACCTCTGGTTCAACTATGTATGAATTAACCCATTTTGGTAGATGTAAGGAACTACATTATTTTACATACCCAGTTGATTTCCACTGTGCAGAAACAAAAACGCATCTGTAACATATTTGCAGCAAAGTATCGATGCCAGACAAGCGAACATCGCCATTGCACAATTAAATATAACTTCTGTCACCACATGTCAATCTTCCATTTATTCAATTTCTTATCTCATCCGATTGGTAGCGTTTGTAAACCCGGAGAACTACGAGAGAACTGCCAGGGGCTGAATTCGCGATAGCAAAAGATGTGTGCTTAGGCTCGAGTCAAAATATAGTATCCGTATTCACATTTGACGGGAATGTAAAGAACTGACTACGTTTGCTGTGTGAAAGCGGTCTCAACACTATAGTTCATAGTACATGTAATTATAGGTCTCAGCACTCTAGTTCATAATACATGTAATTAGAGGTATCTGCACTCTAGTTCATAGTACATGTAAATATAGGTATCTGCACTCTCGTTCATAGTACATGTAATTATAGGTATCTGCACTCTAGTTCATAGTACATGTAATTATAGGTATCAGCACTCTAGTTCGTTCATAGTACATGTAATTATAGGTATCTGCACTCTAGTTCATAGTACATGTAATTATAGGTATAAGCACTCTCGTTCGTTCATAGTACATGTAATTATAGGTATCTGCACTCTAGTTCGTTCATAGTACATGTAATTATAGGTATCTGCACTCTCGTTCATAGTACTTGTAAGTATAGGTATCTGCACTCTAGTTCGTTCATAGTACATGTAATTAGAGGTATCAGCACTCTAGTTCATAGTACATGTAATTACAGGTATCTGCACTCTAGTTCATAGTACATGTAATTAGAGGTGTCAGCACTCTAGTTCATAGTACATGTAATTATAGGTATCAGCACTCTAGTTCGTTCATAGTACATGTAATTACAGGTATCAGCACTCTCGTTCATAGTACAGGTAATTACAGGTATCTGCACTCTAGTTCATAGTACATGTAATTATAGGTATCTGCACTCTCGTTCATAGTACATGTAATTATAGGTATCAGCACTCTCGTTCATAGTACATGTAATTACAGGTATCTGCACTCTCGTTCATAGTACATGTAATTACAGGTATCAGCACTCTCGTTCATAGTACATGTAATTACAGATATCTGCACTCTAGTTCATAGTACATGTAATTATAGGTGTCAGCACTCTAGTTCATAGTACATGTAATTATAGGTATCAGCACTCTCGTTCATAGTACATGTAATTACAGGTATCTGCACTCTCGTTCATAGTACATGTAATTATAGGTATCAGCACTCTAGTTCATAGTACATGTACTTACAGGTATCAGCACTCTAGATCGTTCATAGTACATGTAATTAGAGGTTTCAGCACTCTAGTTCATAGTACATGTAATTATAGGTATCAGCACTCTCGTTCATAGTACATGTAATTACAGGTATCAGCACTCTAGTTCATAGTACATGTAATTATAGGTATCAGCACTCTCGTTCATAGTACATGTAATTACATGTATCAGCACTCTAGTTCATAGTACATGTAATTATAGGTAACTGCACTCTAGTTCATAGTACATGTAATTACAGGTATCTGCACTCTCGTTCATAGTACTTGTAATTACAGGTATCTGCACTCTAGTTCATAGTACAGGTAATTACAGGTATCTGCACTCTCGTTCATAGTACTTGTAATTACAGGTATCTGCACTCTAGTTCATAGTACTTGTAATTACAGGTATCAGCACTCTATTTCATAGTACATGTAATTACAGGTATCAGCACTCTAGTTCATAGTACATGTAATTATAGGTATCAGCACTCTAGTTCATAGAACATGTAATTATAGGTATCAGCACTCTAGTTCATAGTACATGTAAGTACAGGTATCAGCACTCTCGTTCATAGTACATGTAATTACAGGTCTCTGCACTCTAGTTCATAGTACATGTAATTAGAGGTTTCAGCACTCTAGTTCATAGTACATGTAATTATAGGTATCAGCACTCTAGTTTATAGTACATGTAATGACAGGTATCAGCACTCTAGTTCGTTCATAGTACATGTAATTATAGGTATCAGCACTCTAGTTCATAGTACATGTAATTACAGGTATCTGCACTCTAGTTCATAGTACATGTAATTAGAGGTTTCAGCACTCTAGTTCATAGTACATGTAATTAGAGGTTTCAGCACTCTAGTTCGTTCATAGTAAATGTAATTAGAGGTATCAGCACTCTAGTTCATAGTAAATGTAATTAGAGGTATCTGCACTCTAGTTCATAGTACATGTAATTATAGGTATCAGCACTCTAGTTCATAGTACATGTAATTACAGGTATCAGCACTCTAGTTCATAGTACATGTAATTACAGGTATCAGCACTCTAGTTCGTTCATAGTACATGTAATTATAGGTATCAGCACTCTCGTTCATAGTACATGTAATTACAGGTATCAGCACTCTAGTTCTTTCATAGTACATGTAATTACAGGTATCAGCACTCTAGTTCGTTCATAGTACATGTAATTAGAGGTATCAGCACTCTCGTTCATAGTACATGTAATTATAGGTATCAGCACTCTCGTTCATAGTACATGTAATTACAGGTATCAGCACTCTAGTTCGTTCATAGTACATGTAATTATAGGTATCAGCACTCTCGTTCATAGTACATGTAATTACATGTATCAGCACTCTAGTTCATAGTACATGTAATTATAGGTAACTGCACTCTAGTTCATAGTACATGTAATTACAGGTCTCTGCACTCTAGTTCATAGTACATGTAATTATAGGTATCAGCTCTCTAGTTCTTAGTACATGTAATTACAGGTATATGCACTCTAGTTCATAGTACATGTAATTAGAGGTTTCAGCACTCTAGTTCATAGTACATTTACTAATAGGATCAGCACTCTAGTTCGTTCATAGTACATGTAATTATAGGTATCTGCACTCTCGTTCATAGTACATGTAATTATAGGTATCTGCACTCTCGTTCATAGTACATGTAATTACAGGTATCAGCACTCTGGTTCATAGTACATGTACTTACAGGTATCAGCACTCTCGTTCATAGTACATGTAATTATAGGTATCAGCACTCTAGTTCATAGTACATGTAATTAGAGGTATCAGCACTCTAGTTCATAGTACATGTAATTATAGGTATCAGCACTCTAGTTCATAGTACATGTAATTATAGGTATCAGCACTCTAGTTCATAGTACATGTAATTATAGGTATCAGCACTCTAGTTCATAGTGCATGTAATTACAGGTATCTGCATTCTAGTTCATAGTACATGTACTTACAGGTATCAGCACTCTCGTTCATAGTACATGTAATTATAGGTATCAGCACTCTAGTTCATAGTACATGTAATTAGAGGTATCAGCACTCTCGTTCATAGTACATGTAATTATAGGTATCAGCACTCTAGTTCATAGTACATGTAATTACAGGTATCTGCACTCTAGTTCATAGTACATGTAATTAGAGGTATCAGCACTCTAGTTCATAGTACATGTAATTATAGGTATCAGCACTCTCGTTCATAGTACATGTAATTATAGGTATCAGCACTCTAGTTCATAGTACATGTTATATGTTATATTTCGGGTTTTACGCCTGCATCAGCACCATTTTGGGCTATATCGCCGGCGGGCAGTTTACCTAACAACACCTTTCCTGGGCAGGCTCCAGCGGTTAACCAGTACTTGGGTGCACCAACCTCCGTAAGAAACTGCCAACTTTTTCATATAAATGAGACACGGTCTGAGCGGGGCTCGAACCCGTGACCATCAGTGATGATAGGTTACAGTGGTATACAAGTCAGCGACCTTAACCACTCGACCACGGAGGCGGACCATAGTACATGTAATTACAGGTATCTGCACACTAGTTCATAGTACATGTAATTATAGGTATCAGCACTCTCGTTCATAGTACATGTAATTATAGGTATCTGCACTCTAGTTCATAGTACATGTAATTACAGGTATCTGCACTCTCGTTCATAGTACATGTAATTATAGGTATCAGCACTCTCGTTCATAGTACATGTAATTATAGGTATCTGCACTCTAGTTCATAGTACATGTAATTACATGTATCAGCACTCTAGTTCATAGTACATGTAATTATAGGTATCAGCACTCTCGTTCATAGTACATGTAATTACAGGTATCAGCACTCTCGTTCATAGTACATGTACTTACAGGTATCAGCACTCTCGTGCATAGTACATGTAATTACAGGTATCAGCACTCTCGTTCATAGTACATGTACTTACAGGTATCAGCACTCTCGTGCATAGTACATGTACTTATAGGTATCAGCACTCTAGTTCATAGTACATGTAATTAGAGGTATCAGCACTCTCGTTCATAGTACATGTAATTACAAGTATCTGCACTCTCGTTCATAGTACATGTAATTATAGGTATCAGCACTCTAGTTCATAGTACATGTAATTAGAGGTATCTGCAATCTCGTTCATAGTACATGTAATTATAGGTATCAGCACTCTAGTTCATAGTACATGTAATTACAGGTATCTGCATTCTAGTTCATAGTACATGTAATTAGAGGTATCAGCACTCTCGTTCATAGTACATGTAATTATAGGTATCTGCACTCTAGTTCATAGTACATGTAATTAGAGTTATCAGCACTCTAGTTCATAGTACATATATTTATAGGTATCAGCACTCTCGTTCATAGTACATGTAATTATAGGTATCAGCACTCCAGTTCATAGTACATGTAATTATAGGTATCAGCACTCTCGTTCATAGCACATGTAATTATAGGTATCTGCACTCTAGTTCATAGTACATGTAATTACAGGTATCTGAACTCTCGTTCATAGTACATGTAATTAGAGGTATCAGCACTCTAGTTCATAGTACATGTAATTATAGGTATATGCACTCTCGTTCATAGTACATGTAATTATAGGTATCTGCACTCTAGTTCATAGTACATGTAATTACAGGCATCAGCACTCTAGTTCATAGTACATGTAAGTATAGGTATCAGCACTCTCGTTCATAGTACATGTAATTACAGGTAACAGCACTCTCGTTCATAGTACATGTACTTACAGGTATCAGCACTCTAGTTCATAGTACATGTAATTAGAGGTTTCAGCACTCTAGTTCATAGTACATGTAATTATAGGTATCAGCACTCTAGTGTATAGTACATGTAATTACAGGTATCAGCACTCTAGTTCATAGTACATGTAATTAGAGGTTTCAGCACTCTAGTTCATAGTACATGTAATTATAGGTATCAGCACTCTAGTTCATAGTACATGTAATTATAGGTATCAGCACTCTAGTTCGTTCATAGTACATGTAATTACAGGTATCAGCACTCTCGTTCATAGTACTTGTAATTACAGGTATCAGCACTCTAGTTCATAGTACATGTAATTACAGGTATCAGCACTCTAGTTCATAGTACATGTAATTATAGGTATCAGCACTCTAGTTCATAGTACATGTAATTATAGGTATCAGCACTCTAGTTCATAGTACATGTAAGTACAGGTATCAGCACTCTCATTCATAGTACATGTAATTACAGGTCTCTGCACTCTAGTTCATAGTACATGTAATTAGACGTTTCAGCACTCTAGTTCATAGTACATGTAAGTATAGGTATCAGCAATCTAGTTCATAGTACATGTAATTACAGGTCTCTGCACTCTAGTTCATAGTACATGTAATTAGAGGTTTCAGCACTCTAGTTCATAGTACATGTAATTATAGGTATCAGCACTCTAGTTTATAGTACATGTAATGACAGGTATCAGCACTCTAGTTCGTTCATAGTACATGTAATTATAGGTATCAGCACTCTAGTTCATAGTACATGTAATTACAGGTATCTGCATTCTAGTTCATAGTACATGTAATTAGAGGTTTCAGCACTATAGTTCGTTCATAGTAAATGTAATTAGAGGTATCAGCACTCTAGTTCATAGTAAATGTAATTAGAGGTATCTGCACTCTAGTTCATAGTACATGTAATTATAGGTATCAGCACTCTAGTTCATAGTACATGTAATTACAGGTATCAGCACTCTAGTTCATAGTACATGTAATTACAGGTATCTGCACTATAGTTCATAGTACATGTAATTAGAGATTTCAGCACTCTAGTTCATAGTACATGTAATTACAGGTATCAGCACTCTAGTTCGTTCATAGTACATGAAATTATAGGTATCAGCACTCTCGTTCATAGTACATGTAATTACAGGTATCAGCACTCTAGTTCGTTCATAGTACATGTAATTACAGGTATCAGCACTCTAGTTCGTTCATAGTACATGTTATTAGAGGTATCAGTACTCTCGTTCATAGTACATGTAATTACAGGTATCAGCACTCTCGTTCATAGTACATGTAATTACAGGTATCAGCGCTCTAGTTCGTTCATAGTACATGTAATTATTGGTATCAGCACTCTCGTTCATAGTACATATAATTACATGTATCAGCACTCTAGTTCATAGTACATGTAATTATAGGTAACTGCACTCTAGTTCATAGTACATGTAATTACAGGTCTCTGCACTCTAGTTCATAGTACATGTAATTATAGGTATCAGATCTCTAGTTCATAGTACATGTAATTACAGGTATATGCACTCTAGTTCATAGTACATGTAAGTATAGGTATCAGCACTCTAGTTCATAGTACATGTAATTATATGTAACTGCACTCTAGTTCATAGTACATGTAATTACATGTATCAGCACTCTCGTTCATAGTACATGTAATTATAGGTATCTGCACTCTAGTTCATAGTACATGTAATTATAGGTAACTGCACTCTAGTTCATAGTACATGTACTAATAGGCATCAGCACTCTAGTTCGTTCATAGTACATGTAATCATAGGTATATGCACTCTAGTTCATAGTACATGTAATTACAGGTATCAGCATTCTAGTTCCTATTACATGTAATTATAGGTATCAGCACTCTAGTTCATAGTACATGTAATTACAGGTTTCTGCACTCTAGTTTATAGTACATGTAATTAGAGGTTTCAGCACTCTAGTTCATAGTACATGTAATTATAGGTATCAGCACTCTAGTGTATAGTACATGTAATTACAGGTATCAGCACTCTAGTTCATAGTACATGTAATTAGAGGTTTCAGCACTCTAGTTCATAGTACATGTAATTATAGGTATCAGCACTCTAGTTCATAGTACATGTAATTATAGGTATCAGCACTCTAGTTCGTTCATAGTACATGTAATTACAGGTATCAGCACTCTCGTTCATAGTACTTGTAATTACAGGTATCAGCACTCTAGTTCATAGTACATGTAATTACAGGTATCAGCACTCTAGTTCATAGTACATGTAATTATAGGTATCAGCACTCTAGTTCATAGTACATGTAATTATAGGTATCAGCACTCTAGTTCATAGTACATGTAAGTACAGTTATCAGCACTCTCGTTCATAGTACATGTAATTACAGGTCTCTGCACTCTAGTTCATAGTACATGTAATTAGACGTTTCAGCACTCTAGTTCATAGTACATGTAAGTATAGGTATCAGCAATCTAGTTCATAGTACATGTAATTACAGGTCTCTGCACTCTAGTTCATAGTACATGTAATTAGAGGTTTCAGCACTCTAGTTCATAGTACATGTAATTATAGGTATCAGCACTCTAGTTTATAGTACATGTAATGACAGGTATCAGCACTCTAGTTCGTTCATAGTACATGTAATTATAGGTATCAGCACTCTAGTTCATAGTACATGTAATTACAGGTATCTGCACTCTAGTTCATAGTACATGTAATTAGAGGTTTCAGCACTATAGTTCGTTCATAGTAAATGTAATTAGAGGTATCAGCACTCTAGTTCATAGTAAATGTAATTAGAGGTATCTGCACTCTAGTTCATAGTACATGTAATTATAGGTATCAGCACTCTAGTTCATAGTACATGTAATTACAGGTATCAGCACTCTAGTTCATAGTACATGTAATTACAGGTATCTGCACTATAGTTCATAGTACATGTAATTAGAGATTTCAGCACTCTAGTTCATAGTACATGTAATTACAGGTATCAGCACTCTAGTTCGTTCATAGTACATGAAATTATAGGTATCAGCACTCTCGTTCATAGTACATGTAATTACAGGTATCAGCACTCTAGTTCGTTCATAGTACATGTAATTACAGGTATCAGCACTCTAGTTCGTTCATAGTACATGTAATTAGAGGTATCAGTACTCTCGTTCATAGTACATGTAATTACAGGTATCAGCACTCTCGTTCATAGTACATGTAATTACAGGTATCAGCGCTCTAGTTCGTTCATAGTACATGTAATTATTGGTATCAGCACTCTCGTTCATAGTACATATAATTACATGTATCAGCACTCTAGTTCATAGTACATGTAATTATAGGTATCAGCACTCTAGTTCATAGTACATGTAATTACAGGTATCAGCACTCTAGTTCATAGTACATGTAATTATAGGTATCAGCACTCTAGTTCATAGTACATGTAATTACAGGTATCAGCACTCTAGTTCATAGTACATGTAATTATAGGTATCAGCACTCTAGTTCATAGTACATGTAATTATAGGTATCAGCACTCTAGTTCATAGTACATGTAATTACAGGTATCAGCACTCTCGTTCATAGTACATGTAATTATAGGTATCTGCACTCTAGTTCATAGTACATGTAATTATAGGTATCAGCACTCTAGTTCATAGTACATGTAATTATAGGTATCAGCACTCTAGTTCATAGTACATGTAATTATAGGTATCTGCACTCTAGTTCATAGTACATGTAATTACAGGTATCAGCACTCTAGTTCATAGTACATGTAATTATAGGTATCAGCACTCTAGTTCATAGTACATGTAATTACAGGTATCGCACTCTGTTATAGTACTGTAATTAAGTTCAGCACTCTAGTTCATAGTACATGTAATTATAGGTATCAGCACTCTAGTTCATAGTACATGTAATTACAGGTATCAGCACTCTAGTTCATAGTACATGTAATTATAGGTATCAGCACTCTAGTTCATAGTACATGTAATTACAGGTATCAGCACTCTAGTTCATAGTACATGTAATTATAGGTATCAGCACTCTAGTTCATAGTACATGTAATTACAGGTATCAGCACTCTCGTTCATAGTACATGTAATTATAGGTATCTGCACTCTGTCATAGTACATGTAATTACAGGTATCAGCATTCTAGTTCATATTACATGTAATTATAGGTATCAGCACTCTAGTTCATAGTACATGTAATTACAGGTTCTGCACTCTAGTTCATAGTACATGTAATTAGAGGTTTCAGCACTCTAGTTCATAGTACATGTAATTATAGGTATCAGCACTCTAGTTCATAGTACATGTACTTACAGGTATCAGCACTCTAGTTCTCATAGTACATGTAATTATAGGTATCTGCACTCTAGTTCATATTACATGTAATTACAGGTATCAGCACTCTAGTTCGTTCATAGTACATGTAATTATAGGTATCAGCACTCTCGTTCATAGTACATGTAATTATAGGTATCAGCACTCTCGTTCATAGTACATGTAATTATAGGTATCAGCACTCTAGTTCATAGTACATGTAATTACAGGTATCAGCACTCTAGTTCATAGTACATGTAATTATAGGTATCAGCACTCTAGTTCATAGTACATGTAATTATAGGTATCAGCACTCTAGTTCATAGTACATGTAATTACAGGTATCAGCACTCTAGTTCATAGTACATGTAATTATAGGTATCAGCACTCTAGTTCATAGTACATGTAATTATAGGTATCAGCACTCTAGTTCATAGTACATGTAATTATAGGTATCAGCACTCTCGTTCATAGTACATGTAATTATAGGTATCT
The DNA here is from genome assembly GCA_014843695.1 of Archivesica marissinica. Classification (NCBI taxonomy): domain Eukaryota; kingdom Metazoa; phylum Mollusca; class Bivalvia; order Venerida; family Vesicomyidae; genus Archivesica; species Archivesica marissinica. The sequence goes on from CM026387.1 coordinate 52,323,848, forward strand.
GCACTCTAGTTCATAGTACATGTAATTACAGGTATCAGCACTCTCGTTCATAGTACATGTAATTATAGGTATCAGCACTCTAGTTCATAGTACATGTAATTATAGGTATCTGCACTCTAGTTCATAGTACATGTAATTATAGGTATCAGCACTCTAGTTCATAGTACATGTAATTACAGGTATCAGCACTCTAGTTCATAGTACATGTAATAAGGTATCAGCACTCTCGTTCATAGTACATGTAATTACAGGTATCAGCACTCTCGTTCATAGTACATGTAATTACAGGTATCAGCACTCTAGTTCATAGTACATGTAATTAGAGGTTTCAGCACTCTAGTTCATAGTACATGTAATTATAGGTATCAGCACTCTAGTGTATAGTACATGTAATTACAGGTATCAGCACTCTAGTTCATAGTACATGTAATTAGAGGTTTCAGCACTCTAGTTCATAGTACATGTAATTATAGGTATCAGCACTCTAGTTCATAGTACATGTAATTATAGGTATCAGCACTCTAGTTCGTTCATAGTACATGTAATTACAGGTATCAGCACTCTCGTTCATAGTACTTGTAATTACAGGTATCAGCACTCTAGTTCATAGTACATGTAATTACAGGTATCAGCACTCTAGTTCATAGTACATGTAATTATAGGTATCAGCACTCTAGTTCATAGTACATGTAATTATAGGTATCAGCACTCTAGTTCATAGTACATGTAAGTACAGGTATCAGCACTCTCGTTCATAGTACATGTAATTACAGGTCTCTGCACTCTAGTTCATAGTACATGTAATTAGACGTTTCAGCACTCTAGTTCATAGTACATGTAAGTATAGGTATCAGCAATCTAGTTCATAGTACATGTAATTACAGGTCTCTGCACTCTAGTTCATAGTACATGTAATTAGAGGTTTCAGCACTCTAGTTCATAGTACATGTAATTATAGGTATCAGCACTCTAGTTTATAGTACATGTAATGACAGGTATCAGCACTCTAGTTCGTTCATAGTACATGTAATTATAGGTATCAGCACTCTAGTTCATAGTACATGTAATTACAGGTATCTGCACTCTAGTTCATAGTACATGTAATTAGAGGTTTCAGCACTATAGTTCGTTCATAGTAAATGTAATTAGAGGTATCAGCACTCTAGTTCATAGTAAATGTAATTAGAGGTATCTGCACTCTAGTTCATAGTACATGTAATTATAGGTATCAGCACTCTAGTTCATAGTACATGTAATTACAGGTATCAGCACTCTAGTTCATAGTACATGTAATTACAGGTATCTGCACTATAGTTCATAGTACATGTAATTAGAGATTTCAGCACTCTAGTTCATAGTACATGTAATTACAGGTATCAGCACTCTAGTTCGTTCATAGTACATGAAATTATAGGTATCAGCACTCTCGTTCATAGTACATGTAATTACAGGTATCAGCACTCTAGTTCGTTCATAGTACATGTAATTACAGGTATCAGCACTCTAGTTCGTTCATAGTACATGTAATTAGAGGTATCAGTACTCTCGTTCATAGTACATGTAATTACAGGTATCAGCACTCTCGTTCATAGTACATGTAATTACAGGTATCAGCGCTCTAGTTCGTTCATAGTACATGTAATTATTGGTATCAGCACTCTCGTTCATAGTACATATAATTACATGTATCAGCACTCTAGTTCATAGTACATGTAATTATAGGTAACTGCACTCTAGTTCATAGTACATGTAATTACAGGTCTCTGCACTCTAGTTCATAGTACATGTAATTATAGGTATCAGATCTCTAGTTCATAGTACATGTAATTACAGGTATATGCACTCTAGTTCATAGTACATGTAAGTATAGGTATCAGCACTCTAGTTCATAGTACATGTAATTACATGTATCAGCACTCTCGTTCATAGTACATGTAATTATAGGTATCTGCACTCTAGTTCATAGTACATGTAATTATAGGTAACTGCACTCTAGTTCATAGTACATGTACTAATAGGCATCAGCACTCTAGTTCGTTCATAGTACATGTAATCATAGGTATCTGCACTCTCGTTCATAGTACATGTAATTATAGGTATCAGCACTCTAGTTCATAGTACATGTAATTACAGGTATCTGCATTCTAGTTCATAGTACATGTAATTAGAGGTATCAGCACTCTCGTTCATAGTACATGTAATTATAGGTATCAGCACTCTAGTTCATAGTACATGTAATTATAGGTATCAGCACTCTAGTTCATAGTACATGTAATTACAGGTATCAGCACTCTCGTTCATAGTACATGTAATTATAGGTATCAGCACTCTAGTTCATAGTACATGTAATTATAGGTATCAGCACTCTCGTTCATAGTACATGTAATTATAGGTATCTGCACTCTAGTTCATAGTACATGTAATTACAGGTATCTGAACTCTCGTTCATAGTACATGTAATTAGAGGTATCAGCACTCTAGTTCATAGTACATGTAATTATAGGTATATGCACTCTCGTTCATAGTACATGTAATTATAGGTATCTGCACTCTAGTTCATAGTACATGTAATTACAGGCATCAGCACTCTAGTTCATAGTACATGTAAGTATAGGTATCAGCACTCTCGTTCATAGTACATGTAATTACAGGTAACAGCACTCTCGTTCATAGTACATGTACTTACAGGTATCAGCACTCTAGTTCATAGTACATGTAATTAGAGGTTTCAGCACTCTAGTTCATAGTACATGTAATTATAGGTATCAGCACTCTAGTGTATAGTACATGTAATTACAGGTATCAGCACTCTAGTTCATAGTACATGTAATTAGAGGTTTCAGCACTCTAGTTCATAGTACATGTAATTATAGGTATCAGCACTCTAGTTCATAGTACATGTAATTATAGGTATCAGCACTCTAGTTCGTTCATAGTACATGTAATTACAGGTATCAGCACTCTCGTTCATAGTACTTGTAATTACAGGTATCAGCACTCTAGTTCATAGTACATGTAATTACAGGTATCAGCACTCTAGTTCATAGTACATGTAATTATAGGTATCAGCACTCTAGTTCATAGTACATGTAATTATAGGTATCAGCACTCTAGTTCATAGTACATGTAAGTACAGGTATCAGCACTCTCATTCATAGTACATGTAATTACAGGTCTCTGCACTCTAGTTCATAGTACATGTAATTACAGTTTCAGCACTCTAGTTCATAGTACATGTAATTATAGGTATCTGCAATCTAGTTCATAGTACATGTAATTAGACGTTTCAGCACTCTAGTTCATAGTACATGTAAGTATAGGTATCAGCAATCTAGTTCATAGTACATGTAATTACAGGTCTCTGCACTCTAGTTCATAGTACATGTAATTAGAGGTTTCAGCACTCTAGTTCATAGTACATGTAATTATAGGTATCAGCACTCTAGTTATAGTACATGTAATTACAGGTTCTGTCACTCTCTGTGTGTTTTCGTTGTACATGTGGAGTATGCGGGGGGGTGATATTAAGTGGTTTGACGGCATTCGTTATGGTCATGTAATTAGAGGTATCAGCACTCTAGTTATAGTAATGTAATTAGGGGTATCTCAGCACTCTAGTTTCATAGTACATGTAATTAGAGTTTCAGCACTCTAGTTCATAGTACATGTAATTATAGGTATCAGCACTCTCGTTCATAGTACATGTAATTATAGGTATCAGCACTCTAGTTCATAGTACATGTAATTATAGGTATCAGCACTCTAGTTCATAGTACATGTAATTACAGGTATCAGCACTCTCGTTCATAGTACATGTAATTATAGGTATCAGCACTCTAGTTCATAGTACATGTAATTACAGGTATCAGCACTCTCGTTCATAGTACATGTAATTATAGGTATCAGCACTCTCGTTCATAGTACATGTAATTACAGGTATCATCTCTCTAGTT
>CM026387.1:52328800-52372817 GCA_014843695.1 Archivesica marissinica
CACATCACATACACACACATCACACACATCACACACACACACCACACACACACCACACAAACACACCATACAAACACACATCACACACTCCACACATACACCACCCACACACCACACACACACCACACACGCACATACCACACGCACCCAAACCACACACACACACCACACACGCACATACCACACGCAAATACCACACGACACACCACACACACATCACATGCACACCACACACACACCACACACACACACACACACACACACATCACATACACACACATCACATACACACACATCACACACACCACACACACCACACATACACCACACACACACACCACACACACACCACATACGCACATACCACACGCAAATACCACACGCACATACCACACGCACACAGCACACGCACACATCACACGCACATACACCACACCCAAACACCACACATCACACAAACACCACAAACAAACACACCACACACACCACACACACCACACACACCACACACACAACAAACACATACCACACACACATACCACACACACCACACATACACACACACCACACACACATCACACACACACCACACAACACACACACATACACACCACACACACACATACCACACACACACACCACACACACACACACACATACATACACATGTTAAGAAACAGTGATATTATCTAGGGTATTTTTTCTTAGTAACATAGATTCCTTTATATACTTAGATAGTTTTAACAATTCTATTTCCGAGAACGCCTGCGATCTTGCCTGTTTCTCCGAATCGGACCTGGAAGATTGCCTCATCCGAATCGGAAATTTCTTGAAGCAGCTGCTCTCTACGATCAGTCTGTGGAACTCGAACTTGCACCGGACCAGGAGCGTGTTCTGGTCCTACAGGAGGGACAGGTCATTCAACCACCGTGTCGACTTCTGGTGCTGCCGGTGATAGAGGAGGCTCTAGTGCTGGAGCGGGAAGCTGATGGTTTTCAGGCCCACTGACGTGATCCAGAGCTTGCAGCATGCCGTTGGCAGGTCGATGAGTCGCCGGATGCTTGCGCAGGGATTAGACGCCTCTCCATGTTACGTATAGTCTGCACTTCGTTCCTACAAATAATGAAATATAATTTAAAAATATTACCCAACCTCAATTGATAGAAATGTGTTATATAGTGAAATATGTATTAAGCAGCCGGTCATGGTAATATGAAAACGTTGTCACAACTAGCCACTTAATCCTTTCCTTCATAGAGATTTAGGTTCATATACTATTATATATGTATACAAACGACAGCCATTTAGCTATCATGCAGTGAATAAGTAGTGGCCATATCTATCCCACCTCCATAGATATTACTGGGACTACATGATATTCTGGCCTTTATTATGAACATTGGTTTGTTTACTCAATGTATGTCGTATTGGTATGGCGTCAAGAGGTGTTTCTATGAGGGAAAGGGTTAATGTATGTCGTATTGGTATGGCGTCAAGAGGTGTTTCTATGAGGGAAAGGGTTAATGTATGTCGTATTGGTATGGCGTCAAGGGGTGTTTCTATGAGGGAAAGGGTTAATGTATGTCGTATTGGTATGACGTCAAGAGGTATTTCTATGAGGGAAAGGGTTAATGTATGTCGTATTGGTATGGCGTCAAGAGGTGTTTCTATGAGGGAAAGGGTTAATGTATGTCGTATTGGTATGGCGTCAAGAGGTGTTTCTATGAGGGAAAGGGTTAAGGCTGCTCAATTATAAAGGGGGCCGAGTCGTTAAGGTCATTGACTTCAAATCACCAGCCCCCTTCCACTGCAGGTTCTAATCCCATTGGGGTGTCGAATTATGTCATGTCAGGAAGCTCTATGTGTTAAGATTGGCGGATTCTGGAAACAGATTTTTATACATCCACCCTGAGCAGGTGTACCACCATATATATACAAGCTATCTGAGGTGGATGTACCTCTCTTTCACAAAATGATTTTGATTCGTTATCCAGGCCACTTTCTCAGTTCTGCCTCTCTACTAAAAGCCCCCAAAAATGCTTTTTACGTATAAATATCATTGCTACTATAAATTCTTCAGAAATAATTCGAACACTAACTTTCTATACATACATAGTGTTTTTGTGGTATCTCAAAAGTGAAAGTAGGATTTCATATAACGGTCAGCTACTCTCCTGAATTAATGTTTATTTACTATTGGAGGCTCAGTATACCAAAGCGCGTGCTACTGTCGCTTAGAGATATTTTAAATCGTATTAGTCTAAAAACTAATTATGCACAGGCACAAAGGGTAAATCTGTATCATAAATCGTGTTATTCAGATATATGTTGACCATAGTTACATTATTTTGTTATTAGTTGAAATACTCAGCTTTTGAGGTAAATATTGGGAAAACAATTATACATTATAAACTGTAAAGTTTAAGTCTTAATAAAGCATTCTTCTTCTTCTTCATTATAATAGGAAAATACATTCTGTAGAAATGTGCGTTTTAACCGACGTAGTGTCGCTTTAAGGTACGAACACAAAATATATTTAGAGTGCTTGTTCTCTGTATTACAATGTGCAGTACTGGCATAAGCGTACATCCGATACCCCCCTGCTTCCGTGCACATTATAGTGCCTATGCTAGCGGCTGTGAGTGTAAACATGTACATGTACGAGTAAGTGTTAATACAAGAAATATTTAGATTATATAGTATGCGATCCATACAGTAAATAGCATACGACAAATATATGAATGTTTAATGCACATATACAATTAGAATTAATTTGATAATGGGACGTGAATATAACATGACAAATAGATCAGTCGTGTTGTATGTGTGATTTTTATCATCTATGAACGTGTAGTAATAGACGTTACAGATAGTAGTCATGTCAAAAGAGAAAGATAGATGTATTGAATTGCATTCGTGCCACAGGGCTTCGGCGCATTTGGGGGTACTAGTATATAAATTTAAGTACAGGGATTCTAATCTGTGGACAGACGGATACGTAGTCCAGTGGTAACACGCTGGACTGGTAATCCAGGGATCGCAGGTTCGATCCCCCGTCTGACCCTAATAAAATTAACAGTCTTTCAGATGGGACGTTAAACCGAGGTCTCGTGTCGGTGCTTTACACCGTGCACGTAAAAGAACCAGAGGAGATTCTGGAATGGGTCTCTGTCTGTATCATTGCACTATCCTCCAAAATCTAAAATAACTAATCTCTTCAGGAGGCGTCCCTCATATGGGCAACCGGTAGCGACGATAAATAAACGTAAAAAACAAATTTTAATCTGTGGGATGTCAGATTTCGCATCGATCAGTAAAATGGCCCTATCTGAAACAATTTTGAACAAATCTATCTAAATATAACGCCTATCCCGAGTCTTTATATTGTTCTTCAAATAAAACACAACTTTAAGCTGCTTAAATTTATATACTAGTACCCCAAACGCGCCGAATCCCTGTGATTCGTGCTAGAATGGACTTCTGTTAGATATACAGAAACGCTTGTTCAGTTTTGTGCTTCCTTCAATACGGCAGTATTGGTACGATCATCCAGGGTTGCATCACCGTATATTAACCCATGAGTCTTAATTGGTTCATAGCCTATCAAACATGCTTTGTCTTGGAATAGAGCAGATACTGGTCAGTAGTTTCATTTCCGCCGAATATGTGCTTGTGGTTGTATATACGTATATACTTATAGGCAGATGTGCATCGAATGTAGTTCCAATAACTAATTTTCTTTTTGGTAAAAATTCATTTTCATGACAGGCAGTTTATAGTTTTTGTGTTTTTTTGAGAAATTATGTGACTTGAGGAGACTTCAGACTAGTTGATGTGTAGAAACGATGAGGTATAAGAATTCGGGCCATTGCAAACTGAAGGTTGGTATATTGTATTATTTGGCGGAGGAATACAGTGTGTAAACACAGTGACGTTATTCACAGGTGAGCACTTGCTATGTGCAACGTTATATTATGAATATACTTGCTGTGTTCCAGCTTGATTTGAATACCTCTTCACATTGGATGTGGTATCAGAAGAAATGAAATATTGGAAATATAAATGAACAGACTTGTATGTTTTTACTTTTTACTATGTATTTAATGGGCAATTTATTTATTTATGATTTATTTGTTGTTTTACAACCTTGTTTGAATGCATGATCGAATTATATTTCCGAAGCATTGTTATCGCAAGCCACGAATGGTAATAATAGTATTCTATTTACAAGAGTGAAATATAGCTTGATCATTCGATTAAACCAATAGTCTATTTAATTTAGGCTGTAAAAGAAAACGTTATAACCGTGCGCCATTTAAGATGACGCCACTAACGATTCATGGGCCCCGTTGTGGTTCATGCCAGTAGCGGATTATGGGGAACGCTGACTGGGCTGAAGCAAGGGCCCCCCGATAATTAGGGGCCCCCAAATTAGTATTTTAAATCTGTAATAAACTGAATAAAATTTAACGACATTTTTTAAAATGACTACATAAATAAATAGAACTTAGAAGATATCCTGAGCTTTCCAACGATGTATGACTTTAAATAATATTTTGTGTTTAGTCGATTGCAGCAATAACGTATAGGACACTGTTCCCCGAGTCTAATAGTCCCGCAATACGCGTCGACAGGTGAAATCCCTTCTTACCAACCAATGTGATAGCGGAAAGCCGTACATTCGGTGAATTTCGGCCAAGCGGGAGTAGTGTGAGAAAAGTGTATTCAATAGAATGTTCTTGTTTGCTTGAACCAGTATTTATCTTGATGAAAGGGCTCTTGTTTGAGCTACAACCATGGGCCCATACAATCTTAAGCCGCCCATGGTTCATGCACCAGTGAAACTCGAAATCGTCGCTTCAATCTTTAATGTAATTACATGGAACACATACACGCACAGCCATGGAAATGAGCAATCAAACAACCTCAATAAAGAGAGCACATTCGATCGATCAACCGGATACTGGTATATAGCAACACATAATTACACATCGTAGTCGTTGGAAGTTGTGATAAGTACGCATTGCCATATAATACTGTATATTAAGTGGTTAAGTTCACTACGTGGAAATGTTCGCGATTTTCACGAATTTATTATTTTCGCGAAAATATGAGCAATAATATACAATAACATTACCCCCAGAGCTGTCCGATTAGCGCAGTGGTTAGCGCGCTCGCTTCTCACCAATGCAACCTGGGTTCGATCCTCGGACCGGGAAGTATGTGAGATGGTACGGTGGTCGCCAGATCGGACAGGTGGGATTTCTCCGGGTACTCCGGTTTCCTCCCACACGAATGACCATGTAAACTCTTTCATCCGCGCCAACGAGAGTGATTAATATAAGTTTTAAAATAAATAAAGTTTAAACTACCCTCAAGGCAAGCTACGGTAAGTCACGGCAAATACAACACATACACATGTAAATTTCATGATGCACTAATTTCCTGTAAAATGACTTTCATGATGTGCAAATATTACAAACAAGAAATCGTCCTAACGCGAACATTTCTACCATCGAAATGCATATTTTTGAGGGCCTCATGGTAGATTAACTTTTGTTAAATGAGTACTCTCGTTAAATAAAGTCTTTATTATTATTATTATTATTATTATACATATTCGCGAACATTTCGAGCTGCACAGTTATCCACGTAAATGAAGTTAGAGAAACAACTTGATAAATACTGCATGTACATTTAGGTTCAATAAAGGAGCAGAGAGCAAGAGGATAGTCGTATCCCGTATTCGGAACAAGAGTGCAGTCTCTGACTAAAGCAGAGACATGTGGACTTTAAGTGCTTTGCCTAAGTAACGACTACAGCTGAGAGCGAACTACGGGCATTCCACATCCACTGCACTATCGCGACTGCACTATCCCCGCGCTACCACTGTACTATCCCCGCGCTATCCCCTGCGCTATCACTGCGTTACCACAGCGCTATCCCCGCGCTACCACTGCACTATCCCCGCGCTATCACTGCGCTATCCCCGCGCTATCCCTGCGCTAAAACTGTGCTATCCCCGCGCTACCACTGTGCTATCCCCGCGCTACCACCGTGCTATCCCCTGCGCTATCCCCGCGCTACCATTGTGCTATCCCCGCGCTACCACTGTGCTATCCCCGCGCTACCACTGTCGCACTACCACTGTACATCCCCGTGCTACCACTGTGCTATCCCCGCGCTACCACTGTGCTATCCCCGCACTACCATTGTACTATCCCCGTGCTACCACTGTGCTATCCCCGCGCTACCACTGTGCTATCCCCGCACTACCACTGTACTATCCCCGTGCTACCACTGTGCTATCCCCGCGCTACCACTGTGCTATCCCCGCGCTACCACTGTATTATCCTCGTGCTACCACCGTGCTATCCCCGTGCTACAACTGTGCTATCCCCGCGCTACCACTGTGCTATCCCCCGCGCTACCACTGAGCTATCCCCGTGCTACCACTGTGCTATCCCCGCGCTACCACTGTGCTATCCCCGCGCTACCACTGTGCTATCCCCGCACTACCACTGTGCTATCCCCGTGCTACCACTGTGCTATCCCCGCGCTACCACTGTGCTATCCCCGCACTACCACTGTGCTATCCCCGTGCTACCACTGTGCTATCCCCGCGCTACCACTGTGCTATCCCCGCGCTACCACTGTACTATCCCCGTGCTACCACTGTGCTATCCCCGCGCTACCACTGTGATATCCCCGTGCTACGACTGTGCTATCCCCGCGCTACCACTGTGCTACCACTGTGCTATCCCCGCGCTACCACTGTACTATCCCCGCGTTACCACTGTGCTATCTATCCCCGCGCTACCACTGTGCTATCCCCGCGCTACCACTGTGCTATCCCCGTGCTACCACTGTGCTATCCCCGCGCTACCACTGTACTATCCCCGTACCACTGTGCTATCCCCGCTACCACTGTGCTATCCCCGCGCTACCACTGTGCTATCCCCGCGCTACCACTGTGCTATGTGCTACCACTGTGCTATCCCCGCGCTACCACTGTGCTATCCCCGCGCTACCCGTGCTACCACTGTGCTATCCCCGCGCTACCACTGTGCTATCCCCGCGCTACCACTGTGCTATCCCCGTGCTACCACTGTGCTATCCCCGCGCTACCACTGTGCTATCCCCGCGCTACCACTGTGCTATCCCCGTGCTACCACTGTGCTATCCCCGCGCTACCACTGTGCTATCCCCGCGCTACCACTGTGCTATCCCCGCACTACCACTGTGCTATCCCCGTGCTACCACTGTGCTATCCCCGCGCTACCACTGTGCTATCCCCGCTACCCTGTGCACCCCGCTACCACTGTGCTATCCCCGCGCTACCACTGTGATATCCCCGCGACTTCGCTATATCCCGCGCTACCATATCTACCCTGCTATCCCCGCGCTACCACCTACCAGTACTATCCCCGCGCTACCACTGTGCTATCCCCGCGCTACCACACGCTACCACGCACGCTACCACTGTGCTATCCCCGCGCTACCACTGTGCTATCCCCGCGCTACCACTGTACTATCCCCGTGCTACCACTGTGCTATCCCCGCGCTACCACTGTGCTATCCCCGCGCTACCACTGTGCTATCTCCGCGCAACCACAGTGATATCCCCACGCTACCACTGTACTATCCCCGCGCTACCACTGTGCTATCCCCGCGCTATCACAGTGATATCCCCACGCTACCACTGTGCTGTCCCCACGCTACCACTGTGATATCCCCGCGCTACCACTGTGCTATCCCCGCGCTATCACAGTGATATCCCCACGCTACCACTGTGCTGTCCCCACGCTACCACTGTGATATCCCCGCGCTACCACTGTGCTATCCCCCGCTACCACAGTGATATCCCCACGCTACCACTGTGCTGTCCCCACGCTACCACTGTGCTATCCCCGCGCTACAACTGTGCTATCCCCGCGCTACAACTGTACTATCCCTACGCTACCACTGTGCTGTCCCCACGCTACCACTGTGCTATTCCCGCGCTACCACTGTGCTATCCCCCGCTACCACAGTGATATCCCCACGCTACCACTGTGCTGTCCCCACGCTACCACTGTGCTATCCCCGCGCTACCACTGTGCTATCCCCGCGCTACAACTGTACTATCCCCACGCTACCACTGTGCTGTCCCCGCGCTACGACTGTGCTCTCCCCGCGCTACCACTGTGCTATCCCCCGCTACCACAGTGATATCCCCGCGCTACCACTGTGCTATCCCCCGCTACCACAGTGATATCCCCGCGCTACCACTGTGCTATCCCCGCGCTACCACTGTGCTATCCCCCGCTACCACAGTGATATCCCCGCGCTACCACAGTGATATCCCCACGCTACCACAGTGATATCCCCACGCTGCCATTGTGCTATCCCCCGCTACCACAGTGATATCCCCACGCTACCACTGTGCTGTCCCCGCGCTGCCATTGTGCTATCCCCCGCTACCACAGTGATATCCCCCCGCTACCACTGTGCTGTCCCCACGCTATCACTGCACTATCCCCGCGCTATCCCCGCACTACCATTGTGCTATCCCCCGCTACCACAGTGATATCCCCGCGTTATCACTGCGCTATCCCCACGCTACCACTGTGCTATCCCCGCGCTGCCATTGTGCTATCCCCGCGCTACCACTGTGCTATCCCCCGCTACCATTGTGCTATACCCGCGCTACCACTGTGCTATCCCCCGCTACCACAGTGCTATCCCCACGCTACCACTGTGCTGTCCCCACGCTACCATTGTGCTATCCCCGCGCTGCCATTGTGCTATCCCCGCGCTACCACAGTGATATCCCCGCGCTACTATTGTGCTATCCCCGCGCTGCCATTGTGCTATCCCCGCGCTGCAATTGTGCTATCCCCGCGCTACTATTGTGCTATCCCCGCGCTACCACAGTGATATCCCCGCGCTACCATTGTGCAATCCCCGCGCTACCATTGTGCTATCCCCGCGCTACCATTGTGCTATCCCCGCGCTACCATTGTGCTATCCCCGCGCTACCACTGTGCTATCCCCGCGGTACCATTGTGCTATCCCCGCGCTACCACTGTGCTGTCCCCGCGCTACCACTGTGCTATCCCCGCGCTACCACTGTGCTATCCCCGCGCTACCACTGTGCTGTCCCCGCGCTACCACTGTGCTATCCCCCGCTACCACTGTGCTATCCCCGCGCTACCACTGTACTATCCCCGTGCTACCACTGTGCTATCCCCACGCTACCACTGTGCTATCCCCACGCTACCACTGTGCTATCCCCGCGCTGCCATTGTGCTATCCCCGCACCGCCATTGTGCTATCCCCGCACTGCCATTGTGCTATCCCCGCGCTACCATTGTGCTATCCCCGCGCTACCACTGTGCTGTCCCCACGCTACCACTGTGCTATCCCCGCGCTACCAATGTGCTATCCCCGCGCTACCAATGTGCTATCCCCGCGCTACCACTGCTATACCACTGCGCTTACCACTGTATACTACTACCACTGCGTTACCATTGCTCTACCACTGCGCTACCACTGCATGACCGTTATGTTAATACCACTGCGTTACTACCATTGACTATACTACTACTAAGTATGTTGCTAAAATGTAATTGTATTCGATTCAAGAGTATTTCCCAGGTCATTCAGTAAATGTAACACCGTTAAACGTCATAAACTCCGCTATCCAACTTAAGACATTTGTGATGATAGCGCGTTCACTTCAGGTGCGAAGTGTCCGGAGTTCGAGCCCCGCTGGAGCCGTTAGAAGTGTGCCATTAGGCAAGTCACGCTGCCTCTTCTCGTTCCCTCGTGGTGGTGTATTCCATCTGGAATGAAGTCTCGAGAGTAATTAATATAAGTTGTAAGAACTTGCTTCGCAATCGAGGTGAAATATATGTTAATAATTTGAAATACCCAAGATATTTGTTAAGCCCATGAGGCAATATATGTTAATAATATGAAATATGAACATTCAACGGATCTTTCTTTAATATTTCTGGGTAATAATATAAATTTCAACAGCCTTGCTTCTCATATCAATTATTTGTTTTTTTGGGGGGCCATATTACAGTTTTTACGAGAAGCAGGTTCAGAGCCTTCATACAGCTCTGACCATTTATTGTATTATATATTTGTGAAATTAATTTTATGAAAAAGAAAAGTTATAAAATTAAGCTACTGACGGCTATTCCGTTCTACAGCCCTGGGAGTTTCCCTAGTGGATCCCACTTTTTTATTACTAGTAAAATATAGGACACGGACGGCTTACGGTCAAACCCTATATAGCATTATTCTCTTATTTGGTTTAGTTCAACTGTGAAACTGTAGGAAGGGTTAGAGCACAGACAGCACTTCAGTCAACACCCATTGTCAACGGTGGGGAGCTTAGTGCATGTATTTGTAAAGTGATTACTTAGACGTGTATTAAAGAAAGTAGAAACTGTATTTACTGTCTTATTGGTTCGTTTAACCCCAACTTATAAGCGTGCTTCCAAAAAGGATGGTTCTTAGCGACACACCGCACTGCATACTGATCTCTAATCACCTCTCCAGTCTCAGTACCCGGGTATGTGTACGTATGTGTGACCCGGATAGGGCTTGAGGTCACCTTCAGATATAGCTGGGGTGACACTATGCACATGACACTAAGAGCCCCAATATTGAGAACGGTTATATACGTATTAAAATATAATACTTTTCGTGTGCCTCACGATTCTTAAAATAAGAACGAACGCCGTGTATACGGTTGAAATGTGCGCAACGTATATGTACACATGACCGAAATAAACGCCGTGTATACGGTTGAAATGTGCGCAAAGTATATGTACACATGACCGAAATAAACGCCGTGTATACGGTTGAAATGTGCGCAACGTATATGTACACATGGCCGAAATAAACGCCGTGTATACGGTTGAAATGTGCGCAAAGTATATGTACACATGACGGAAATAAACGCCGTGTATACGGTTGAAATGTGCGCAAAGTATATGTACACATGACCGAAATAAACGCCGTGTATACGGTTGAAATGTGCGCAACGTATATGTACACATGGCCGAAATAAACGCCGTGTATACGGTTGAAATGTGCGCAAAGTATATGTACACATGGCCGAAATAAACGCCGTGTATACGGTTAGTTTAAACATATTTTATGTTATCAATATTTACATCATGTTGTAACATTAATATACAAGAACAAATGGATTAAATCGGAAGCTAGTAGCTTATTTAGATTTTCTCCATGACAAACATAATTTTCATAAACTATGGCAGAGTGTATATATATACATTTATGAACGTGACAAGTTTTATTCAACTGTAATGATATAAGTGTAATTAAAAATAATATGGAGATGATGATGAAGTAATCAATCAGACTGGCTTACCAGTCGGATTACGTGCAGTCGATTTAGGAAATGGTGAGGGATTACGTGCAGTCGATTTTGGAAATGGTGAGGCGAGAGAGGGGACGAGAGAGAGAGAGAGAGAGAGAGAAAGAGTGAGTGAGTGAGTGAGTGAGTGAGTGAGTGAGCGAGAACGAGGTGGGAATCGTTTATACGAGGATGGAAGAGGAAGATACACAAATTACACTAGCCGTTATCAAATCTCTTTGTTGCTGTAATAAACTGGTGAACTGCATCAAATATCACCTTGTTTATCTCTTCACTTAGATTATCATCACCATACAAAAGAACTTTAAGAGAAATGTCTGTCAACGGGCTTATGGTGTTGATAAGGGTTATTCTGGTGTCTGAATAGTCAGGACATTGGAATAAGTAGTGGTGACTGGATTCATTAGCTCCGCATCTGCAGAGTGGAGAGTTTATAATATTTCTCGAAAATAAATGTTGATTTAGAGCACTGCATCCGTTTCGAATACGGGTATGGAGGACTTGGGCACGGCGGACACCATGATAGAAGAGTGGATTAGGATTCGGTTTATTAGAGTTCAAGCAATATTTGAAAGAAGCTAGTGTATCAATATCCTTAGTTTCCTGTGGCAAAGCATTCCAATCGTTAATGACAGATGGAAGAAAAGAATTTACATATTGAGAAGTTCTACCACGGATGTTAAGCAGGTTTGTACTGTTCCTCAGTGATCTATTTGTTGCTTGACCAACTGAAACTGGAACAAGCACGGATAAATAATCTGGCACTAATCCATTTATCATCTTGTAAAATAATAACAATTTGTGTTTGTGACGTCTAGTGCCTAGGGTTTCCTATCTACATTCAAGATAAAGTTGACGGATTGAGACAAGTTTTGTACAGCCGGTGACGATACGAGCAGTCTCGTTCTGAATTTTGTCTAATTCATCTTTTTCGTATTGAGTGCAGTTGTCCCAGATTACATTAGCATACTCCATATGAGGCCTGACAAAAGACACATAAATTATTTCAAGCGATTTCCTGTCCAGAACATATTTGAGACGTCTCATTATGTTTACTCTTGCCCATGCTTTGGTTTTCATATGCTTTATCTGATGATGCCAAGTACAGTCGTCAGAGATCAGTATACCTTGTTGGGAATACATTGTCTAGAATAATTAGATATAGTGGTGGTAATATTAGTGGTGTAGATATTAACATCTTCACTCTTAATGAGATTCCAGTCAACAGCTGTTAGTTTCTCCATATCGGTCCTTTCTTATTGGTTTGTGAAAACCTGGAAAGAGGATTTCGTCTGAGGAAATATAATTGCTTAACCAAGTTTCCGAAAACGAGACAATATCAAAACAGCTCAGCTCTGTACTCAGAGAGTCAATCTTTGGACAAAGACTTTGGACATTATAATGAACGACCGACAAGTGATTAGGTACGTTAAGAAAAGTTGATATAATCAACAGTGAGTCATTGGTAATAGTTGAAGTTGCTGAGATGTTTAGTGGATTCAGCCCAGGATTGGGATGAATATCTCCTGATTGAGTAAGGAGTACCATTAGCCAGGCTATTAATACGGCGATGGTGATATATGAATAGAAACGTAATACTAACATTGTATTGGAAATGAATGTTACATTCAGCAAGTATGATTGTTTTGGAAACTTAATATTAAGAGCACAATTGCAAGAAACAAGTAATTGTATTTTTATTGAGTGCAGATCCAACGATGTGCATTGCGGTGTCAGAATGAAGAGCATATGTAGCACCATAGCAAATTGGCAATGAGCACGATAGGTGGGAATGACATGGTTTATTGAAGACATAGGTGGCCCTACGACAATGTAATACGAATCACAAAATAATTAGTTGATATGACAGGCATATGACCGAGTGCACAAACTGACGCATATAGCACCACAGTTACAGTGCAGACAATTTGATGTATACATGTGGAGGCCCGAAGCCTACAGCCTCACAGTAAGCATAGGATATAAACACTTTATACAGTTAACAAACAGCGTACACAATGTCAGTGTTAAATGAATACACAGCTTATGCAGGTAATAACCAGCGTACACGCCGTCAGTGTTGAATGGATTTGCAGTTTATGCAGGTAATAACCAGCGTACACAATGTCAGTGTTAAATGAATACACAGTTTATGCAGGTAATAACCAGCGTACACACCGTCAGTGTTGAATGGATTTGCAGTTTATGCAGGTAATAGCCAGCGTACACAATGTCAGTGTTAAATGAATACACAGTTTATGCAGGTAATAACCAGCGTACACACCGTCAGTGTTGAATGGATTTGCAGTTTATGCAGGTAATAACCAGCTTACACAATGTCAGTTTTGAATGGATTTGCAGTTTATGCAGGTAATAACCAGTGTATACAATGTCAGTGTTAAATGAATACACAGTTTATGCAGGTAATAGCCAGCGTACACAATGTCAGTGTTAAATGAATACACAGTTTATGCAGGTAATAACCAGAGTACACAATGTCAGTGTTAAATGAATACACAGTTATGCAGGTAATAACCAGCGTACACACCGTCAGTGTTGAATGGATTTGCAGTTTATGCATGTAATAACCAGCGTACACAATGTCAGTGTTGAATGGATTTGCAGTTTATGCAGGTAATAACCAGCGTACACAATGTCAGTGTTGAATGGATTTGCAGTTTATGCAGGTAATAACCAGCGTACACAATGTCAGTGTTGAATGGATTTGCAGTTTATGCAGGTAATAACCAGCGTACACAATGTCAGTGTTAAATGAATACACAGTTTATGCAGGTAATAACCAGCGTACACAATGTCAGTGTTGAATGAATATACAGTTTATGCAGGTAATAACCAGCGTACACAATGTCAGTGTTGAATGGATTTGCAGTTTTTACAGTCAACTGTTACAGCCAGCTTACACAATGTCAGTGTTACATGAATATACAGTTTATACAGATAACTACAAGCATGCACAACATCGGTGTTGAATGAATATACAGTTTACACAGTCAACAACCAGCGTACACACTGTCAGTGTTGAATGAATACACAGCTCATACAGTCAACATTCAACAACCAGCATACACAACGTCAATGTTGGATGTATACACAGTCAACAACCATTCTACACAACGTCATTGTTGAATGAATACACATTTTGTAGTCAACAACCAGCGTACATTGCGTCAGTGTTGAGTGAATACACAGTTGATACAGTCAAAAGCCAATATATACAGTTCAACAGATAATAACCAGCGTACGCAGCGTCAGTGTTAATGAGTATACAGTTCATAGAGACAACAACCAGCGCACACAACGTCAGTGTGGAATGAGCATACAGCACAGTTTACACATTTAACAAACAGCGTACACGCGTTAACGCCAGTGTTAAATGTATACATAGTTTACACAGTCAACAACCAACGCCAGTGTTAAATGTATACATAGTTTACACAGTCAACAACCAGCGTACACAACGACAGTGTTGAATGAATGCACAGTTTACACTGTTAACAACCAGCGTACACAATGCCAGTGTTAATTGTATACATAGTTTACACAGTCAACAACCAACGCCAGTGTTAAATGTATACATAGTTTACACAGTCAACAACCAGCGTCAGTGTTAGGTGAATACATAGTTCACATAGTTTACAGCCAGCGTACACACCGTCAGTGTTGAATGTATACATAGTTTACACAGTCAACAACCAGCGTACACAACGACAGTGTTAAATGTATACATAGATTACACAGTCAACAACCAGCGTCAGTGTTAAATGTTGGACAGTGCTGGATGAATGCACAGTTTACACAGTCAACAACCAGTGTCAGTGTTAAATGAATATACAGTTTATATGTCAACAGCCAGTGTTGAATGAATATACTGATTATACAGTTAACAACCATTCTACACAACGTCAGTGTTAAATGAATATACAGTTTATACAGTTAGCAACCAGCGTATACAGTGTCAGTGTTAAATGAATATACAATTCATGCAGTTAACAGCCAGTGTACACATCGTTAGTGTTGAATGAATATACTGACCATACAGTTAACAACAATTCTACACAGCGTCAGTGTTGAGCTAACAACCAGCATATTAGTTAAATTATCACTACGATCAGCATTCATTACATGTTCACATTGATTTTGCTGTATGGAATGGGAGCAAGTCAGTGTGGCTGTTGATGCACCTAATAGCCCCAGTATGGTCCTTGATCAGAATGGTCCCATCGTAAGACCATGCACCAAGCACTTTCCGGGATCTCACAAGCTGCCGACCCTCGAAAAGTAACCCCGAGCGGGTACGCGTTATGTCCTCGTTGACGAAAACATCCCTGTGTGCACTGGATCGCAGTTTGGTACGTTGAGTGAACAATTTCTGTCTAGCCCTATACGTTGCGAAATTCACAATAATCTGACGAGGTTTACCATCTGTTCTACGTTTTCCGAGCCTGTGACATCGGTCTATCTCGTCTAAGGTCTGGTTTGAGTCAACACTGCCACATATGTCCATTACAAGCTTGTCTGGATCATCGCCTTCAGCTTCAGGGACACCTGATACTCGTAAGCAGTTGCGCCTGCTATACTGTTCAGACGAGTCGGCAACATACTCTAATTCAGCCACGCGCTTTTCGAGGGCCATGTTCTCTTCTTTGAGTAGTTTATTGGACATCTCCAGCTCATCGACGCGCGTGCGCAGACCAACCAAGACGCCATCAACGATACGATTAACAGATGTGTCGACTGTACTATGCAGTTCAGCTACGATGGTGTCCTTTAATGCAAAGGCAATAGCCTGGATGGATGCCGCATCCAGCGTGATGTTGGGTACAACGTCCACAGAGTCTGCCATTATAGTTGTCACTAGAGAACGCCAGACTAGACACAGAGGTTGGGCTAACGTTTCTGTATTTCTTACTGATGAATATGTATTCTTCCGGTGATGACAGGTCCCTTTTCTTTGAATAACCAGCAGTGTATACGGTTGAAATGTGCGCAACGTATATGTACACATGGCCGAAATAAACAATGAGGCAATGCCTCTATATTTGCCATCATTTAAATATGTTGAACTTCTTAACACATGGTAAGTTGTCAGGTTAAAAACCACCCATTCGTGATATTACTCAATTGGGGCAGTCGACGAGGTAAAAACGATGACATGGAATCGCCGACAATCCATAGAACAAAAACGTGACTGAAAACATCGTTTTTAACCCATTCAACACCAAGTAGCTCACATGGACTGGTCCATGATATTCATTGATATTCATAAACCAATAAATGAATCAGAAAATCACATTTCGACAATTTCATTTATCAAAATGGATAATTATGTCTAAAAATAGTCATATCACTGGCAACAAGTGCAGATCCTGATGAGACGGCTCGTCACGAGCCGGCTCATCTGGATCTACACTTTTTGTAAGCATATTTAGAGGTCTGTGGTGTTGAAAGGGTTAAGCTGCATCAAGGTTTTCAGCGTCATAAAATTGTTATTTGGTTTGCATGAATGCCCATGATGATTTTAAATACGTAAGAAAATCGATCGAGAGTTGGTACCCTGAGGCTATGTCTTCTCAGAACATAAATGCTATTCTACTAAGAACAGTTAAGTATGGTAAGGGCTTAATGTAGTGTTGCTCGAACTCGGTGCCATTCGCACGTGAAGCGAAAGTTGTACTACTGCGCTATCACGACTACAATCGGCTTGAAATGTTGTTACTTTATTAATGTATGTGTGTACTGATGAATTGTAATTGAATATATAAAGTGCAAACGTCATTGATTTATGCTGTCTCTGGCAATAATTGAAATGAAACGTATCAGATTACCAGATATTGTGGCTACATTTATTACCTTTCCGCCTCAATTTGCTGTAACATATTGGCGTTACAACGAATAGCAATCACCGGGGCCCGTATTATTCTCTAGTGTCCGTTTACCAATAATACCTGAACCTGCACCTGTTGTTTCTTAGCAACCGTAACGCTTCTGGTAAATGATATATTATTGATAGTATGGCATAGTGTGATGAGAGAGTAGATATACGACAGGAATTATTAGTAGATATATGACAGGAATTATTTTCTATCTCACCTTGCGTTATCCGGTGAGTGTAAACTTTTTGTAATTCAAAATATGTATTTGTGTGTGTTTTACCTTTATATATCGTCGTTACCGGTTGCCCATATGAGCGACGCCTCCTGAAGAGATTAGTCATTTTAGAGTTCGGAGTATAGTGCATGATACAGACAGAGACCCATTCCAGAGTATCCTCTGGTTCTTTTACGTGCACGGTGTAAAGCACCGACACGAGACCTCGGTTTAACCATGTCCAGCTTTTATGGATAAATATCGGGTTTTATCTCCCTTGTTTATCAGTGCGCTTGATTTGTTATCTCTCTTAGATTGGGCCGATTCCCCGATAATTGCTGACATTGATAATTGCTGACATTGAAATCAGTCAACTGTTACCGAAGACGGGAATGGTCATACAAGTTTATCACCTGCAGTATTTTGAGGCGTGAAGTACACATTGTAATGAGGGACAATTGCTGTCCTCTGGAAAATAGATTAAGCATATCCAACGCATACCGTTAATTGTTTTTGTGGATTTGTAAAAACAAATTATCTGAAATATAGATATTCGCAGATGTAGTTAAATAAGGCAAACTTATACAAACACTAGAATAACTATTTTTGCATTGTATTAACATCAACAAAGCACACATATGAATATAACATAAATCGTACATAATAATGATCTCTTCCAAAACAAGTTGCACAACATGCCTCATGTTCTATGCACAATCTGTTTATTACCATGATTTATAATCAGTTGGATTTACCAATGCAATTAAAACACTGGTATTAATTTATTCGGCCGAATTCAGTCTTAACGGTAGAACATTATTATTTAAAACATAATTATAATATATATGGATTTATTCTTTATTATTTCAGTCTCATCGTTGTACAATACATAAAATATACACAACAAATTATCGTGGCAAAGTACAACACCATTCATTATAAAAGAATTATAAGAGACTAATGTAATCACAGATAATCAAACTATCACAGTATATCGACATATTATTATATTTACATATTAATAACCGAGGAACAGTCGCTAATTGAAAATTAAATACTTATTAAAACCAGAACTTTTGAAATACTGAAATGGAAAAAAAGCACTAATGCGCAATTAAGAAATGTTTTAAAATATCAGTTATCAACCTCGATCATATCGCGGTTGAACTAATTAGCAGCTGTTTCTCGGAATGGATAAGAGACACACAATCAATAAATCAAATGGATACATTATTTACATAAATAAAAGGATCGCCTTTGAAGAATATAAAAACAGGTTTTGGCAACAATTCTAATTAGAGGTATAGTAGTAAAAATAATTCTAAGCTGGTCGGATACAGGTTTGTTCCGAAAGTCATTTTCATATAATGAGGCTTTCTCTAAGAGAACAGCTCTCAAATCATCATACAGTGAACATTCTAATAATACATGACTTTCGTCTTCTAATACATTACAGAAAGAGCACTTACGTTCATCAAGTGGTAAATTCTCATACCTTCCGGTTTCTATACGTAATGGAGCTACTCCACATCTAAATTTACATAATGCTGATCTGTGACGTGTGGGTAAAATCATTTTACAATATACTTCTGTTTGAAATTTAAATTTAAATGTACAATAGGTTCTAAGCTTATTGCGACCACGTCCAGAAACACCGATCACACTGTTAATAGAGGTGGACCAGTCAGTAACATATTTCTCCATTACCGCATTTTCCACACTATCTACTAAATTGTTCTTATGTATAGGTATAGATAGGTTACAGTAATCCATCAAAGTAATGTCTGCAAACTGTCTCTTGACATAATAAAATCAGTGTTTTAACTTGTAGATTTAGCATTCGCCCATAGTGCAACTCGCTTATTTAATCTGGAATTGTCGGTATTAGATAAGCGTGCCCAAAACCCAGATATGTGCTTCCATTGTCGCACAACTGGCGGCTGCCAACCCATTTCCCCGGAGACAGCTGCATTGGGAGAATATTTCCCAACACCAAGAAAGAAACGCATGGCACGATTTTGGATTGCATTAATGCATGAAAACGCTTTATATCCCCAAACCGGGGCGCCATAAGCAATCACAGGCCAGACAACAGAGTCATACAATTTGGAGAAAACATTATATGGTACACCTCCAACTAATTTACATTTAGCAATGAGCAGTCTCAATGCACGACTTGCACTTTGAGCAACACATTTTGCAGTAACATTGAAGTCAAGGTATTCACTCAAAACAATTCCTAAATAAGTATATGTACCTATAGTTTCCAGAACATTAACACCACATTTAAAAATAACATCAGATCTTGGCATAGAAGCAGGACGAAAATGGACAACTTTACTTTTATCCCTGTTTATAAACATATCGTTTATATTGCACCAGTCATGTAAAGCATTCAATAATCTCTGCAAATCATGTTGGTTTTCTGCTAGTAGGACAATGTCATCCGCGTACAATAGAATACCTATACAATCATTATCGACATTAACACCGAAGATTACACTCTTGAAACTCTTTAATGATTTCAAAAGTATCGTTAAATCATTAATGTACAAATTAAATAAAAGCGGCGATAGAATGCATCCCTGTATTAAGCCACAATTAACATCAAACCAATCAGTCTTAAAATAGTTTACCCTAATACATGACGACACAGATGAGTAGATAGACTTAACAGCTCGCCACATATTACCGGCAACTCCAATTTCATTGAGTCTTTTCCACAATTTATCTCTGTTAATAAAATCGTACGCCTTACTAAAATCAATAAAGGCACATAATGTGGATTTTTTAACTTGATTTCTTGTATCAATAATAGAGGTCAAAGTGGATAAGTGATCTATGGTACTACGCTTCTTTCTGTAACCGTTTCATCTGCGATCTTATCGTTATGTTCAGCCCAACAACTTAGCCTGGCGTTTAAAATATTACAATAAATCTTGTACATGGCTGGGGCCAGTGCTATGCCTCTATAAGACAGGGGGTCTCTTGAATCCGTCATTGGGGGTTTTGGTATCGGGTTTATAATATATGTGCCCCAGATAGACGGGACAGTCCCATTGGAGAAGCATACATTAAACAAAGTATGCAAAAATAGCACGGACGTATCGTTCTGTAAAACTTCACTAGGGATACCGTCTATGCCACAGGCTTTTCCCTTCTTGGCACCATCAATTTGCCTTCTTTACTTCAAAAATAGTAATGTTTGCATTAAAAGACAGATATGCATAATCAGTTACATCATTCAATACATTGGAGTTCTGTGATGAATATACATAATTATCATTTTTATATAGCGAGCTAAAATCATGTTTCCATTTGTTTAATACCTGTGACAAATCTGTAGAGATAGAACCATCATTTAATGCAACTTCTAGAGGTATACATTTTTTCTTACTCTGACCAACGCCGATTTTACCTACAGATTTCCAAAAGTTTGACTGGTCTACATTACATTCCTTCAGCAATTCATTTTGTAAAGAATACCAATATAAACGTTTTGCCTTCTGTACTTCACGGTCAAAATGTTTACGGACCTGAATATACTCGGCCTTGAGATATACATTTCGGGTTTTATTACATGCAACACAATTCAACCAATTTCGTTCTGCTGTACAAACATTATTCCAACTATCAGTTAGATCGCTACTCCACCACGGCTTTCCCGGTCTGCATTTTCTATTGCACCAACTAGAGGTAATTGTTTTATAAGGCACTGACTTGTACATATAATATTTTAAAATACTACACCAGTCCTCATAAATATAATCAATATCAGTTTGCGCTTGATGGCAATGCTCAAGTTTATCAATAGTTACGTTAACACTATTAAGGACATCTTGGTCTAATAGAAAAGTTTCAGGAACATTTGATACACCAAACTTGTCATAGCTATTATTGTATTGACTAGTAAACTGGGGAACTGCACTAATGGTGATACTCCATTTAATCATAGAATGATCTGGGATACTGGTAGGTACCAACACTTTAAGGTCACCTGATTTATTAATCAAATCTGATGTACGTACAACGGTAAAATCTGAAAACAATGAAAGGTCATCGTGACTTACTATACAATAATCTACTACTGATAAACCTTTAACCGACACTGACGTGTAATCATTATTAGCGCAGTTACGACCATTTAGCATACACATATTAGCATTAATCATAAAATCAACAAATAATTCACCATATGAATTAGTTTTAAAATCAACAACATTGCGAATAGGTATATGATCAACGCCATTAATAAAATCATCTAAATCTCCACAACGACTGTTAAAGTCTCCACATATAAATACGGTTCCTTCATTCTGATTTCTGTAAATACCAGTCAAAAGATTATCATAGAACGAATTAACATCAATGCGTCTAGATGAGTTTTCCGGTGGCAAATAACAAACACATGGCATGATAACACAATTATCAGATTTACGGTACATTTTTAACCACATAATTCCTTCAAACGAACAATCTAGTACAGAAATATTGAATTCATTGCAAATAACATTTTTTATCAAATAGCCTACGCCTCCGGAACCTGTCCGGGCATTTTTATGAATATTATCACGATTAAAACCAAACCATTGATAACCATCGACGTGTAAAACATTATCATTTAAAAGATGAGTCTCAGCTACACCTATAATATCACAATCACTATTTAAAACACAAGACGATCTTAAAACATGACTGTCAGAATCAATGTTACAGTTCCAACCGCGGACATTCCAAAACCCGACGTTCACTCATTTTCTGCTTTGGTTCAGTTGTCTGTAGCCACCACGCCGTCCGTTGTTGCCATTTCGTCCGCGACCAACGCGATTCCAACTGTCACGGCTCTGAGAATGACCTCGTGTGATGTCACGATTGGTAGATGAACGAGAGCCGGATCTATACTGAACCAAAAAAGAAACTTTCGCGAGACTTCAATGAGACTGTTTCCACATATGTGTATATTAACAGTTTTTATTCGTATTTGTTATTGCACAATAATTTAAAATCAATTCATCAAAGTTCATTTACAGTCTGAAAATTATCAATTTCATTGGATTTTTTTTGCTTTAGTAACGATTATGCCCACCGCGAGCATTGCTAACAGCTTGGCAGCGACGACGCATTGAGTGGATGAGATTATTAATTTGAGCCTGGGGTATATTATTCCACTCTTCTAGCAAATCGTCACGGAGCTCATTGACGTTACCAGGCGGATTTTGACGTTGCCGTACACGTGTGTCAAGATTATCCCAAAGGTGCTCGATGGGATTTAGATCCGGGCTTTTTGAGGGCCAGTCGTCTATGAAATCAATATTGTTGTTTCGCAAGAACTGGATATTGTCACGGGCGACGTGAGGTCTGGCGTTGTCCTGCTGAAACACAGAAATAACGCCGTGATTTTGTAAGAGAGGAACAACGTGTGGGGCAAGGACACGGTCTCTATACTTTTGAGCATTCAAATTGCCATCAATGACCACTAATTGGGTACGATACCCATAACTTATTCCGGCCCAGACCATCACGGAACCCCCACCGCCAAAACGATCCCGCTGAAGAACGCAACAGTCAGCGTAACGTTCATTCCTACGTCGGTAGACCCTGATCCGACCATCACTATTGGACAATGCAAACCTGGATTCATCTGAAAAAAGAATCGTCCGCCAGTCTTGCCTTGTCCAGTTGATGTGTCTATCAGCCCATTGAAGCCTGTCACGGCGATGACGATCCGTTAATACTGTTCCGACGTAGGGACGACGTGCACGTAAATTGTTCTCAGCCAAACGATTTCGTACGGTTTGAGCGGAAATCCTGGGGTTATAAGTACCTGGGGTGACAGACGCTGTAGCTGTCGCAGTTAAAAAACGATTTCGTAAATGTTGGTTCAAAATATAGCGGTCTTGCGCCGGCGTGGTTACACGTGGTCTACCGCTACGTGGAAGATCTTCCGTGCTTCCGGTCTGCACAAACCGCCGTCTCAGACTTCTAACTGCCTGCACAGATGATCCAACGTGCGCAGCAACCTCTTCCGTTGAAGCTCCTGCCTCCAGCATCCCAACGGCTCTCTCTCTCTTAAATGTTTCGCAATTCGAGGCATCGAAATTTTGCCCAAATTGTATCGATATAAAGGTGTTTAGGTATTTTTATGACTGTAGTCGTCAAGTGCAATAACTTGCAGTGAAAAAAGTTAACACATGTAAACCAGATATGTCCACCCCGTGCGTGCACGTGAAAATGGAGGTTTTGTCAAAACAGACGATATCATTCGACATGAGGTGATTATCTGACCGATTTCCCAAAGTAGGACGTCAGTGTAAATTACTACATTTACACATGTTGTATTTAACCTTATAAGTTTAAGACCTACTTTGCGAAAGTTTCTTTTTTGGTTCAGTATATATTCGTTCGTATCACGTGTTTGATCCTCGGAACGATCCCTGGTTGAGTCGTCGACATAATTACCACGGACAATGCGGGGTCCTCTGAGTGTAAGATTATGCTGCTTAAAGGCCTGCAGGTTGACCTATATTTGACCTTAAACACACGAGGAATAGCGGTACAAATCTGACGGTCGACGCACTAACCACACGAGGAATAGCGGTACAAATCTGACGGTCGACGCACATCGTATTTGCCACATGCGAGGCCCTGCATGGTATACATCTAATACATGAGCACCACTTATATCTATTATGACCCACGTACATATCAGAGGTTATAAATTGCTGAAATTGAAGTTCTGTATTTTTATAGTACTTACAACTGGTATAAACAATTCAACTCCACTTATGGCCCAAATAAGGCTGGTTGCGCGGGTTAGGCAGCCAGTTCCTGCATTGCTGTACCACACATTCAGGCATCAGTTCCCTCTTATGTCAAGTACAGTCTCCTCTTCTAGCCGCTACTTTTCTCTCTATATATCTGACATCTTTCCATGCGCCACAATTATATAGCATTGCCCAAAACCTCCTGTATAGAAGCTTTCTCTCATGTGAATTTAGATTATGCGGTGGACGATTATTAGCAGGCCACCAAAGTTGTTTGTTCTGTTCATTTATTATGCAAGGGGAACACAAACACAGTGGACACTCAGCAACACCTTCAGCATGCTGAGGCATAGGGGGAGGTACGTAAGCAGCCTCTGCAACGGGCATGGCGGTGGCTGTTTCTTCTATTTCCATCTCTACGTCCCAGTTCTTATTTTGCAAGAAAGTCAGCAATTCTTTTCTCTGCTCATCAGTTACATACATTGTTATTTTACTCAATGGCATCTTGTAGAAATCGGCAGAATATGTGTAATACTCTGAAAAAAGCTGATGAGGCACCTACATAACATGTAATCTATGTCCCTGGGCTGATCTGGATTATGTAGTTTGAATACTCATAACTATCAATTTTCTTTACAATCAATAATATACGTTTACTTAAATTGTCAGGGCCTCATTTTGACTAATTCTCAGCTCACAGAGTGATCGTGCATATTAACCGTTAGAAAATACCTACATACGCCAAATTATACTGAATGTACTGCTACAGTGTTGAGTGTTAAGCCACTAATCACATGGAACAGGTAGTAAAGTATAAATCTTTACAATTGGACGGGGTCAAACTGCAGGCCTTTAAGAGCACCCAGAATTGTTCTAAAATTATTGCTCATCACTCTATCCGCCTGAGATAAATCATGGTTAATGTAAACACCAGAGAATCTGGAGTGCGATTTCAACACTTTCTTGAAGTCGTGATAGCGCAGTGGATGCGCGTTCGCTTCAGGTGCGAAAGGTCCGGAGTTCGAGCCTCACTGGAGCCGTTACGATTGTGCCCTTAGGCAAGGCATTTAAATTCCACATTGCCTCTTCTCTCTCCCTCGTGGCGATGGATTCCATCAGGAATGAGGTCTCGAGAGTGATTTATATAAGTTGAAATAACTTGTTTCGCAATCGAGCTAAAATAAATTTGTATAAACTAACACTTTCTTCTTTAGCATGACCGTACGTTTATCGTCGTGACATTTAAATGTAGCAATCACAACCCCTTTTCTACTATTGTTGAATGACGCTTTGCGCTCAGCATTGGCACATGTAACATCCGGGATTCGTAAGCCGTCTTTAATAAGTGAGTTTACCTTGTTCTTTACATTTTCATTAATGGTTTCAGGCAAGTCACGGATAACAATATTTAAGGCGATATCACCGGGTGCAGATGAACCAGCCTGTTTGCAGATACTGCAGTCTATCTATCACTGACATCTGCAAATGAATCGGTCACACTCCAAAACGATCTTAAGAGATTAGAAGAGTGGGAGTTGGAGTATGACATGTAAGTTAACCCCTCCAAATGTCAAGTTATCCACATCACCAGAAGGAAGCATCCTATTCCCAGTAAATATAAACTCCATGGAGTTCTACTTGAGTCGGTCACCTCAGCCAAATACCTTGGCGTGGATATCTCAAATAACCTGTTGTGGGACACTCACATAAAAAGGTCAACAAAGAAAGCAAACGAAACATTTGGATTTCTAGTAGAAACCTCCAGGTCAAATCCGAACCCCTTAAGTCCATGGCTTACCAGACACTAGTGAGACCCCAGCTTGAATATGGCTCCGATATCTGGTCGCCCCATACCCAACCATTGATAGACCAAATTGAAGGTGTCCAGCGAAGAGCAGCCCGTTGGATAAAGGCTGACTTCTGTCGTACCTCTAGTGTTACAGACATGCTACATTCCCTAACTCTACGCAGACTAGATCAACGGCGTATTGAAAATAGGTTATCCCTTATGTATAAAATTCATAATGATCTTGTTGCTATTCCCATTGAAAATTACCTAGTTCCCCTCTCCCGTCCTGCTCGCCATTGCCATTCCTTAAGCTATAGGTTAATTACAGCAACTACAGACTACTACAAGTTTTCCTTTTTTCCAAGAACAATCTACCATTGTAACCATCTCCCTCCTGACATTGCCCATCTCCCTACCATAGAGCAATTCAATACGGCAGTTTGCCATAATGATCATGCCATTCCCTAGTTGTTCTGCGCAGCTGCTTTTAAACTTTTACCACAACTTATTTTCATTACTTTCTTAAATTATACTTTTAGCTACTCATACTTTTAACTTCTTTGTGGTTTTTGACGCGCAACATGTCTACGTCCCCGCGATGGGTTCGACATTAACGGAAGATAGAAGATAGATAGATAGATAATGGACATACATATAATAATGATTTGCGTTTGACCTATATGTAATGTTGAATACGCTGCATTAGCTTTGTTTTATTTCGAAGACGGGTTGTCAAACCAAGTGATTTGGCCATTAGCTTGAGTTCTGGGACTGACATTACATCTAGGTCTTTCTCATTTGTTTGCCCGTTGTCAACATGGGTATTCGTAGATTGTCTGCTCATGCATGTACTCTGAATGTACACAAGTTCTTACTGTTATTATTTAATTTACGAATTACTCTTAAAATAAAAAATAAAACACTTTAAATATATTTATTAGGACTGTATTGTATTTCACTACTTAAAATTAAAACAGGTAAGTATTGCGAATATGTATGTATTTCTCAGGCTTGATTTACATGTACCTGTACGTTTGATCAACCAGTCAGCCGTAAAACATTGGTGCCCAAGTAATAATGGTATGTGGTTTAATGCGATAAATGTATTGTCGTTGTATATTGCAAAGTTTTAATACACAGGCAATAAAAACCATTAAGATATGATGCATCGCAAAGCCTGAATAGGAATAGGAGACGTACGAACTTCATTATTTCTGAGAATATAGTTCATTTTTAAATAAAAGAACTATTGATCAACAGTAGATTCTGCAATGTACATGTTATAACCATATATGCAAATATCAAACACATTAAACAAAAATATAGTGGCGGGACCCCCCCCCCGCGGAATTATCGGCTAACACTGGTAAATATTCATCATTAAAACATTGTAAATTTTGCCGTTATGTATGCATGTTTCTCAAAGTCATATTTCATGAATTTATACTCAGTGTACATTGAAACACTTCACATTAATTATATAAGCTTCTCTATTGAGCTAAATCAGTTATTAACATATATGATTTATTTACTATTATGTTAAAGTTGTATCACAAATTCCCCCAAAAATTTTATCATTCAATTGTATTTGTTATAGAACCAGTATCACCCAAATTTTACAGTAAATAAATCAATCCGTTGCAGCATTTTAATCTACTTGAACACAGTTGAAATATACATAATATATAATAATGTTGACTTGGTTAGGATTTTATTCAATCGGTTCTCTTCATAGCTCCGTTTCTCCGATACAAGTCATAACAGCAATGCAATTAATGTGCGTACATTTTAGCAGGTTTTGTTAAAATGACTGGCATATAAAACTGGATACACTCTATTTTCTTTTGCTGAACGGTAATACAACTTTAATCAATGTTCGTCTATATCATGTCCTCGTGGGCTCTTTAGCCTAGAGGAATTAAAAATATGGTTAGCGGAATGTCGGTGGTATAATAAATATAATATAATTAACACAAACTTACCCGATCAGATGTTCTCCTGGAAATTATCCGTTCTACATAATATTGTTCTGGTAAAAAGTTAACACAAAAATCAGAGTTGGATTCTACAAAATCACCGTTATGAAATAACTTATAATCTATTGTTTTTCGGACACATAGTGAATTAACAGTAGCCATGGTTGCTTCTGCAACACTCAACAGTTTTATATACATATAATCTTAACCTATCCTTACAGACCCACACTCAGATAAACGGGTACCTCTACATTATCGAGGGATTAGCTTATTAGTGTGCATCAGTAAACTGTATAGTTCATTCATCAATAAACGGTTAACGGGTTATCTGGAAAGTAACGGTGTACTGGTGGATGAACAGAACGGCTTCAGGGCGAACCGATCTTGCGAGGACCACATATTCACATTAGACAGCATAATCAGAAACAACAAATCAGTCTTCACCTCCTTTATCGACTTAAAACAATGCTTCGATTTCATCGACAGGGATATGATGCTTTATAAACTGTTGCTAACAACATCGATGGGAAAATATACCATTCAATTAAAAATATTTATGCTCAAAGCAGTGCATGCATACGAATAAATAACAGTGTAACAGACTGGTTCGACTGTGAATCTGGCTTGAAACAAGAATGTAATCTCTCGCACACATTATACTCACTTTTCGCCAACGACCTTGTGCAGGAATTTAATGACCTTGACCTAGGAATTACCATGGGGGACGTTAAGGTCTCCATTCTACTACATTGTATACGCAGACGACATAGCACTATTATCAGATTCAGAGAACAAATTGCAAGCAATGCTAGACGTACTGCATAGATGGTGTAAGTAATGGCGCGTTCTAATCAACGCAGATAAGTCCAAATGCGTGCATTTCCGCCGTGGTCGTGCAAATCGCAATGAATACGTTTTTAAAGTAGGCGACAATGCACTTGAAACAGTAGAACATTATAAGTACTTGGGAGTAATATTTCAAGAAAAGAACAACTTTACACAAAACTGTGAATCGCTGGCAAAAGGGGCTGGCCGCGCACTTGGTAGCATAATCAATAAAATACACAGACTAAAGGATATTAGATTTGCCACCTTTGAGAAACTATATAACTGTTGTACTGAACCAATTCTTGAATACGAGCCTCTACATGGGGTTTCAAGACATACCAATGTATAGATAACATACAAAATCGTGCCTTACGTTATTTCCTTGGAGTACATAGATGTGCGCCTATCCTAGCATTGTATGGAGACACTGGTTGGATACCAAGCGTATACAGACGTCGATTATCCATTATGAGAGACTGGAATCGCCGTATAAACATGAATGATAATAGACTAACAAAGAAAGTGTTTCTACACGATTACCGTATGTGTACAAATAACTGGAGTAGTGATATTAAGCAAACTATGAAAGACATTGGGCTCAGTCAAAATTGTAATACTATAAGCACTATTGACCTTAAGGTCGCAGATATTTCGATAAAACAGGGTTACGCACAGAGTTGGGACCGTGATATTCAAAACGTGAGAAAACTTCGAACTTATAGAACTTTTAAAGACAGTGTTAAACAAGAAGAATACGTTGGGTTGAATCTAAAAAAGTATGAATGTTCCGTGTTATGCCAATTTCGCTTTGGCATATTACCAATACGTATTGAAACTGGGCGTTATGTTGGCGACACTCCTGAGGAAAGACTATGTAGACTTTGTAACAGAAACGAAATAGAAAATGAAACTCATTTCTTGCTAGATTGTGACTTATATAATGACATCAGAAGTGCAACATTTGGAACTTTAATAACAAATGATGAATTCTGTAATATAACTGTGCTAGAAAAACTAAATCTTATTCTTAATATGTATCCTAGGAAAGCTGCTAAATTTATCATGAAATCATATTTACATAGGAGATGTACACTATACTCTGGTAATTGAATTTATTCATGTATATATTTGAATGAAAATTGTAATCATTATAATCGTTCACATGTATACAGTATTATTTGCTTAGAGCTATGATTCCATCATTTATATGTTGATATATGTAAAGTGTATGTCATGCCATATATATAGATACTTTAATATCATATTAACCATTGTAAATAATTGCTTTATTAGTTTAAGGTGACTTATAGGCACACTGGGCCGGGTGCTATTGTATTAATGTACATTTGTTGTAATATTGTAATTATAAACTGAATGCACATGTCACTACATAAACATTTTCTTATCTTATCTTATCTATAATTGCTGAACATAATCACTCAAATAACAGGTATACATGGCTTCTTCTTCTTGACAAGTACCCGGTATGGTTCCAATGTTTATCTAAGAGTAGTCATTTAATTGATTAACAAAAGATGTCAATTATCTCCTAAGACATGAGACACTTCAATGTACATGTTATAACCATATATGCAAATATCAACCACATTAAACAAAAAAGAGTATCTCCCGCGGCGGGAAATCCTCCCGCCCCCCCAGGAAATATCGGCCAACAATTTTAAAATACATCATTAAAACATTGTCAGTTTGCACGAAAGTGACATCAATGCACAAAGTAACATGTCAAATTAAACTCATGGCTTCAGGGCCTCCTTTTAGTTACTGATATGAATATGTTATCACATCTGATCATTTTCAGTTAGACACACGTAAACCTTTGTAAATTGTATTTCCATGTTAAATATTTTGCTAAATATCCCAACTGAATCGCTTCAAGACACTATAATGTAATCGCCGATAAAAGTACCTACGCGATATTCAAATCCTTAAAATAAATACAATTGTCACAAACATCCACGTTTATTACATGCTTTCTCACCTTTAATAGTAACTTGACGCAATCAATGGCATGCCTTACTTACACATCTGGAACAAATCACGGTCTTTCCATGCGTAAATCAAGTATAAGTTGTAAAGTAATATCACTGTCCCCGTCAACAAAATGTTTATATATGATAAATTAATCCAATATGATGACAATATTGTTAACAAAACCTAATATGTATATTTGTTGCAACCCGTTTGTATATATCCACTTTTATTTTAGATGTACTTTTGCTGTTACCCATGTGCATGTTTATCTTTAAAACATTGTATTGTCTGTTGTTACTCATGTAACCTGACGTAATAAAGGAATTTTGAATTTGAATTGAATTGTAGAAATGTTTAAATGATCTGGATATATCAAATAATTATCTAGAAAATCCAGGTTATGTAAGCATGCTTTTTAATTAATAAGAAACTGTGTGGAGAAATATATTCCTAATCAGTGATGAGTAAATCCTAAATGACTTGTTTTTCTGTAAATACATACAATTAGTTAATATGTGGTTATTTGTTTATATATGACCACATTCTATGTTTGGAAGGAATCTAAAACTCATTTGATAGAGTATGTGTCCAAAAACTGTCCACAACTGCTAATATTGGACACTCCCCTATATACCATAGCCCCAACTGTGCTACACACATAAATTAGATTTTTTTTTATCATTTGATCATCCTGAGTCAATAAAAGATCAATGTTTGTAGAAATATATAAATCTTCTAGATACATCACATAATTGTTTAGAAAATCTAGGTTATGTGAGCATGCTTTAAGGTTAACTTGACTATATTATCCAAATATGTACAATTGTGATGTGAACATTTCAAAAGAAAATGTTTCTATATATTGCTCCAAACTTATATAGCAAAGTAATATTTAATAGGCAGAAGTCTTTTTCTCCTGCCAATCACTCATTTGATAGTGTAAATGACCAAAATATGTCCAGTTATGCTTAAATTGGCCATTTCTTATATGTCATAGCATAAGGCCATACATGTTGGTAATAACCAAAACACAAACTCATATTTGATCATGTTAAGTCAAGAACGTCAATGTTTGAAAAAACATATAAATATTCTGGATAAATGTGATAATTTGTCCAGGAAATCTAGGTTAGGTAGACATGCTTTGGGGCTATTTATGGTCTTATGATTAAATATACACATGTTCTCATATATGATGCTAATACAATTAAGTTACAGTATTCCATCATTCTGAGTTAACAGCATGTCAAACAATTAGTTTTGAACATATTTATTATAGTTTGTTATTTTGCTCGATTGCAAAACAAGATGTTCAATGGTTAAATCAATGCCTTCTTGACATTTCATCTCTCTGTAATTCTTGTGTATCACACAGCAAATCCATAGCCTTATGGGTTACTGGGAAACAGATTATCGACCTCAGCTTGTATGGATTGACCATACAGCCAGTCTAAGTACCACCGCGACAACTATGTTATTCCATTGTCTTCTCTTTGTAAAGAACTCGTTATATACACAACAAAGGAGTACTCTCTTATTAAATAAATAATAAATAACTAAACACTAATCATACTTATAATAAATTTAAAAATATATATATTATTAAGCAATTTGGGCAGACTGTACCTACGTCGTCAATATATTCTTATTATACATCCTTGTCTATTGGATTGCTGGGTTTGTAGGGATTGTTTTCTTCAAATCTTCTTGGTTTATTTGAGGTAAGGAGCACTGCAGACACTCGACAACCTGAGCAAGGTTGGCGGGTGACTGGGGTGTTCCGGACACCCCGGACACTTACTGTTAGTGATTCCGCTCATTGCCTCAATGCTGGAATACTTCAGTCTCTATGCAACCTAGACCTACTCTAATTACTTAAATGTTCTAATGTGAGCCAATCTTGCAGACAGATAAATATAGTCACGTGGCTTCCTTTTCGGTCTTGCGGGAGTAAGCTCGATACTATAACATTTATTTCTATCACATGTGAAAGGTTTAATAAAGTACACTTACTATCTATATAGAACAGCAGTTCAAATCATAATGATACATACCAGGGATGAAGCTATCATAAGATCATAATTTTTCTAGTCTGTCATTTTATTAGTAGGATATGTGTCCATGATAACATAGGAGTGCAAGGACTACTCTCCCAGGTTGATCATGACACAATATATACCTGAATATGTGCATGGTAAATTTAACTTTTACTAGACTAATGTAGGAGGATCTTGTGAAATATACAGGGCACACTATTAGCCATCGATTCTCTGATGGACACGTGCCTATGGAATTACTTATTCCTTCTATCTGTGTATTTCAATCTGTCTTTCCAACTTATGCTATCCCACTATAAGTCACTTACTCTAAATACAATTTAGTGACGGGGATAGCTGATATATCTATATGACTCAAGATCCTCATCAAACATTCTTTAAAAGACTAACCGATACCTGTAATAAGTCCACACATTAAGTAGCGGGCAGTAAAACATCAATTCTTATCTTTTACAATGAATGTGGCCTAATGCACATGCATGTTCAGCTTGGTAAACTATAAGCCTTTTGGTACCAACAAATGCATGATTTGTGTAAAACCTTCATGCCAATGTTCAAAATGGACATATATAGCTCCCTGGGTATAACAACAAATAATCAGGTGGTAGAATCTAAACATGTCATTAAGCAGTCTGTCCAATTGCACACTCACCTACAAACTATATTTCTGCGTGCGTTGCTGGCTCTGGACACCAATTCGATCTCTCCTAGGCTGTTCACCCTCCTACCTGATGCGACCACAATTAGATATATAATATCTGGACAAACGTAAACAATCAGTATCTTAAATACTCTGCTCTGTATAATCCTTTTATTACCTCCATATACATGAAGAGCACAAGTGAACATACATAATATACAATTACACGTTTTACATGGACACATATAAACATACATATATACAAAGTAGTACAAGTGTACAATAGTGGACATAAGAACTGACATAACCATGTAGCTATTAATTAGTGTATACCGATCATCATAACTTGCCGAAACGAAATGCAAGGGAAAGAGATGATGGTAGCGCACACAAAAGCTGATACAGTGTTTATAACCGGAACACCATTACCAACGAATGTTTTAAATTACATGATATATCTATTTTTATATTATAATGTTAGTTTTAACGTGGCCCTGACAGGAAACCGTTTGTATATATTATATATACAGAACATTTTCTGCGGATATGGAAGTTCAGATTTTTACCATTTTTTATTGTACCGCACAGGCAGAGATACTTTTAACTTTAAGTTCATGAGGCTTTCATCTTCAACCTATATTTGGGAATGGGACATTATAATCTGCTCTAATAGCCTATTATGTCATAAAGACTCCAACTTTTGTACATAATATACATCTTTATGTTTACTATTTTACTGTGTATACTGAACCCTTGTAAATAAATAAATGGAGCACATTGTATCCTGGGTTTAGTGAAAGTGTCTGAAGTGCTTATATTTGTTTGCAAAGTATCATCAGACCACATATTAGGCTGTTGAGAATCATCAGCAGACAGATCATATGGGCACAAACATTAAGGATTCTAACATAGAATTATAGAACCACAACATTATATATCTACAGAATGTTATGGTTATATATAGCCTCTTGAACTGATATGAAATATTCAAGTGTAGATAACAATAAGCTAGACGTAATGTTTTCATTAAAACATTGTATATTTTAAGCATAAAGAATGTAACTATTTTACTCATTAACAAACAAATAAATACAGTAACTCTAACTTTTGTTTGTATTATCAACACAAGTACAGGTTCTTGCAGTCGCAAATTTGCTCTGAGCTAGGCTTCAAAACCGGATATTAAATCAACCAATCAGTAAACAGTTCGTGCTAGGACCAAAATACGGATAGTTTTTCTACCAATGAAAAACATCCTTACAAACGCTGGATCTAGCCGAAAACATTCAAACGTTAAATTGTTTCTGATGTCCGTTTTTGGAGATTTGTGACTCTTTGAACCATAAAAAAAATGACATATAAACGGCAAGAAACATAATAAATCGGGTTGAGAATTGGTCGCTAGCCGCGTGCGAGGACAACGAGATTAGCGAACATGGACCAGAAAAAGATATATAATTACAAGAGATACGAGGACAGTTTAGAGTGACTCCTAAACAGACCCTATGTATTTTGATGCTTGTAGCCTAAGTTATGGTCGGGCTGAGTTATCAAATAACATTACTCATCTAATTCACACATTATAGAATTAAGATATGAACATATGTATGCCGTGCAAACACAATATAACCCGTGTACACATATACTTTGTCAAATTTATAAATAATCTAAAGCGATTCTTCATTTTATAGCTTATAACTTATATCTTAAAGCGACATTACATCGCAAAAAGCAATACAATGCTTTATTTCACGTATAAATACATTGCTACTACAAATTCTTCCGAATACATTCAAACATTAACATTGAATCAATAAACAGTGTTTTGTGGATTGAAAGTATGATTTCATATAACGGTCACCTATGCTCCTGAAAACGCGAGATAATGTCGTTTAGAGATAATTTAATAAGAATAGTTTACAAATAAATAGGCACACGTATGAGATATAGCGGTAAATATGTACGATAAATCGTGTTATCCAGGATACACTAGTTGTATTACGCATGGGTGTTTATTTTGTTATGTCATCAAACCGCGCATACGACGTTTGTTTATTAGTTGAAATACTCAGTATTTGAGGCAAATATTTGGAACAAAATTATACCATATAATAGGAAATTACATTATGTAGAAATTTGTGTTTTCACTGATGTAGTGTCGCTTTAAGCAACGTTTCCATCGTATACTTGATCAATATTACAATTTGAGACTTTAGCTTTGACTACAGAAGCACAAAATATACGACGCCAGCGTACTGCGTGCGCATGCGTGTTCGTGACAGTATCAACACACCCGTTTTAGCAATTTAATGTTATAGTTTATGTATAGTTTACGGTATGTATACATGCCTAGTAATATACCAGAGGACATAGAAAACGCACACCTACATTATATGATTATTATTACACGAAAACGAAATACGAAGGATTCCATCAAAGATATATCAGATCTTTATTACAAAACACAAGCTGAACAACTAAAAATATTCCAAAATGTTTAAACTATGTATTTATATAATTATTGTTTTTCATGTAAAAACACACTTATCGGAAGTGTGCGTTTTCTATGTCCTCTAGCATAGATACATGCTAATTGTATCAATTACCGGTATACATACGTGCATGCGCGCTGTATGTTATTAATATGTATGCATTTCGCTTATCTAGTATAACATGTTCTACTGAAGAAATTTGGCTCCGGAGAACAGTGTTTTAGTTTTTATCTTTAGTATTGTCTCATTTATGTATATATACAATTAATAAAACATAACATGAACAGTACAAATAGTACATTAGCCATTCATCTATGTATATATACAATTAATAAAACATAACATGAACAGTACAAATAGTACATTAGCCATTCATCTATGTATATATACAATTAATAAAACATAACATGAACAGTACAAATAGTACATTAGCCATTCATCTATGTATATATACAATTAATAAAACATAACATGAACAGTACAAATAGTACATTAGCCATTCATCTATGTATATATACAATTAATAAAACATAACAGTACACACTAGTATATTAGCCATTCATTAAAATTGAATTACAAGTGTTTGTTTATTATAGTGTCACCCCTATTTAAAGGGCCAGTCATTTCTGACTTATGAGACACCTCTTTTTATGAACATCAGTACTTCCCGAATCCTATGCTTGTATGCCAGGCGCCAGGCTGGTAGGCAATCGGTAACCATTATTTAACTAGCTGGCGGCTCACCAACCGGCCATATCAGAACGAACCCCTGACGAGATTCGAACCTTCCACCTCCCGCTACATGAGACATAATTTAGTATATCACATAGTCATACAAACATTATCAAATTATTATTATTACACATTGAATAAGAAAAGAAAGGGGAACAAGGAAGAAAACAAACCGTAATATACAAGGTAAAACTGAGGAGTAGTAGCTAATTGTCAAATTAAAACGTTATTAAAACAATTCAAATTAAATTGTGAAGTTCAATATCAGCACTATACAGCCTTGTCGCAGCCCACAATGGACATCAAACAAATCGGTTTGGTAGGCATTCACCTTTACGCAAGACGAAACAGATGAGTATAGTGACTTAACTGCCTTTAACATTTACCACAAACGCTTGTATCTGGTAACGTTTTCCATAATTGTGAACGATTGTTATAATCGTATGCTGTACGAACATCAATACACGCTGAGAATGGAGAAAGTGTTAGCCTTTTTCTTGTTTCAATTAAATTCACTAACCACGAACTATGATCAGTATTTTGTTCATCTGTCAGTATGTTGGTATCCTCTACACAAGAGCTCAATCTATTTAGAATACAACAATAAAGTGTATACATACTACAAGCAAGAGCTATACCCCTATAAGACAATAGGTCTCTTGGATCTGCTGTGGATGACTTGGGCATAGGATTAATTACACATTTATTCCAAATAGAAGGTAAAATACCGTTATCAAAACATATGTTGAAAAGAGCATGCAGAAATATAATAATGGTGTCATTCTTTGACGCTTCATATGGGATGTTATCGATTCCACTTGCGTTACCAAGCTTGGTCTTAGCTATTGCTTTCCTAACACCAAGCATAGTAAGTAATATTATCATTAAATGGTACATTCTCATTATCATATAAGCGTTATTTAGTTTGAGGAATAGCATTACATAGTTATCCTTGTTGAATAAGGAACTAAAATCTGGCTTCCATTTATATAAAACGTGAAGTGGAACCGTCACTACGTAAAATCTCCATTGGTATTTTATTAGATTTACAATGTCCAACTCCAATTTTACCATTAGACTTCCAACATTTG
Source organism: Archivesica marissinica (assembly GCA_014843695.1). Lineage (NCBI taxonomy): Eukaryota > Metazoa > Mollusca > Bivalvia > Venerida > Vesicomyidae > Archivesica > Archivesica marissinica. The sequence goes on from CM026387.1 coordinate 52,366,668, forward strand.
GACTGGTCAACATTACAATCACTTAAAAGTTCATTTTGCATTGTTTACCAATACTATCTTTTGGATTTATGTACCACACGGTCCAAATATTTTCTCGCTTCTACGTATTCAGCTTTAAATTTAGCCTTATCATTCCACTGAGAACAATGTAACCATTTGCGCTCAAAACTGCATAACTTTGCCCACACATCAGTTAATTTGTCACTCCACCAAGGTTTACCAGACTTCCACTTATTATTAGTTCTACTCATGGTGATTGTTTTATTGGGAATATTAGCATACATATTTTGCTTAACAATACTGCACTAGTCGGAATATATTAAGTCAATACCGTTCTGTGTACGAAAGTCTTGTCCTAACTTATTAATGACATCATTAACTTCTAATATTACATCGTCACCTCCCATAAATGAATGATGTAATTGATTTTGATCGAATTTGTCAATAGAGTCATCGACAGTTACATATGCATCATAATTTTAAACTACATTAGTGACAATAGTCCATGACAATAATGAGTGGTCCGGTATACATGTAGGTGCAAGAACCCGGAGGTCACCAGATGCATTTATCAAATCAGAAGTTAAAGTAACAGAACATTCTTCCATTTTACATAAATTCTCATATGTTGTAATGCAGTAATCTACAACTGACGCCCCTTTTACAGATACAGATGTAAAGTTATTATTAATCACAGAATTACATCGACCATTAAGCATAGGCATATTGGTATTTATCATAAATTCAATAAATAGTTCACCATAATAATAATAATCAAACAGCGTTATAATACTATTAGGATTTAACTTTTGTATACATATATGTAAATGCAACATTTTAACCTGGGATGTATAGTTTTACTGTTTTATAAATCTGTATTTATAAATTGAATTTAAAGTAAGTTTTAAGATGCTGTTATATTATATCTTAGTTTGTCTCTTATAACTCAAACATGAGTGGTTTTGTACATTGTTTTAATATTACTGTTTAAATATGTTGTGTATGCTTGTACAAAAATGAGACGTAAATAAACATTTATCTATCTATCTAATAAGTATTCGTGAAATCGATGACATTTCGTGGTGGCACAATATATATACCAGCAAAATAATCTTCCATATCTCCACATCTACTGTTAAAATCGCCACATATGTATATCATACCATCATATTGAAACCTATACATATCTGCTAAAACATTATTATAAAACGAATTAACATCAACATATCGTGATGACTTTTCAGGTGGTAGGTAACACACGCATGGAATCAACGTAAAGTTATAGTTTAGTTTATACAAATTAATTTTAGCTCGATTGCGAAACAAGTTATTTCAACTTATATAAATCACTCTCGAGACCTCAATCCTGATGGAATCCATCGCCACGAGGGAGAGAGAAGAGGAACGTGGAATTTAAATGACTTGCCTAAGGGCACAATCGTAACGGCTCCAATGGTAAACTTATGAACATTATCAATCAATTTTAGCCACAGAATCGCTTCACCAGAATCGTTCAGTATGGAGATATCAAACATTTCACATAGTTCATCACGTATTAAAAAGCCAACACCGCCAGAGCCTGCTCTTGGATTGCGGTGAATAAGTTTACGGTTTAGACCGAACCAGCGGTAACCATCAACTGTTAAAACATCATCGCCAATGCCAGATGCGTTTCTGCAATATCTAAAATATCAAAGTTACTTTGTAAAACACAAAACGAACGTAACAAAAAATCGAGTAACGTTTGTATTCCATCCACGAACGTTCCAAAATCCGGCCTTAAATTATTGTTCACGTTGGTTTCGGTTTTTGTTGTGTATGTGTCAATTCAGTTGAGGGTTGCCTTCGTAGCCGTTACTACGTCCGTTTCCTCTTCCTACTCTGTTCCAGCCACTGCTGATACTATCCCTAGCACCGCCAGCATTGTTGTCATGTCTATGTGTATAGGAATGGGCATTAGTGCGAGGACGAGCACTATCAGCACACCATGGTCCATCTTCTTCACTCACTTGAACAACACGATTGCCTTTAACTTTGTGTGTGTTTCACGTTTATTTATCGTCGCTACCGGTTGCCCATATGAGCGACGCCTCCTGAAGAGATTAAGTCGTTTTAGATGTTGGAGGATAGTGCACTGATACAGAGAGATACCCATTCCAGAATCTCCTCCGACTCTTTTACGTGCACGGTGTAAAGCACAGACACGAGACCTCGGTCTGACGTCCCATCTGAAAGACTGTTAATTTTATTAGGGTCAGACGGGGGATCGAACCTGCGATCCCTGGATTACCAGTCCAGCATGTTTCCACTGGACTACAGATCCATCCTTTAACTGTCAAATTACGTTCTTTATGTAGGGTTTTCTCTAGAGCGGAATGGCAGGGCGCCGCGCCCTGCCCCTTTTTAGCCCAGCCCTTTTGCCCCGCCCTGCTGCCCAAACTAGAACGACAGTCCCGAAAGTTACCTCGTTTACGATCGGAACGAACCGTGCTGAGTGCGCGCGCAGGATGACGAATTGTCGTTATTTCAATGGAAAATAGACTGACAAGGGAAACAACTTATTTTGCGACATTCACCTTAGACCACTTTACGCTAAGTTTTCTATTTTGTGTATTTGAAAAAAACCGATCCGAAAATGAAATTTTTGAACAAGGGTACCAATGTTAAAGTGCTAGAAAAAGATGTAAAGAACAAGTGGTGGTGGGAATGGTTGGATGAAACAGACGATTCCGGTCAAAAGTATGAGAAATTGTTGAAAAAAACGGACATACACGGGGTTTGTTTTTGTGTTCCCTGCGGAAAGACAATCAGTTACAAGTCATCCGGGAAAAAAGCAGTCAAAAGTCATTCCACTGACAATATGTACAAGAGGAATGTAGTGATTATCAAAGCAAACCAGGATACGGTTAATTATGGGACATAGGGCTATTTACAGTACGAACATAATTATTTGGGATTTCCGAAATGGACATCAAAATACCGAAATGGACTATTTATACAAGCTTCATCATATTGATTTCGTTCTGAATTGTGCTTTTCGAACACGCTTTCAATTGAGCCATTGTGCAACTCAAACTTGACGTTTTACAGCAAACTACTTTAGCACTTGAACAAACTTTCTATCACGTTTGATCTGAAAACTCTTGCTAAAATATGCATCAGCAGCATCTCATAATAAAGAATGTAGTTATAATAAAATACATGTTTTAATGTTTTCTGAGAAATTCTCGGTGGGGGTGGGGTGACGGCTCCGCCGCGCTCTCTTGCGGCTAAAAATCCACCCTGCCCCTTTTCTGGCCCACCCTGCCCCTTTTCTGACACACACTGTCCTTTTTACTCTAGAATAAACCCTATTTATGGGCATTTAGAATAGTCCTGAAATTGTTGGACATCAATCTGTCAGCATATGACTGATCATGGTGTATGAAAACTCTCGTATACTGACGACTGCCTTTAAATTTCTACTTTTCCATCATCACCTTTCTCTAGTCCTCGTGAGACTTGAATTTTGCTAGAATGACACCTGTCATAGAGTTATTGGCTGATTCCCTTTCTGCACTGACACAAGACACATTATGCACTTTTAGGCCATCGCGAATGAAAGCATTAACTGTGGTACACACGTTTTCATTTGTAGACTCTGTGAGCTCTCTTATAACTTCATGTGTAGACTTTGTGAGCTCTCTTATAACTACATTAAGAGTCACGTCTGGTTGGGTCCTTTGTCCGGAATCATTCGATAACGCCCTCATTTTGTCATTAAGGTCGCGAAGATCGGCTGATGTATATCTTCCTTGAACGAGTCAAGCCTATCACCAACGTCATTGTATAATTCTGTATTAACTCTCTCGTCTAATATCTACGTTCCTCTAGACTAACTTCCAATTTATCCATTCGCTCATTCATGGCACTGAATTGCATGTGAATATCCGCCGCCAACCTTGCAATCAAATGCTCAACAGACGGAGCAGCCACGGAGTCAGTCTTGTCATCATACTCTGTTGAAGGCATTTGCTGATATAAATCGCGTTTTGTCTTAGCTGTAACGCGGGCCTTCTTTACAGTTGAGTTGATGGTACATGGCTCTGATGCATTTCGTTTCCGAGCATTATGCACCGGTGTTGCCACACGTGTTACACTGTGACATTATTTTCAAGTTCTGTGCGTTACGTTAGTATAGCTCACAACGTATGTCTTAACAATACTTGGCACAACATTGTGTGTGCGAATTATTAGTGCATATAAAGATGATCACATGACTGTGAGTGCGTGCTTGGTCATGTGATATGGTTCGATTGATTGTCAGTTCTATGCTTGGCTTCGATCGTCTCGCAAGCAATTTCGCTATTCAAATTCGAATTGTTTCGGGAATGAGATCTATGAACGGGTTTCCATATTGATTTAAATGTTAAAATCGAATTGAATTCAGATTCGTTATCGTTATGCGTACGTACCATGAAGTATATCGTAAAACAGAGACTTTGATACTATGTGATGTAAAGTGTTATATTGTGTGGACACTGTTGTAATTATATGAGAGTAAAACTGTTGTTATACATCGACTGCTTGTGCTATGAACTAGATCACCGAATGTAGAACCTGGGTTGATAATGTTACAACACGTTGAGATGACATAATGGATTCAATGTATTCCACATACTCCTCTGCTTCGTTAACTACATCGCTGCTTTTAGCAGAGCTTTTTGAATTATGTGTAGCAATGTCGTGACCAGTAGAGCTGTATATCTAGCCTAATACAGCATATCTAGACAAAGTAGATAGTGGAGTGATGAGCCACATGCGTATACTCTAGTAATAATAAGAAGTCTCTCATGCGTGATGAAATCGCTGGCGTATGGAAGTAATTGTCAAACTGGTTTATCGATAATAACAAATAGTATTAATAGTTTCAAGTTTATTGGCATTATCAGCAATACATTGCCTTTGACCATTTACATAAGTATAAACTATGGCAAAGACATACACAAATAAATAAATAAATACATACATACATACATACCTCATACTACATACATACATACATACATACATACATACATACATACATACTACATACATACCTACATACATACACCATACATACATACATACATACATACATACATACTACATACATACATACATACATACATACATACAAACATACATACATACATACATACATACTACATACATACAACACATACATACATACATACATACATACATACATACATACATACATACATACATACATACATACATACATACATACATACATACATACATACATACATACATACATACATACATACATACATACATACATACATACATACATACATACATACATACATACATACCTACATACATACATACATACATACTACACATACATCATACATACATACATAATACACAATACATACAACATACATACATACATACACATACATACATACATACATACTACACATATACATACATACATACATACTACACATATACATACACTACATACATACTACACATTACATACACTACATACATACATACACTACATACACTACATACATACATACACTACATACATACATACATACATACATACATACATACATACATACATACATACATACATACATACATACATACATACATACATACATACATACATACATACATACATACATACATACATACATACATACATACATACATACATACATACATACATACATACATACATACATACATACATAAATACATACATACATACATACATACATACATACATACATACATACATACATACATACATACATACATACATACATACATACATACATACATACATACATACATACATACATACATACATACATCCATACATACATACATCCATACATCCATACATCCATACATCCATACATCCATACATCCATACATCCATACATCCATACATCCATACATCCATACATCCATACATCCATACATCCATACATCCATACATCCATACATACATACATCCATACATCCATACATCCATACATCCATACATCCATACATCCATACATCCATACATCCATACATCCATACATCCATACATCCATACATCCATACATCCATACATCCATACATCCATACATC
>CM026387.1:52373817-52402260 GCA_014843695.1 Archivesica marissinica
ACACACATCACATACACACACATCACACACATCACACACACACACCACACACACACCACACAAACACACCATACAAACACACATCACACACTCCACACATACACCACCCACACACCACACACACACCACACACGCACATACCACACGCACCCAAACCACACACACACACCACACACGCACATACCACACGCAAATACCACACGACACACCACACACACATCACATGCACACCACACACACACCACACACACACACACACACACACACATCACATACACACACATCACATACACACACATCACACACACCACACACACCACACATACACCACACACACACACCACACACACACCACATACGCACATACCACACGCAAATACCACACGCACATACCACACGCACACAGCACACGCACACATCACACGCACATACACCACACCCAAACACCACACATCACACAAACACCACAAACAAACACACCACACACACCACACACACCACACACACCACACACACAACAAACACATACCACACACACATACCACACACACCACACATACACACATACACACATACACACATACACACATACACATACACATACACACATACACACACACATACATACACACACACATACATACACACACACATACACACACACATACACACACACACACATACATACACACATACATACACACATACATACACACATACACACATACACACACACATACACACACACATACATACACACACACATACATACATACATACACATGTTAAGAAACAGTGATATTATCTAGGGTAACATAGAATCCTTTATATACTTAGAAAGTTTTAACAATTCTATTTTATATTATTGAATTTCTGTACACACGGCCACGATATATTACCAAGATATTTAGTTCTTAAACTTGTGCAACATAGCAAAAAGTGATACTCCGATACAACCGATTTTTGGTAACATAGTTTACATAATCGATGTTCTCTTTCTATAGCATTATATCTACCAAATTCAATTTCTAAAGTGTGTGAACATAATCTTAAGCATGTGAAACACTTTCGTAAGTCATCACTAACAATCGTATCAATATATTCTTCAAATATAAATTCATTTTTAAATTTACAATAATAGTATAATTTTGTCATTGTGCTTATGGATTCTCTCCATTCTTGAATGAACTGGTCACGTATTCGCCTTTTAAACATAGGGAAATAATCAATATTTTCAATAAAACTTAATCTTACATCTCTAAAGACAAGATGCATACAGAATGCATACGGGTTGCCCAACAATTATTACTTACATTTTCACAGAGGTCAATATACATAGTATACATAGGTGAGGTGCTATGTTTCATTATTTTCAGCCAATATTTTGTAGATTTTTCTTTACATATTGTAGAGAGTGGGAATCTTCCTATTTCGCCATAAACAGCATTATTTGGTGTCTGTTGTTTGACTCCAAGTATATATTTACAAAATCGGATATGCAATTTATCCACCTGTTTGTAACTATTATTATTATAAATACCCACACTTCACAACCATACAACACTATTGGCATAACCATTGTATCAAATAAAGAAAGTTTAGTTTTAACATCAAATTTTAACACTGTCAAATAAAGATAACAGATTATGGTAGGCCTTTAATGCTTGGTTATATAAAGCTTTACCCGCTCCCGACATAGTTCCAGTGTATGTAAATTTGACACCTAAATATGTGAAATTATCAACACGTTCAATATTTTCCCCGTTAATGAAAATGTCTGTATAAACTCTTTGCTTACGTTTCTCAAAGACACAGATCTTAGTTTTATCAATGTTAATTTTAAGACCCCATTTTTCAAAACACTGATAAATGCGATTTAAATTTGCGATTGCAGACTGATTGCATCAATGAAAACAGCTACCACTTTTTCTTTGAATGTACATACTATTCTAATATTCGAATTGATTTCCTACACAATGTGCTAAGATTATGCCCTACTGCTAATCTGCATACTATTCTACATGGCGAGAAGACCCTGACGACAGATGGCATTAACAAAATAATATTTGAATATGTCCATAACTTCATTCGTGATATATAACGATTCTTTGAGTGAAACCACATGCATATAAGACCCCATGTATATAAGACGTGCACTTGATGACTTTACCCTTCTCTGCATGCACTACATTCTCAAATATCAGTAGTAAGGAGTGGATTAGCAGGACCCCCAAAGTGAGGTATGAGGTGCAAGTGACGTCACAAAATGGCGGCCAAGATGGCGGTGTATCCGTATCCTGATCATAATGGTGACATTTCCGGTTCCAGACAAAATGGCGGCGTTTCCGTTTCAAAATACCCGTAATTACGCATGCGTTAAACAATGGAAAAATTTAATTATGCCTACGTTAATTAGAGATCGTAAACAATAGAACACTTTAATTAGACGATAACTCTCGATTCGTTCGTCCCATCGTTGCCGAATAGTGTACATAATATACCTATAGTCTATGCCTAATACATTAAAGCGGTCCCGATACCCGTATTTACGCGTACGTTAATTGGCGATCCAAACCAATAGAAAACAGCAATTAGGCGATAACTCACGATCCGTTCGTCCGATCTCATCTCCGTCCGATCTTATATAATAATAATATCTCTGAAGGCACAAAGATTATCGTCAAAGGGCTTTCCGGTCTTTTTACTGTTCTGGAGACTAACCAGTGCTTTGTGATTTTTATTGAAACTCGGTAGATTTAACGTTGTTTCGCCCTTTCCCACTACGAAATTAGTGGAATAAACGTGAAAGACGATATTGGTAACCAAAACGGGTTTCCACGAGGTATTCGGTCTCTGTGTCATTACATGATCGATAAGGGACATGGAAGTCAGTTGACGTCGAAGTTTCGACAGGTCCCCGTGTGTAACTATTAACACTGGCTGGGGTAAGACGTCTGCGTTAGAGTATGGTCGGAAATAACGATATTCTCCGGAGACGACGTTTCTAAGAATAATTCCGAAGGATAAATTCATTCTAAAACTAAAATATATCTCTTCGACAGCAATAATAACCCTGTCTATATCTAAATCCCGGGGACGTTATATCTATAAACAACGGGTCCTTCGTCATTAGGCGCTAGGATAAGGGGGGCATTAACGGCGTAGAGATCTCTGAGACCCTTGTCAATTGTGCCGTCCGGATTGAGCCACGAGGCAGTGTCGTCGTAAAAAGGACGATTTAGGAGCGGTGTCCCGCTTCCGGATTGGTAATGTTCCGTCATTTGATGATTGTATAGTTGACGTCGGTCAGGAAACGTTGATGAACACCGCCTACATGAAAATGAGTTTGTCTGTCCGTCAATTGTCCGCGTTTTTGTCTTTTGCTTTTTTGAATTGTTTGATCGGGTTGTTGTTGCTGTCGGTGGAGTTATCGGTCGTTGTGAATCGTTGACCGTGTCCATATGTTTTGACGTATGTTGTTGTAATCGAAATGTAGTGGTGGACTTTTTGCAACACACCGTGCAGTCGTAAGTAATAAGAGTTTGGCCACACGTTTTCTCGTGACGAATTTTATTGACTTTTCTATTAAACTCTGTCTTACATTTATCGCAAGAGTAACGTTCGTGAGCATGTATAGTATGAAGAAATAATGTCCGTTCTTCGGTGAATTCTCTTCCGCAAATTTCGCAGATATTGGCTTCAGACTGAAAAGAGAGAACATGATATATATAATTGAGTGACAGAATAGTAATTTTTAAAGGTCCGTTTTAAGAATATTTTTTCCATAGCTATTACTATCATCGATTCATTATTTAGTTTTAAACTGAAAGTAGGTAGGTTAAGGGCTAAGACTAAACGTAAGTGATATGCAATAAACAGTAATACATTACGTTGTCCCTTTACTGGGTAAAATAAATAGAAGCTTTTACAAGAAAAAGAAACATTGACTGATATTACATTTTAAAATGACAAACTTACTGAACTATTCCAGTGTGAAGCTACGTGCGCACTTGAAGCTGATGCGAGTGTAGTAAATGCGGCGTGGTTGGCTTGATCATGACTCTCCATCTGGAAATTAATACAGTAATCACGTATGGTTGGAATAATAGATTAAAATTAATTATGACCTTCCGATATTGACCTTTTTGCAACATTTGGTAAAACTATGCTGACCGTAATACATTAGGTTGTCCCTTCTGGAGGAATCAACAACATTTATGACAAAATAAATAGTTTTGATAAATTGAATATCGCCAACGTAATGGACTTACTCTCATATCCCGCTGTGAAGCTTCGTGCGCGGCCTGAGCTCCCATGTCTGTAAAGATTACACCGCATACTCCGCAATAGTGTACATTACCAGCCAGCTGTAAATGTATAAAACTGTAGCTAGATACATAGTCAAGAGTCTGAACTACTTATATTTGTTCAGAAAGTAGCCTCAGAGCGCATAGCAGGTTATTCATAAAATCAATAATAACAGTTTATAGGGGAATAAAATAATTAAATTTCTAATAACAATAATAGAATTATAGAACCACAACATTGTATATCTATAGAATGTTGTGATTCTATAGAGCCTCTTGAACTGATATGAATTATTATAGTGCAGCTAATAATAAGCTAGGTCAATGTTTTAAGTAAACAATTTAATTCTTAACTATAAAGTATGTACAATTTTAGACCACTTAAAGTTATTGTCACAACAATAATAGATGAGTACATGTACATTCAGTCACAAACATGCTCTGAGCTAAGCTTTAAAATCAGATAGATACATACATCAATTGAAAATTGGAAAATACCTATCCAATCAGTCGCCATCCTTTGCCCCTTCCCAAACTACTATGTTCCATTCAGTACACGGTCAGACCTAAGTCCGAAAAACGGATAGTTTTTCTACCAATGAAAAACATCTTTACAAACCTCAGATTTAGCAACATTCAAACTGACATATCCGTTTTTAAGGATTTGTAACTGTTTGTACCATTATTAAATATGACGAGTAAACGACGAGAAACAATGAAAACGAGATATATGATCGTATTCAGAGATTATAATAATATCAGTTGTGGGATAGTATAGAGTGATTCATGTACCAACTCTATATATGTTGGTGCTTGTAGCCTAATCTATGACCGGGCTGGGCATACACATATTATTACCAGCATGCACACACTAACCACCTTAGTATATAATAAATCAGGGCGAACTAAACGTCTTAGTACGCTGGCCCATATGGTTCGCCGGCGGCGAGGGTAAATAAGCTCAATCATCATCATCTAGATTAAAATAATTGTGTCCTCACCGTACCGGGCTTATGGGCATGGCGAAAAGGGGTCAAAACTGAGCTAAATATTATCCGAACATGAAATGCTTACAATAAGCAAACAACTACAATTATCCGAGAGGCGTGCTGAACTATTGCTTAGGGAGTCCAATCGTTCACAAAAGCTAGCGAGCAGACATGGACGGGCGAAATGATGGGTACCACTACTACATCACATTAGCTTAGTATAATATATACATTTCATTTAGTAATTTACGAGATCCATAATAGTATTCAAGATTACGCTAATGTAATATCAGTATGTTCTGGCTATCAATGCCATTTTATAATTAATTCAAAAATTATTATGGTAATGAAAACTAAGCTCGGATTTCATCGATAGATAGGCAGGCTACTGTCGCCATAGTAACGATTTTTACTTATACATTAAATACTGTACGCGGGTTACATGTCAACAGGTAATGCAAAGCGATAATGACATATCTACTAGCCTCGAATGAACCTAATTGTATATCGAAATTCTGTCCGAATTGTTAGAGATAATTGATTATTTCACCAGTCAAAATATAGGGAATGTTTAAACCGAATTTATAAACTTATCAGGATATCTGACTTTTCAAACGTTGTCGCATTTCATCGTTACAGTATATATTGAAACATAATGCACGGTTAGTTTGTCGTTCAGTCGGTTAAGTATCTGTTGTTAGCGAGTTCAAACCAACACCCGGTCGGGCGTATCGGTCCTGACCAGATTAGTTATTAAATTTAATGTTCGGACCTATGCAGGATTCGAACTTGGCATCTATATATCGACGTCACCTAGCGCTGTACGGTAAGAGCGCCTTATTCCTCTCGACCATCGCACCAAAACCCCGACCAAAGGCTTTTGACAGGTAGTGGTCGAAATCGCGAGACCGGGAATGAACGATTAAGCGGCGTCTTAGATCCGACTAGGCAACGGTTCCGTGTTGAAATAACGGGAATGGAAGTTTGTTATAGACGATTGGTTTAATACATTAGGCCTCGACTATAAATTTTATATATTATGTACAACACTCGGCTATAACAGGGCGAACGGTTGGAGAGTTATCGCCTAATGACTGTTTTCTATTGTTTTCGATCGCTAATTAAAGTACACATAATTACGGGTATCACGATCGCTTTAATACATCTGGTCTCGCCTAAAGAGATATTATTAGTATGTAAGATCGGACGGAGATCGGACGAACGGATCGTGAGTTATCGCCTAATTGCTGTTTTCTATTGTTTTGGATCGCTAATTAACGTACGCGTACATACGGGTATCGGGACCGCTTTAATGCATTAGGCGTATACTATAGGTATATTATGTACACTATTCGGCAACGATGGGACGAACGAATCGAGAGTTATCGCCTAATTAAAGTGTTCTATTGTTTACGATCTCTAATTAACGTAGGCGTAATTACGGCGGCGATCGGACAAACGGTTTGATAGTTATCGCTCGATTAAATATTTCCATTGTTTTAGATTGCTAATTAACGCATGTGTAATTACGGGTATTTTGAAACGGAAACGCCGCCATTTTGTCCGGAACCGGATATGTCGCCATTTTGATCAGGATACGGATATGCCGCCATCTTGGCCGCCATTTTGTGACGTCACTGGCACCCCATACCTCACTTTGGGGGTCCTGCTAATCCACTCCTTACTACTAATATCTTCTCTTTCGTCTGCATTCTTACCGGTATTATATTTCTGTCATTTCTAAGCAATATGCACATTTGGTATACATGCATAAGTTCCACACCGTCCAATATAGTACTGTGTATTTTGAACTGCAAGGAGAGAAACTATTCCGTTATACTCTTCTTTCGTTTTGATCCTTTCCTATCCTTTGATTTTGTGTGCATGTATTGTTTTGTGAATATATATAGTGGAATAAATATGTTTAAACCAAAATATGAAATTGTTTATAAGATGTCTATTTTCCATTTCAGCCGATAATTTATCATTTTGGCGTCAAACGTAAAATAATTTTTTTTCTTTTATTTAGATTATAACAACATTTACATAACAACATTTATCAACATATTTACAGTGTGACAATTTCAATAAAACAACGAATCTGTTATAAGCAATCTCTTAAGCATTTAAACAAAAGTATACATTGAATCAGATGAGCATGTAGTTTTCTTTATAATCTAATTGTATTAAAATAAGCTCAGAACTTTGAATGGTAAGAATACTAAAACTTCTCTATGAATGTGTCTATCAATGCAAACGATTTTCGCTTGTATTTTAGATGGTCTTTAAATGTACTCATTTCATGAAGAAATGTATAAACAATGTTTAATTCATTTGAACGTTGATTACTTAGGAAGAATGACTTGTAAATGCAAAAGCTCGATATGGTCAAAATCATGTTAAATTCCCAATAATTACTATTGTCAAAATTGTATCCTATCACAACACTCTTTAAGTTGTGTATATTTTTCTGAATCCCAAGTGATTTAAATGTGTTCGTCAATCTGTTCCAAAATGGTTTGATTAAATGACATTCAATAAAGAAGTGGTCTAAATCGTCTGGTACTTTACAAAAGCTGCAGTTTGGATTTTCGTTTATTTGCCATTTATATAGGTTATGACAGTTTGCAATAATTTTATTAATTAGCTTGTATCGAAACTGTTTATATCTGTTATCAATACACATATTTATTTGTGAGTACAATTGTTTCCATGGTATTTTGAGATCAAATTTATTCTCCCAGTATGATTGCAAGTATGGTTTCGATGATTTTCTTTGCAAAAGTGTATTGTATATCGCTTTATTATTCAAAGATTTTAAATTTGATATGGAAAATGGAAGTCTTAGATTCACTTTAACGCGTGTTCGTGTTGATTCTTCCGTTTGTATTTTCTTAAACCATGTTTTGGGTATTGCGTTTTTAAGAATCATTATTTCTGATATCCAATTAGAATGATTTCGTAATTTGCCTAGAATAATGTTTTCGCTAATTTTACCATTGTATATTATATCATTTACAAAAAATATACCAGAGTTGATCCAAGTATTAAACAGTATAGGTTTATTTTTGTATTTAATTGACTCATTTCCCCACATTATTTCCTGTCGTATATCATAGAATGTTTTAGGTTGCTGTTTGTTAATATTTCTAAAGGCTATCCAATTGAGAATGATGTCTTTATAGAACTCAGGAAATGTGCAGATGTTATTTGGCAGGTTTTTCATTGAGTTAAAGTTCATGTAGAATATGAGGAAATCTGTACCAAAACTTTCGAAATAATATTTTGGGATTATTTTCCAATTGGCATTTTCTGATGATAGCAGTGATTTTACCCATTTTATTTGTAACATGGCTGTGAAACTATCTAAATCGATCATGTTGATTCCGCCATCTTCACTCTTATTTATCAGTATACTTCTTTTGATTTTTTCTCTTTTATTACTCCATATGAAATGGAAAAATAAAGTATTTAGATTATTCTTGACAGATTTAGGTAGATGTATAGATTGGAGCAAATAAGTAAATTTTGGAAGAAGGATAGATTTTATAAATGTAACCTTACCATAAAACGATAGTTTTCTTTTGCTCCACTGGTTAATGAGACTTTTACATAATTCAATTTTAGATTCCCAATTTAATTTTTCACATTCCATTTTATCAGTTCCAAAGTATACTCCTAAAGCTTTAACTGTTTTCTTCCATTTAATGTCGCCTACATTTTCATTTGATAATTTAGATTTGCCAATCCACATGCCTTCAGTTTTATTTATGTTAAGAGTTAAACCTGAATATTTTCCGAATGTGTTAATAGTTGAAAATGCATTATTGATGTCAGTCTTGTTTTTTACAAATAAACTAGTGTCATCGGCTAGTTGTGTTAGTTTTATATTGAAAAGCTCTTTGTTAACTTTAACAGGAATACCAGAGATATTAGTATTATCGCATATTTTATTTGCTAGCAACGATAATGAAAAGAAGTGATGAAATGCTGCAGCCTTGACGGAGGCCTCGCGATAGCTTAAAACTTTGAGATAGCCAGCCGTTGTTTGATATATATGAGATGATGTTGTTGTACAGAGATTTTATCCAGTTTATGAACATTAGTTTAAAATTGAATCTTTTAAGAGTTTCATACAAAAAATCGTGATTAACGGTATCGAATGCTTTGCGAAAGTCTAGAAAAAGAATAGCACCATCTATATTAGTATCTTCACAATAGTGTAAAATATCATATATCTGTCTAATATTATTTCCAATAAATCGACTTTTTATGTAGCCTTGCTGATCTAAATCTATAATTGAAGGCAAAACCTTTTGTAACCGTATTGCTAATATCTTGGTAAGTAACTTATAATCGTTATTTAAAAGAGATATGGGGCGATAATTCTCGATATTTTTCGGATCGCCTTTTTTGTATAGTAGTGAAATAATACCTATTTTCTGAGTTTCCGACAATTCGTTGTGTTTATATGTCTCGTTATAACTTTTGATCAATAAATGCTTGATCAATAAATATTGTTCCAGAATGTGGCATAAAATTCAACAGATAGACCATCATAGCCAGGACTTTTATTTCGTTTCATTTCTGAAAGAGCTATTTTACACTCTTCAAAATTTATTAGTCCCTCGTATGTATTTGCTTCATTTTCAGTAAGTGTTTTATTAAATCGAACTGTATCGAGATATTCGTCAATATTTTCATGCTGACACTTTTCTGTATATAAATCACTATAAAATCTTACTTCTTCTTTAAGGACGTCATCAAAGTTTGTAGTTAGTTTTCCGTTGACAAGTAAGCTATTTAATACTTTTCGCGATTGTCTAGATTTTTCGATCAAATGAAAATATTTAGAGTTTCTCTCTCCATCATCAATGAGCTGTGCCCTGGATCTAACCTTTGCACCACTAACCTTCATACTATACAAATTTTCGATTTCCGTTTCAATGTCTTTTATTCGTTTTAAAGTATCAACACAGTTATTTTGTTCATAAGATACGTGTAAGTATTTAAGTTGCTCCTCTATTTCTGTTAGATGATCGCGTCGCTTTTTGGCTTTTCTCTTCGAATAAGCAATTGATATTTCTTTAATTTCATATTTAACTATTTCCCAGCGTGTCCGGCTATTTATACTAATAATGTTAACATCGTGTTCTACATCTGTAATAGTCTTGATTATTAAAGTTTTATATTCAATATCGTTTAGGAGAGCGTTATTTAGTTTCCAGTAACTAGGACCGCGCTTGTTAGGTAAGCAAATATTTAGAGATATTGCTTGATGGTCAGTGAATCTTATCTGCGCAGGTCTTATGTCTGTGTTTGATATTAGACTCGAAATGTTGTTTTCTGTAAGCCAATAATCAATTCTGTTTTTTTCAAATCCATTTGTACGCCTCCATGTAAATTGATTTTTGTTCGTATTTTTAACTTTCCAAATATCGCATAAGTTATGATTCTTAATTAGTTTTAAAAATGCACAGAAATGCTCTATGGATGAAACTTTATAACTGCGGTTTACAGGGTAAACTCCTAAGAATTGTTAAAGATATGTACCAAAAGGTAAAGTCTTGCATCCGCAATTTCAGTAATAATTCTAGAAGTTCTGATGATTGTAGCCCCAATTCCGAGAACACTTTATACTCTGAATATTTTGAATATGCTGTTGGTTTACGACAAGGGGAAATCATGTCACCGATTCTATTTTCCCTGTTCGTGGAGGACCTAGAATTGTTTTTACAAGGGAACGGGGATACAGGCTTATTAATTGATGATATAGCTCTCATTTTGTTGCTATTTGCGGATGATATGGTTATATTTGGTAAGACGCCTAATGAATTGCAAGCAAATTTAAATTTATTACATAAATACTGTGAAAAATGGGGTTTACATGTAAACACAGTTAAAACAAAAATAATGGTGTTCAGAAAAAGAGGGGGAGTTTTACCAAATGAATCCTGGACTTATAATGGAAACAAACTTGATGTTGTAAATGAATTTAATTACTTAGGTACTGTGTTTAATTACACTGGGAGTTTTATATTAAACCAGGAATATCTTACAGGGAAAGCTTTAAAGGCTCTAAATGTTCTTTTAATCAATTGCAGAAAATATAAGTTAAAACCAAGTATTCTATGTCAGCTTTTTGATGCTTTTGTTGGATCGATTTTAAATTATGGTTGTGAGATCTGGGGGTTCACAAAATATAAAGAAATAGAAAGAATACACCTTAAGTTTTGCAAACAAATATTAAAAGTTAGAAACAGTACATGCTCAGCTGGTGTTTATGGAGAACTGGGAAGATATCCATTGTATATTTCACGCTACATTCGCATTGTTAAATACTGGTATAACATATTGAAAACTGATAACATAATTATTCGACGTATTTATAATGAAGTTTTAATTGATGACAATAAGGGTATAACAAATTGGGTTTCCCACTTAAAAGATATGTTAATTAATTATGGATTTTTGAATGTTTGGTATTTTCCTTACTCAGTCAATTTAAATAGCTTTATATTTAAGCAACGTTTAATCGATTGTTTTATACAGAGATGGGCTGCTGATAAGGAAGACAGCGGTGTGCTTGATTTATACCATAGTACAAAATCAATTTTTGAATATGAACACTATTTGGATTTAGTCCCAAGTAATTTACGTTTATTTGTTACAAGATTGAGGATATCTGCTCACACACTTCGAATTCACACTGGTAGATATTCCAGAAACCGAATACCTCGAAACGAGCGATATTGTCAATGTTGTAACAGTGGACAAATTGAAGATGAATATCATTTTATCATTGTTTGCCCATATTATCAAAATTTAAGAATTGTCTATGTAAAACAATATTACCGTAACAACCCTAGCATGTTTAAATTTATACAATTACTCAAGTCCGAAAATAAGCATACACTATGTAAACTCGCAATTTTTTACAAACGAGCCATTGAAGAAAGAAATTTTTACTTGAATGCTATTACACATGCTTAATTTAAAATCTATACCACTTAGAAATATGAATAGGCCATTATGCAGTCTTCATTCTAAGAGACCAGTTTTGTTCATCCTCTATGTATGAGTAAATTTGTTTAAGCACTTCACTGTTTATGACGTGATAATATATATATATTGTATGTAATAATTTGTATATGATGATGTACTTTGTACAAATCGAAATAAATTATCTGTTCTGTTCTGTTCTGTTTAAAAGATGTTCTGTTGGTTTGATATTATTTGTGTTACGTGATACTCTATCGGACTGATTAAGTGGTTCATTAAAGTCTCCGCCTATGATTTTTAATCCGTTACATTCTTGATCTAGTAATTTATTAATATATTGAAAAAATATGTTCCTATTTCTTTTTTCATTTGGCGCATATATACAATTATTATGTGTGTATTGATATACTAATATGTTACATATGAATATCAATCATAAGTGTATGTAACTACAAACAGAATATATGCACATTTAGAATACAATAATCCTAAATCATGAATTGTTCATGTTCGAGTACTTGATTTTGGTGAGATTGTTTTGTATTTTTCATGTAATATTTAGGATATAATTTCAAATTGTTTTTTTCCACAATAATAGAATTTCTTCAAATGTTGTATATCATTAGTTCAATATATGCCTAAGTAAAACATTAAATAAAATTGGTATGCTAATGACTTCGTTTTTTATAAATTAATTTGTAACATAATGTTTCTTTTTTACTCCGGTGAATATATGAAACGACCCGGATATAATTGCAACATTGACTATTCGTGCTTTTCTGAACACCTAAGACATGGTGCAACGCCATATTAATAGTTCTGAGAAATCCTAGGCGTGGTGAATTGTAAAATTTGCATAAATAAATCCGAATAAAGCCTGTTTTACCCGGTACTACTTATTACCGAAAACTACCGAACACTGGTTTAAATTACCGAAAACTACCTTATATGGCCACAGTTTTGATATAAGCATTGTTTTATCGTGTTAATTAAATACATTATAGAGTTTGTGACTTATACCCAAGAAATAAATAAAAATTATTCAGTAATGAGAGAGTTATTAACTGTTTTATTAGCGCATTATAAATATCACGGTTAGGTAATTATCACGGGTGTCCTAGATTTCTTTAAATTACCGAAAACTGCCATATAAAAGGCATATATGGCCACAGTTTTCATATATTCTTTGTTTGTTTATGTTAATTACGTACATTATAGTGTTCGTGACTTATACCTAAAAAATAAATAAATAATATTCAGTAATGAGAGAGTTATTAACTGTTGTATTAGCACAGTAGATATTACAAGCTCTGATACACAACATTCAGTTCATTGTAATGTTATATAATCATACATTATATCCCTGATATTTTCATGCAAATATTGAAAATAATCTCATTAATTTGAAAATAACAGGGATGTAATGTTGTTTCTGGATAGCTTCCTCGCATGCAAAACTTTTAGGGATTCAAACCTACAGCGGTGAGTGGCAAGTGATTTGAAGTCAAAGACCTTAACCACTCGGCCAAAAACGGAGGCCCCTCACTTTACTTTTATTACGATTGTATAGGGTGTTTTTTGGTTTATCTTTTTAAATAACTTCAATATGTGATCATGTTTATATGACTGAGATACTCTGATAAACTTGCTCACGTTTGTTTTATTGGTTGTATATATGAGACAATAATAAATATTAAAACTACTAGTTATTTTATTTTGGACTAGGGATTGCACTCACGACCTCTGGATTTGCAGTTCAATGTGTTAATAATGACCATTATCATAATACTTAATAACATGAAAGGCACCGTTTCAATTAAAGCACGTTATTAGTATTGTTTCCTCTAATCATGGAAAACGTACCCAATTGACAATTAATTAAATAGACAGTAATTATTGGCAAGTCCAGGGCTATGAAAGAATGCGTTTTAATTAATGCAAACTGTTAAAGTTACGGCCGACTTTCATGTTCGGTAACATTAAAGATGTCACTACAGAAGGTGTGATGGTAATTATAATTATGTAAACAATTGAGTAAACTCGGCCTGAAAATTCAAATTCACCACTCATAGAAACGTTATAGTGTTAATGAGTTTATGAACATTGTTCATTCATGATGGAAGAATTTCCATGTATCATATGTCTTAGGGATTGTCATAATGACACTATACATTGCTGTAATTGCCAAAACTGGGTCCATGCAACGTGTGCAAATCTAAGTGAATCAGACTTAAAGTCGTGGTCAAAGGCATCATTAAGCTATTTGTGTCAGTGTTGTTGTTTTGTTGGATTGGAATATGACGCCAGCTCTGCTCTGACAAGGTAAGTAAATTATTAATTAAAGTACTCCTTTTTATTTTTTCTCGTTTATCGTTCCAAAGATATTGGTAGAACATTACATTTATTTCATTTAGTTTATTCATAGGAACGTATATACGAAGATTGCATAATATAATTATGTAAATTTTGGTAATAGGATAGATTTAATAACGGTTATTTTTCCATACATTGTTAAGTTCCTCTTTTTCCAAGTGTTAATGGTTTTTCGGCAGTTTTCGATTGTTATATCCCATTTAATATTTCAGTTTTCGTCATGTTTATTCATTGTTATGCACTATATACATTGATATATGTTTATTTCAGATTACATGGTGCTATTCTTTCAAACAGAAGGAACAGACTAACGAACCAGGCATTCTCGGAGACGAAGTTATTAAACACATATAAAGTAGAATTGCCTACACATCAGACAGACACACACATGTATGAAATAGATGATGTGGCAGTTAGCATACTTGATCATTTTCAACCTGTAATTAACTCTGTGTATATACCTCTACTGACCGTTGGCGACGGAAACTGTTTATACAGGGCTGTGTCTTTGGCATTAACTGGTAGTGAACAGTACCATGTACTGTTAAGATTACTAACAGCGCTTGAATTGATTAACAACAGGTCATATTATGACACTAAGAAAGCACATAACAATTTCTTGCACGACATACGCATCGTAACAAGCGAGTACATCAAGTTGCTGAAAGATTGTGTTCAATTAAATTCTTACAGTGAAATGGGTCACATACACGCACTAAGTGCAGCTCTGGGGGAAACTATACAATCCTATTTCCCCCCTCAACTTAAGACTGAGCTCTCCTCGGCATTCACGCGTTGCCTTACCAGACAGAAAGGTCATCCTTGACAAAATCGTTGGAAGTGACGGTGTGGTCAATGCAACAGATGACATTTGCTTTGATAGTCAGTGTGAGAACGTTATTGCGCAAATCTTTCTCACAAATTTGTGCAGTACTTTCAAAAACGACTCAAAAGAAATTTGAAAACAAAGGTTAACGAACCCATGACAGAAGGACGCATATCTAGTGACTGGACTAACAACAACTGTGAATCAATAAATCACGTTTTGAAACAGACTGTTGACTGGGAGTCCAAAAGTCTACCTGAGTTTGTCAGGCTGGTTAAGCGACGCGTAGACTGTCAATTTAAGGAACTGAGAAGTGCCCTTCTTTCAACAGGCGAATTCCGCCTGTCTGTCACCCACCAGCACTTTCATGTGTCAAAGGAGGACTGGATAGACATGACAGAACAACAGAGAACGAACGCTTACAAACGTTACAGACAGTTTGTGGTTAAAGACGACAAAATTGTCATCTCGACGGACAGACGAAGTGCAGTCATTGCACCCAGGACTGACGGAAAAAAACCAGGTCAACGAAAGAGAAAAGTGAACGTACGTACTGTGACTGTGAACGCGAAAAAAGCAAAACAATGAATGAAAGTGACAAAACCGACAACTGACAACTGGACATTAATGTGTGTGCTATATATTAGATGACGAAAACTGCCTGCAATGCACACGCCGTAGAATCCCGTTGTTGGGAGCCTCGGTTTCTATCTGGGGTGGTAGTGTGTTGCAGGTAAACTAGTCTGAAATGTATAACATACATATTAAACATATATCAATGTATATAGTGCATAACAATGAATAAACATGACGAAAACTGGACATTAATTTGTGTGTAAATAGATATATTGGACATTTGTATGCATGACATTCGTTTCCGTTTTGTCTACACAGTCCGAAAGTTAGTAACAATATATGAACATGGCGAAAAATGTTATATCTATGTGCATTCTTTCGGAAATATAAGCATCCCTGTGTATGTCTGGATTCATTGTCTCCTTCAAAGTCAGCAGGTAGAACTGTACCTAATATTGTATTTGATGTACATGTAATGTATGTATTATTTTTTAACATAAGTCATGTATAATTTAGAGAATAATATATGGGTGACCAGTGCCATTTATTGATAATTACCTAACCGTGATATTTACAATGCGCTAATAAAACAGTTAATAACTCTCTCATTACTGAATATTTTTTATTTATTTCTTGGGTATAAGTCACAAACTCTATAATGTATTTAATTAATACGATAAAACAATGCTTATATCAAAACTGTGGCCATATAAGGTAGTTTTCGGTAATTTAA
This sequence comes from Archivesica marissinica, assembly GCA_014843695.1. Taxonomy (NCBI): domain Eukaryota; kingdom Metazoa; phylum Mollusca; class Bivalvia; order Venerida; family Vesicomyidae; genus Archivesica; species Archivesica marissinica. The sequence continues at coordinate 52,390,624 of CM026387.1, forward strand.
ACCAGTTTTCGGTAGTTTTCGGTAAAATAGTAGTTTTCGGTAATAAGTAGAACTCTGTTTTACCATATATTATATACTCGATATATCATATTTGAGGGAATTAATCAGTCAAATATTGGTTTATAATTTTAGGAAATCTGTTCAATAAGTTTTGGTATCATTTGATGTAGCCCTCATTTACATAATTGATGCTTCCACAAATCACAAATAATAGGCTTTTATGTTATGCTAATTGATGAAATACAATGTTCTATCAGTGAGATATAATCCATATCTCATCGGTGAGATATGGATTATATCTCACTGCCGGACTACTTTTTTATTATCTCCCTTCCCAATACACTATTCTTGCAGTATTACTCTCCCTTTAAATGCTTAGACAACAACAACAACAACAAACAACAAATCAACCGTCTGCTATTGAATAATAATATATAAACAATTAATAGCTCTAACAAAATTTAAATAAATAAAAAATGGAATCTAACAATATTGAGGATATGTACCAATATAAAATAATTTTATCATCCGATGTTGTTTTTTTCACAAACTTGCACCATGTCATTTAATTGTCACCATTTACCTGGCTTCAATGACACTATTTACCTGTAGTATTGTTTTTGTTATGAAACAAATCAAAAGCGAAATACAACTGACAATGTCTCGAATTTTGTCACTGTAAATTGAAACAATAAATCCAAATTAAATTAAGGCCTGCTCTGGCTCTGTGCGTCTAACAGTCGTGTAAAGCTGTGTAGCATAATTTTCGTCTACAAAGGATTTGGGCAACAATGTAATGCCGCCTTGCTCTTAATTATCACCTGCTCAATATAATAAGCATTCATAGTGTGTCCGTGTTTGCACACTAATCAAACATTACGCCCCATTAAATAAACAAACAACACGCTTGTAGTAGTAGTAATCTTTATTTACATCTCATCATTGTACGTACAATATTTACAATAATATTACATGTATAGTTTACATAATAAAAGTACAATGCCACTCCAACATGGAGTTATAGGAGATGAACAAAACTATACATACTCATATTTATCACAATATGTTAGGGATAAAGCTGCAATATCCCTGCTAATCGGATATTAAAAACTGCTCTAAGACAATTATAAAACACTGAAATACAAAATAGGTACTATTGCACACTGATTAAGAATTGGTCATATGAAATCTAACTTCGCTTTGATCAGATCATAGCGAATATGATTAGCAGTGATATTACAGACGAACTAAAAAATGCAGTTAGAGATACAAGTAATAATGACATTATTCACAAATTAAAAAATTATTTACATAATAAAAACTGACGCCTCTGTAGAATAATAAAACAGGTTTTGGCACAATTACGAATCATCTCTTGGTTTGAAAACAGGAAACAATATTTATCATAATCAGACATTGAGCAGAAATTGATATTACACGCATATGACTTTGAGAATAAATCTTGTCTTAAATCATTGTAAACTGGACACTTCAATATTACATGCATCTCATTTTCAATAGTAGCAGTATCACAAAAACGGACAAATCCTAGATTCCTCTGGCAAACCTTCATACCGACCAGTCTCTATCCTAATGGGGGCAATCCCCAGTCGAAATTTGCAAAAAGCAGAACGATGTCTGGGTGGTAATACAATTTTGCAATATTGCTCTGCAATATATTCAGTTTTAAACAAATTATATACTCTCAATTTATTCCGCCCGCGTCCAGAAGGACCTATGACATTGTTTATCTTGGTTGACCAAGAGTTTATATACTTATCATATGCGTTGACCTCTATATTATGTGTGAAAGAACGAGATATGGGATTAGCAAAGCTAGTGTACATAGGAAAATCATTAGCCCCATAATAGCTCTTAATCTTAAAATGCCAATTTCTACATGAACGACTAGCTTTACTATATGCCCAGAGTGCCACTCGCTTATTGATCCTTGCGGTATCCATACCTGAAAGTCTCGACCAATAAAGCGAGATATCTTTCCATTGTCGGACTATTGGGGGTTTCCAACCCATATCTCCTGAAATACCATTGTTTGGTGACTATTTGCCGACACCCAGTATTTGTATGATTCTCCAGTCCGAGAAATTAGTCACGCGCGACACGATTTCACCTTGACCCGAGTAATTTTCCAAAAATAGTCTCGAGGGAATTTCTCCAATTTTCGGATATTTTACAGATTTTCGCCGTTTTTATAATTTTCGCCAAGCTGAGTTTTTATTAGCCAATTTTGCAATATTGTAGCCATTGGCGAGGCTGGCGATTGGCGATTGTTCATGTATTTTTCCTCGATTCAACTTTAAATTCAAGATGGCGGCAGATTTGTGTTTCTTTCGACTCACGACGTATAGTCGTTAATGTATTCATCCGCGCAAAAACACGGCGGCCAGCTATTTTAATTTCTTCATTTTGTGTTTGTTTTTCACCAATTATCATAAAATAAAAAGAAAATTTGTTTGTTTTGAGTGAATATGGAATATATCTCACCTCGAAGTGAGAACATCATTTGAAATTTTCTCAGTGAGATATATTCCATATTCACTCAAAACAAACAAATATCCTCTATGTATCTGTACTTGTCACTTTTAGTCTTCGGATAACCCTAAATAACCCTAAGTATGGTATTGTATTACTTTCTTACCTGGCCTCTGCTGGTCACAACTTGTCACTTTTAGTCTTCGGATAACCCTAAACAATTCTAAGTCGCCACATGATGGACCAAACACAGAAGACCTTACAATTTGTAAAACTGTATATTTATAAATGTTTAATATGTATTCATTCAATCTGCGAAAACGTTTAATAGGGTGCGACATTGCAGTCATCATTTCATAATAGCAATTCTAGTTAGAAAATTACACATTTGGGTTGAAACACAATCATAGTTTGTATTTATTTAATGCTTAGTTTAACCACCTAAAAGATTAAACATATTACCTCTCGCAAAAACACTCCTCTCTCATAAAGTAGTCCTGGTACTACTTTCACACACTGCACACTATATAAAGGAAGGAATATATCGATTCATTCTTTTATCAATCTGTACTAACTAACTAACTAACTAACTAACTAACTAACTAACTAAATGTCAGTCAGACAGTTACTTGTTTTATAAAATAAACTTTGAGAACACACTTTAATAGAGTATGACACTACAGTCATTATACCAATTCTAGGTATGCACTTTGGTTGCAACACAAACATAGTTAGTGGCAATGGTATTTATGTAATGGTATTTAGCATACACATTCCAGTGAGATAGTGATTGCAATTTTAGCAATAGATATTGATTCATAATATAGTTCTATGCTGAACTATATTACATACTAGTTCATAATACAGTTCGATCTATTCTGACCTGTGTTGAACATTGGGTCATGATGCAGTTCGATATATGCTGAACTATGTTAAATATTGGTTCATGATGCAGTTCCATATATACTGAAATATGTTACATATTGGTTCATTATGCAGTTCCATATATACTGAACTATGTTGCATATTGGTTCATCATGCAGTTCCATATATACTGAACTATGTTACATATTGGTTCATGATGCAGTTCCATATATACTGAACTATGTTGCATATTGGTTCATCATGCAGTTCGATATATATTGAACTATGTTACATATTGGTTCATGATGCAGTTCGATATATACTGAACTATGTTACATATTGGTTCATGATGCAGTTCGATATATAATGAACTATGTTGCATATTGGTTCATGATGCAGTTCGATATATACTGAACTATGTTACATATTGGTTCATGATGCAGTTCCATATATACTGAACTATGTTACATATTGGTTCATGATGCAGTTCCATATATACTGAACTATGTAACATATTGGTTCATGATGCAGTTCCATATATACTGAACTATGTTACATATTGGTTCATGATGCAGTTCCATATATACTGAACTATGTTACATATTGGTTCCTGATGCAGTTCGATATATACTGAACTATGTTACATATTGGTTCATGATGCAGTTACATATATACTGAACTAGGTTATGTATTGGTTCATGATGCAGTTCGATATATACTGAACTATGTTATGTATTGGTTCATGATGCAGTTCCATATATACTGAACTATGTTACATCTTGGTTCATGCTGCAGTTCCATATATACTGAACTATGTTACATATTGGTTCATGATACAGTTCGATATATACTGAACTATGTTACATATTGGTACATGATGCAGTTCAATATATAATGAACTATGTTACATATTGGTTCCTGATGCAGTTCGATATATACTGAACTATGTTACATATTGGTTCATGATGCAGTTCCATATATACTGAACTATGTTACATATTGGTTCATTATGCAGTTGCATATATACTGAGCTATGTTACATATTGGTTCATGATGCAGTTCCATATATACTGAACTATGTTACATATTGGTTCATGATGCAGTTCCATATATACTGAACTATGTTACATATTGGTTCATGATGCAGTTGCATATATACTGAACTATGTTACATATTGGTTCATGATGCAGTTGCATATATACTGAACTATATTACATATTGGTTCATGATGCAGTTCCATATATACTGAACTATGTTACATATTGGTTCCTGATGCAGTTCGATATATACTGAACTATGTTACACATTGGTTCATGATGCAGTTCCATATATAATGAACTATGTTACATATTGGTTCCTGATGCAGTTCGATATATACTGAACTATGTTACATATTGGTTCATGATGCAGTTCCATATATACTGAACTATGTTACATATTGGTTCATTATGCAGTTGCATATATACCGAACTATGTTACATATTGGTTCATGATGCAGTTCGATATATACTGAACTCTGTTACATATTGGTTCATGGTGCAGTTCGATATATACTGAACTATGTTACATATTGGTTCATGATGCAGTTCGATATACACTGAACTATGTTACATATTGGTTCATGATTCAGTTCGATATATACTGAACTATGTTACATATTGGTTCATGATGCAGTTCGATATACACTGAACTATGTTACATATTGGTTCATGATGCAGTTCGATATATACTGAACTATGTTACATATTGGTTCATGACGCAGTTCGATATATACTGAACTATGTTACATATTGGTTCATGATGCAGTTCGATATATACTGAACTGTGTTACATATTGGTTCATGATGCAGTTCGATATATACTGAACTATGTTACATATTGGTTCATGATGCAGTTCGATATATACTGAACTGTGTTACATATTGATTCATGATGCAGTTCCATATATACTGAACTATGTTACATATTGGTTCATGATGCAGTTCCATATATACTGAACTATGTTGCATATTGGTTCATGATGCAGTTCCATATATGCTGAACTATGTAACATATTGGTTCATGATGCAGTTCGATATATACTGAACTATGTTACATATTGGTTCATGATGCAGTTCCATATATACTGAACTATGTTACATATTGATTCATGATGCAGTTCGATATATAATGAACTATATTACATATTGGTTCATGATGCAGTTCCATATATACTGAACTATGTTAGATATTGGTTCATGATGCAGTTCGATATATACTGAACTATGTTACATATTGGTTCATGATGCAGTTCGATATATACTGAACTATGTTAGATATTGGTTCATGATGCAGTTCGATATATACTGAACTATGTTAGATATTGGTTCATGATGCAGTTCGATATATACTGAACTAGGTTACGTATTGGTTCATGATGCAGTTCGATATATACTGAGCTATGTTACATATTGGTTCATGAGGCATTCCATATATACTGAACTATGTTACATATTGGTTCATGATGCAGTTCGATATATACTGAACTATGTTACATATTGGTTAATGATGCAGTTCGATATATAATGAACATAATTACATATTGGTTCATGATGCAGTTCGATATATACTGAACTATGTTACATATTGGTTCATGATGCAGTTCGATATATACTGAACTATGTTAGATATTGGTTCATGATGCAGTTCAATATATACTGAACTAGGTTACATATTGGTTCATGATGCAGTTCGATATATACTGAACTATGTTACATATTGGTTCATGATGCAGTTCCATATATACTGAACTATGTTACATATTGGTTCATGATGCAGTTCGATATATACTGAACTATGTTACATATTGGTTCATGATGCAGTTCGATATATACTGAACTATGTTACATATTGGTTCATGATGCAGTTCGATATATACTGAACTATGTTACATATTGGTTCATGATGCAGTTCCATATATACTGAACTATGTTACATATTGGTTCATGATGCAGTTCCATATATACTGAACTATGTTACATATTGGTTCATGATGCAGTTCCATATATACTGAACTATGTTACATATTGGTTCATGATGCAGTTCGATATATACTGAACTATGTTACATATTGGTTCATGATGCAGTTCCATATATACTGAACTATGTTACATATTGGTTCATGATGCAGTTCAATATATACTGAACTATGTTACATATTGGTTCATGATGCAGTTCCATATATACTGAACTATGTTACATATTGGTTCATGATGCAGTTCCATATATACTGAACTATGTTACATATTGGTTCATGATGCAGTTCCATATATACTGAACTATGTTACATATTGGTTCATGATGCAGTTCCATATATACTGAACTATGTTACATATTGGTTCATGATGCAGTTCCATATATACTGAACTATGTTACATATTGGTTCATGATGCAGTTCGATATATGCTGAACTGTGTTACATATTGATTCATGATGCAGTTCGATATATACTGAACTATGTTACATATTGGTTCATGATGCATTCCATATATACTGAGCTATGTTACATATTGGTTCATGATGCAGTTCGATATATACTGAACTATGTTAGATATTGGTTCATGATGCAGTTCCATATATACTGAACTATGTTACATATTGGTTCATGATGCAGTTCGATATATACTGAACTATGTTACATATTGGTTCGTGATGCAGTTCCATATATGCTGAATTCTGTTACATATTGGTTCATGATGCAGTTCCATATATACTGAACTATGTTATATATTGGTTCATGATGCAGTTCGATATATACTGAAATATGTTACATATCGGTTCATTATGCAGTTCGATATATACTGAACTATGTTACATATTGGTTCATGATGCAGTTCCATATATACTGAACTATGTTACATATTGGTTCATGATGCAGTTCGATATATACTGAACTATGTTACATATTGGTTCATGATGCAGTTCCATATATACTGAACTATGTAACATATTGGTTCATGATGCAGTTCCATATATACTGAACTATGTTACATATTGGTTCATGATGCAGTTCGATATATACTGAACTATGTTGCATATTGGTTCATGATGCAGTTCGATATATACTGAACTATGCTACATATTGGTTCATGATGCAGTTCGATATATACTGAACTATGTTACATATTGGTTCATGATGCAGTTCGATATATACTGAACTAGGTTACATATTGGTTCATGATGCAGTTCGATATATACTGATCTATGTTACATATTGGTTCATGATGCAGTTCGATATATACTGAACTATGTTACATATTGGTTCATGATGCAGTTCCATATATACTGAACTATGTTAGATATTGGTTCATGATGCAGTTCGATATATACTGAACTAGGTTATGTATTGGTTCATGATGCAGTTCGATATATACTGAGCTATGTTACATATTGGTTCATGATGCAGTTCCATATATACTGAACTATGTTACATATTGGTTCATGATGCAGTTCGATATATACTGAACTATGTTACATATTGGTTAATGATGCAGTTCGATATATAATGAACTATATTACATATTGGTTCATGATGCAGTTCGATATATACTGAACTGTGTTACATATTGGTTCATGATGCAGTTCCATATATACTGAACTATGTTACATATTGGTTCATGATGCAGTTCCATATATACTGAACTATGTTACATATTGGTTCATGATGCAGTTCCATATATACTGAACTATGTTACATATTGGTTCATGGTGCAGTTCGATATATGCTGAACTTTGTTACATATTGATTCATGATGCAGTTCGATATATACTGAACTATGTTACATATTGGTTCATGATGCAGTTCGATATATACTGAACTATGTTACATATTGGTTCATGATGCAGTTCGATATATACTGAACTATGTTACATATTGGTTCATGATGCAGTTCGATATATACTGAACTATGTTACATATTGGTTCATGATGCAGTTCCATATATACTGAACTATGTTACATATTGGTTCATGATGCAGTTCCATATATACTGAACTATGTTACATATTGGTTCATGATGCAGTTCCATATATACTGAACTATGTTACATATTGGTTCATGATGCAGTTCCATATATACTGAACTATGTTACATATTGGTTCATGATGCAGTTCGATATATACTGAACTATGTTACATATTGGTTCATGATGCAGTTCCATATATACTGAACTATGTTACATATTGGTTCATGATGCAGTTCCATATATACTGAACTATGTTACATATTGGTTCATGATGCAGTTCCATATATACTGAACTATGTTACATATTGGTTCATGATGCAGTTCCATATATACTGAACTATGTTACATATTGGTTCATGATGCAGTTCCATATATACTGAACTATGTTACATATTGGTTCATGATGCAGTTCGATATATGCTGAACTATGTTACATATTGGTTCATGATGCAGTTCGATATATACTGAACTATGTTACATATTGGTTCATGATGCATTCCATATATACTGAGCTATGTTACATATTGGTTCATGATGCAGTTCGATATATACTGAACTATGTTAGATATTGGTTCATGATGCAGTTCCATATATACTGAACTATGTTACATATTGGTTCATGATGCAGTTCGATATATACTGAACTATGTTACATATTGGTTCGTGATGCAGTTCCATATATCTGAATTGTTACATATTGGTTCATGATGCAGTTCCATATATACTGAACTATGTTACATATTGGTTCATGATGCAGTTCGATATATACTGAAATATGTTACATATTGGTTCATTATGCAGTTCGATATATACTGAACTATGTTACATATTGGTTCATGATGCAGTTCCATATATACTGAACTATGTTACATATTGGTTCATGATGCAGTTCGATATATACTGAACTATGTTACATATTGGTTCATGATGCAGTTCCATATATACTGAACTATGTTACATATTGGTTCATGATGCAGTTCCATATATACTGAACTATGTTACATATTGGTTCATGATGCAGTTCGATATATACTGAACTATGTTGCATATTGGTTCATGATGCAGTTCGATATATACTGAACTATGCTACATATTGGTTCATGATGCAGTTCGATATATACTGAACTATGTTACATATTGGTTCATGATGCAGTTCGATATATACTGAACTAGGTTACATATTGGTTCATGATGCAGTTCGATATATACTGAACTATGTTACATATTGGTTCATGATGCAGTTCGATATATACTGAACTATGTTACATATTGGTTCATGATGCAGTTCCATATATACTGAACTATGTTACATATTGGTTCATGATGCAGTTCGATATATACTGAACTAGGTTACATATTGGTTCATGATGCAGTTCGATATATACTGAACTATGTTACATATTGGTTCATGATGCAGTTCCATATATACTGAACTATGTTACATATTGGTTCATGATGCAGTTCGATATATACTGAACTATGTTACATATTGGTTCATGATGCAGTTCGATATATACTGAACTATGTTACATATTGGTTCATGATGCAGTTCGATATATACTGAACTATGTTACATATTGGTTCATGATGCAGTTCCATATATACTGAACTATGTTACATATTGGTTCATGATGCAGTTCCATATATACTGAACTATGTTACATATTGGTTCATGATGCAGTTCCATATATACTGAACTATGTTACATATTGGTTCATGATGCAGTTCGATATATACTGAACTATGTTACATATTGGTTCATGATGCAGTTCGATATATACTGAACTATGTTACATATTGGTTCATGATGCAGTTCCATATATACTGAACTATGTTACATATTGGTTCATGATGCAGTTCGATATATACTGAACTATGTTACATATTGGTTCATGATGCAGTTCCATATATACTGAACTATGTTACATATTGGTTCATGATGCAGTTCGATATATACTGAACTATGTTACATATTGGTTCATGATGCAGTTCCATATATACTGAACTATGTTACATATTGGTTCATGATGCAGTTCCATATATACTGAACTATGTTACATATTGGTTCATGATGCAGTTCGATATATACTGAACTATGTTACATATTGGTTCATGATGCAGTTCGATATATACTGAACTATGTTACATATTGGTTCATGATGCAGTTCCATATATACTGAACTATGTTACATATTGGTTCATGATGCAGTTCGATATATACTGAACTATGTTACATATTGGTTCATGATGCAGTTCGATATATACTGAACTATGTTACATATTGGTTCATGATGCAGTTCGATATATACTGAACTATGTTACATATTGGTTCATGATGCAGTTCGATATATACTGAACTATGTTACATATTGGTTCATGATGCAGTTCGATATATACTGAACTATGTTACATATTGGTTCATGATGCAGTTCGATATATACTGAACTATGTTACATATTGGTTCATGATGCAGTTCGATATATACTGAACTATGTTACATATTGGTTCATGATGCAGTTCGATATATACTGAACTATGTTACATATTGGTTCATGATGCAGTTCGATATATACTGAACTATGTTACATATTGGTTCATGATGCAGTTCGATATATACTGAACTATGTTACATATTGGTTCATGATGCAGTTCGATATATACTGAACTATGTTACATATTGGTTCATGATGCAGTTCGATATATACTGAACTATGTTACATATTGGTTCATGATGCAGTTCGATATATACTGAACTATGTTACATATTGGTTCATGATGCAGTTCCATATATACTGAACTATGTTACATATTGGTTCATGATGCAGTTCCATATATACTGAACTATGTTACATATTGGTTCATGATGCAGTTCCATATATACTGAACTATGTTACATATTGGTTCATGATGCAGTTCGATATATACTGAACTATGTTACATATTGGTTCATGATGCAGTTCGATATATACTGAACTATGTTACATATTGGTTCATGATGCAGTTCCATATATACTGAACTATGTTACATATTGGTTCATGATGCAGTTCGATATATACTGAACTATGTTACATATTGGTTCATGATGCAGTTCCATATATACTGAACTATGTTACATATTGGTTCATGATGCAGTTCGATATATACTGAACTATGTTACATATTGGTTCATGATGCAGTTCCATATATACTGAACTATGTTACATATTGGTTCATGATGCAGTTCGATATATACTGAACTATGTTACATATTGGTTCATGATGCAGTTCGATATATA
>CM026387.1:52403260-52438260 GCA_014843695.1 Archivesica marissinica
ATTTTGTGATATTTAAACGGCTTCTGTGCGATTTTTTACATTTATTTTTATATGGACTTGTTTGCAAATATTGTGACATTCGTTTGGATGAGTTTGAGGTGAATTTGTTTTGATTTTGTGAATTTAAACACTCGGTTTTGCACTGTTCCTTTACCTGTGTTACTATATATAGACACGCTAGTGTACTCTACCGATTACCGGTTTATCTACCTGGCTGACCAGTGTATAGTGGATTTATGATTGGCGATTCGTCACGCATGAATTAGCCGCACACTCTTGTTACACGAGTGTAATTTATGGACACATTAGCTCTGATTGTGCAATATGGCTAATACATTGAAGGAACAACAAACACTTGCAATTAGTGATGCGGAGGACTATGTAGAGTCCATTATGTCGACTCAGCGTATTACACCTGTTGAATCACCCATCATCGCCAAGAGTCGCAAACGGAATGCATCTGATCCCTGTTGTGACGCTTCCACAAAGAAGCCCCGAGTTACTGCAAATACGCGACGTTCATTATATATTGAGAAGAATCCCCCTGTTTCACGCACTGCACCTGAGAGTATTGGCATAACCGTTGCAGACGTGCATGTGGACTCTAATGTTTCAGTTCAGCAGTTAATTGCGAAATTGTCTGCTGATATGCATATGTTGTTTTCTTCTCTGAGTGAACGGGTTGATAAACTTGAATCTGGCCTCGAGCAAAAAATATCGAACAAAGTTGCCCAACTATTGGATAAGCGAGTTAGTGCAGAAATGAGTCGTGTTAGGAGAGATATGGATGACCGCTTAGAGACATTTAAAGATACTATGAAGGTTGAAATGTCCGATGAAATTGATGTCATCAACAAGAAAATTGAAACACTGGCACAGGCTCCGAGTGCGCGTACTGTTCCAATGAACGACATTACTCTAAACGTGGTAGTACGAGATCTACCTGTCACTGAAAATGAAAATGTGTGTAACAAGGTAAATAAACTGATCAAGGATGGATTGAAAGTTAATGGTGTAACATGTACTAACGCCGAGCGAAAGCATTCTATCAACGGTTCGAAGCCTGGTGTAGTAATTGCCAAATTCAGGTCGCATGAGGACAAGCGTAAAGTGATGACTAGTAAACCGAATATGAAATCAAGTGGACAGTATTCGCAGGTATTTATTCACCACGACCAGTCTCCTGCGGATCGCGTGATGTCCAGTAATTTCCGAACCATTCTTAATGCCCTAAAACAGAGTGACTTATCCATGAGAGGTTTTCGCGTGGTGCATACAAATAACACTGATCAGTCACGTAATTCGGTTGATATCAGACACCCTACTTCTAATCGTTCCTCTGGCAATTCCATCAGTTATGGTAGAGGCAATGGTAGAGGAGGTGATAGACAATCAGGTCGTTCATCCGGCCATGGAAGTTACGATAATGGCAGAAATGGTGGCGGTAGACGATATGGCCAACACAGCAATATAAGTAACTCTTAACTTCGTTCCGGGTTTTGGAATGTCAGGGGATGGAACCAGGATCAGAACTCTGATAATTATATTTTAAGACACTCTTGTATTTTAACACAAAATTTAGATATTTTAGCTATTGCAGAGACTCATCTCTTAAAAGATAGTGTGTTAGAGGTAAATGGATACCGTTGGTTTGGGTTGAACAGAATACAGTTACACAGGAACGCCAGAGCGGGTTCTGGTGGTGTAGGTTTCTTAGTAAAACAGGAGGTATATGAATCATTTGATATTACTGTTTTAAATGATTCATGTGAAGGTATTCTATGGTTAAAGATGATTCATAGGTCTGAAGATTTTACTTTGCTTCCATGTGTGTGTTACCTCCCACCACATAATTCGTCTCGGTATTTCGATGTGAATTGTTTCTATGACAGCCTGTTAACGGATGATTACACTTACCAGAATGACGGTATGATTGTTATATCCGGGGATTTTAACAGTCGTTGTGGTGAAACGCAGGATTTTATAGTTGGTGTTGATGATATCCCTGCACGTGATATTATAGATTTTACTACCAATTCATATGGTGAACTGTTGATTGAGTTTCTGATTAATTCAAACATGTGTATGTTAAATGGTAGAAATTGTATGCAAAACGACTATACCGCAGCGTCTGTTAAAGGTTCATCAGTTGTTGATTACTGTATCACAACTCACGATAATGTGAGCAACTTATCCAATTTCGCAGTGACGTTAACATCTGATTTGATTAATAACGCCGATAATTTGAGAATCTTGGCACCAACTAGTATACCGGACCATTCTTTGCTTACCTGGCATATTTATAACAGTATTACTAATACTAACACTAGCACGCCTGAAGTACATTGTTCATATGATAAATTTGGTGTTAATTGTATAACTGGCTCCTTTTTGAGTAGTGACGAGGTTCTAAGACAGGTTAATATTGTTATTGACAAATTAGAACTAGGTCTACGTACACAGAATGATGTTGATTCTGTATATCAGGATTGGTGCAGTATTGTTAAAAACAGTATGTATGATGACATACCCTATAAAACGAGTGTTACTGGTGGCCACAATAAGAAGCACCGATCTGGAAAACCATGGTGGAATACTCAATTAACAGATTTGTGGTCAAAAGTGTGTAATGCGGAGAAAATATGGTTAAGTTGTATTAATAGGAACGATAAAATACGATATAAATCAGAGTTTGTCTATGCCAGAAAGTATTTTGACAGGGAAGTCCAACGGGCAAAGCGTTACTATTGGTATTCACTTCAGAGTAATTTGTTAAATGAATGTAATGTTAATCAAGATAGATTTTGGAAATCCATTGGCAAGATTGGTGTAGGCTATAGTAAGAGTAATATAATTCCAATGGAAGTTGTTCTTAATGATGGTTCAACCTCTTCAAGGTTAGACACTGTCTTAAATAAATGGAAATCTGATTTTAATTCCTTATTCAATAATACATATACTAATGACACAGAAACCCATGTGTTAGATTTTGCCCAAGGTAATAATCAACTACCTTTTAATGATGAAATCACTGTATTAGAGGTTAAGAAAGCTATTTGATAAAGCTAAGCGTGGTAAAGCTAATGGAGTTGATGATATACCTTCGGAGGCTCTAAAAAATGATACTTCTGTCTTGTTTTTGCATGCATTGTTTAACATATGTTTTAATAACGGTACAATTCCATCTATATGGGGGAAATGTATCATCAATCCAATTCCAAAATCGTCTAAATCTGATCCCAGAGATCCTTTGTCTTATAGGGGAATTGCTTTAGCTTCTTCAATGTATAAAGTATACTGTAGCATTTTGAACGAACGTCTTAGTGCATGGACAGAATCGAATGGGAAAATTACGGATGAGCAAAATGGTTTTCGCAAAAAACGCAATACCTTAGACCATGTTTCTTCATTGACTAGTATCATTGAAACTAGGAAAAAACGTAAACTTGCCACATTTTCCGCTTTTATTGATTTTCGTAAAGCGTACGATTACATTAACCGGGATAAATTATAAAAAAGACTTGTTGATAATGGCATTACTGGTAAAATGTTCGTGGCAATTAAATCACTTTACTCATCCGTGTCATCTTGTGTAAGGGTAAATCAATTTAACACAGATTGGTTTGATGTTAATTGCGGTTTACGCCAGGGATGTATTCTTTCTCCATTGCTATTTAATCTATATATAAATGACTTAGCTTTGTATCTGAAATCTCTTGGAGTAGGTGTCGCCTACGGTGATGATACCATTTGTTTATTATTATATGCAGATGACATTGTACTTTTAGCTGAAAACCCAAATGACCTGCAGGTATTATTAAGTGCTTTGAAAGACTGGTGCAATTTAAATGACATGTGTATTAATAGTGACAAAAGTAAAATAGTTCATTTTCGCCAGGAATCTACTCCATTAACAAATATTTCGTTTACATGTGGAGCTGTCGAGCTACAAATAGTTGATAGATATTTATATCTTGGTATTGTGTTGCATGAACATCTAGATTATAATATAACTGCTAAAATGGTTGCTCAGAGTGCTAGTCGCGCGCTCGGTCTTCTTATAGCTAAATGTAAATCCGCTGGTGGCATTCCATATAATGTATTTACCAAACTATACGACTCCATTGTTTGGCCCGTTATTGATTACGGTGCAGCAATTTGGGGATACAAGCACTACTCTTGCATCAATGCTGTTCAAAATCGTGCCATGCGGTTCTTTCTAGGAGTTGGCAAATACACTCCAAACGCAGCCGTTGCCGGTGAAATAGCTTGGTTACCGCCATATGTTCGTCAGTTAAAATCTATTGCCCGTCTTTGGTCTCGTATATCTCATATGAATTCGAACAGAATCAATCGAGGAACGGCAGTCTGGGCAAACTCCTTAGCAAACATGAAATGTCGCAATTGGTTTTATAATGTTCGAAAAACACTTACCGAAGTTGAATTATATCAATATTGTAGTCTGGATAATGTCATACCTAAACATACTATTGTTTCGAAGGTTGAAAATGTATTTATGTCTAAATATAAACTGGAATGGCTTCTGTCGATCAGTAGACCAGAAAGTACTTCAGGGAGAGGTAGGAATAAGCTAAGGACTTACTGTACATTTAAACAACACTATTTAACTGAAAACTATTGTAAAATTATTATGTCTAGATCGCATCGGGCTGCATTTAGTAAATTTAGATGTGGCGTAGCACCTATAAGGCTTGAAACTGGCAGATACGAAAACTTACCAATAGAAGACAGAACATGTACATTCTGTAACACAATTGAAGATGAGTCACATGTTATCCTTGAATGTAACCTTTATGATGATTTAAGAAACATATTATTTGATAAAGCTCAACTTATACAACCTGGTTTTGTTAATATGTCTAGTCAAGAACAACTTAAGTTCATATTCACAAATGCACCCATTATTAGATTAGCTGCCAAAACCTGTTTTAGTATTTTACAACGACGTACCTCTTATCTATGTAAATAATGTCTATTGAGTGTTTTATATGTCGTCTTCACATTTTATTACAACTGAAAAGCATATGCTAATTAGGCTAATCACAATCTAATTGGAATTGGTATTTGATCTTTTAAAACATTTTTTAGTTTGCGCAGTAGTGCTTATTTTGCGTTCAGTATTTTTCATTCCATTACATCTTAATAAGATTTTAAATTTCAATTAGCGACTGCTTTTCAGCTTTATCTCACACATGTAGTTATCACATGTACATGTATATATATGCATAGTCTCTTGTAACTCTGAATTGAGTGGCAATGTACTTTTTAATATGTAAACTATATTCTATGTTTGTTATATGCTGTACATTGATGAGACTGAAATAAAGAATAAAATTCATTCGTTTGTCCAGATGTTATTCTATTTTGTAAATAGAATTCTGTACATTGTGTTGTTAATGCGATCAGTTATTGCTGAATGAATATATGTATTTAGCGGTATACACTGTAATGTGTTTACATAGTGAAATGATTACTCTCGGTGTCAACTGTTTACATATAATGTGCCTTACTGCGTACGGTATACCATAGTATTGTAGTTATGTTTGAATACTGTTTACTATGGTGTTTGTCTCCGTCTTTGTGCTTTTCAAGTATAGTTCAATATTTACTATCCACACTTTGTACTTGTAACCTCAGCTATGGATGCCCGTTCGCTTCAGGTGCGAAATACCTTGAGTTAGAGCCCCACTGGAGCCGTTACGATGGTGCCCTTAGGCAAGGCATTTAAATTCCACGTTGCCTCTTCTCTCTCCCTCGTGGCGCTGGGTTCCATCAGGAATGAGGTCTCGAGAGTGATTAATATAAGTTGTAAGAACTTGTTTCGCAATCGAGCTAAAATAAATTTGCATTAACAAGTGAAGGACAGTTTCAGCTTTGTGTAGATTCGTGCACGTCCCCATGCTATGGGAAATGTTGACGTTTCACCACAGTGTGACTCGGTTAGCTGACACGCACTGTATCTAGTGGCCACGGTTTTGAGTTCTGTTTACTGTTATATACCATATGGGTTTGTATTATAAGTTGAGGAAGTCGTGATGGCGCAGTGGTGGCGCTAGCATTATGCTAACAATTATTATACACGTGGAGTACGTTACTAGTTGCCTTATTGGTAAGCCAAGTTTGTATTAAACTATCAAATTACACCATGTTTAAATATACATGCACCAATATGGGGCTTCAAAACATTTTCATGTATAGATTCAGTTCATAACAGAGCAATGAGGTTCTTTTTGGGTGTAGGCAAATACACTCCAAATACTGCCATTGCAGGAGAAATGGGTTGGAAGCCGACTGTTGTATGGCAGTGGAAAAGCATATGTTTATTCTGGTCCAAAATATCGTCAATGGATACACATCGTATGAACAAACGCATAGCACTTTGGGTGGCTTCTAAGGCAAATGTTTCATGTAAAAATTGGTATTATTTAATTGTAAAAGTATTTAATGAAAATAATTTAAGTATGTTTGCAAATATTACCGAGCCTAAGCCATCATCATTAGTATTCTCAATGGAAAGTAAACTAATGGCTAGGTTCAAATTAAACTGGTTTACATCTATTAATAGAGATGTTGGTATATCGGGTCGAGGTAGAAATAAATTACGGTTGTATAAGCTATTTAAAACAGAATTCAAAGTAGAAGACTACTGTATGATGTTTTTACCTCTTAGTCATAGAGCCGCTTTGAGTAAATTTCGTTGTGGTTGAACACGACGACGGAGGTAAGTGGACGTGTTTGTTTGTGGTCTGTTAAAAATTTGCTAAAACACAGGAATAAGGACATTTATATAGGAGCTGAAAAGATGTAAGAGTAAATAAAGTTATTTGGATTATAGACTATCATGCATAGATAAGGATTACATAATTATTGGAGGTTTATTTGAGAACAATAGAGGTAAATATTCTGGCGGTCAGCCGGTCATTGTGTACAAGTATTCAAAATGGCGGACTAGAAAAACCGGTTTGATTTACATCACTTGCAGTTACTTTGGAGTTTGAAATCAAAATTGTACTTGACAATATAGTATACTCTATACAATGGCAAGTTTACGAAACCCCAAAGATAGAGGTGGTAAGGAAGATACACCTGTGCGTGAAAGTAAAGACAGTAAAGAAGGGAGATCTAGAGAAAAAAGGAGAGATAAAGGTGAGAAAACTGAAAAGCAAACAAAGATAGACGATATGCTAACTCATATACATAAAGGTGGCGACGATCCGACCATAGCCGATTTGATTGCTCTTATTAGTACCCTCGACATAAAATTAAATCAATTAGCATCTAAGGAATACATAGAGACAACCCTTGAAGCAAAACTGCAAAATATGGTCACTGAAAGCTTTGTGAATAGAGAACTGATATCCCTGAAAGAGGAGATGTGTACAGAGATGAAATCTGAAATAGACAAGGTGTATGATCAGATAAGATTAGTGAAGTCAAGAATCCAGGCTGCAGACACAGAGATCACTACTCTGAAGAATTCCTCTAGTGACATGAAAACACAGCTTGATAAAGTTATAGAGGAAAATGATCTATTAAAAAGAAGAACTAACGAGTTAAAGGATAGGATAGCAGGCAATAACGAAGCCATCAAGTACAATTCGTGTCATAATAACGATCTTGAGCAGTATACACGTCGTAATTCTGTAAGAATATATGGCATTAAAGACACAGCCAAAGATGAAACACCTCAGCAATCATTCGAGAAGGTCAAGGCAATGCTGAATGACAAACTACACATCACCATGGAGTCATCGCAGGTAGACATAGCCCATAGACTAGGGAAGTTCCGTATGGATGGCAATCGTCCAATTATTTGTAAATTTATTTCACGGATCGACAAAACAAGAGTGGTTCGCGCAAGAAAAGCTCTGAAGGGTTCAACTTTCGTCGTGAGGGAAGATCTAACATTTAAAAATGCCAGACTACTTGAGAAACTTTCAGAGAAAGAAGAGGTTAGAAACGCCTGGTCAGATGAGGGTAAACTCATCGCCTTGTTAAACAACGGCAAAAAAATCAGAGTTGATCTGTGGACCGATTTATCAAAATCGCTTGTGTCAGAAACAGTTAGACACTAAATATGACTACTGTAACACATATCTCCTGTGACTGAAACAGAGTAACTCTGAATAATCATTAACGATTAGGCTATGTACTGTCAAAATCATTGACACTACACACGTGTTTTTGAACTGTTTATTTACATACCTATGCAAATATCTATAGTGCAAGGTCAATGCCACAAATCCGAGCTATTTTTAAAACTGTCTAGGTCATATTACCTCAGTGAATTCAATTCTGATTGGATTATAAATAATAATAATAAGCGATGTGTGAACCATTCCGTCAACACTGCATAGTGAGTTTTTGCAAAGTTATTTTTAGCAGCTGAACGGAGATATTAAAACTTTAGCATTTGACGTTGAATATTTCTTGTACAAAGTTATGGTGACAAGTTTAATTTAATACTTGAGTCTTTCTATAATGTGGCTATGAACGGAGTATGCGATTGTTGGGGGATTAGATAAATTAAAATGTTTTATATTTGGTATTGTTGTAAACGACATAATCATGCTGGCTTGTTGCATTTATTCTTGAACTCTATTTCATAAGCGGCCGAATGCGGAAATGAAATCGTTTATTTTGTAAATAGTATGTATCTCAAATGTTTATAATGAAGGTGGTTTACACCTTATGGAAAAAACTCCTTTGGTGAGATAATGTAAATCAAATTAGTACATTTGTATCATTATGTGATTTATTATATAGGTATTGTTTAGATCTATAGAGAGAGAAACATACATTATTGTGCACTGTTTATAGAAATTATAGTTTTGGATTTTTTAGTGATTAACATGTCACACTATTATAAATATATGATGATGACTCTATGGACACCGACGTGTATATATAAATATATGATGATGACTCTCTGGAAACCGACGTGTATATATAAATATATGATGATGACTCTCTGGACACCGACGTGTATATATAAATATATGATGATGACTCTCTGGACACCGACGTGTATATATAAATAGTAGATTATACATACGGCAACAAAATTCTATCTATTTTTTTCACTCAGATTTAATTTGTTATTATCATTCTAACATTACGTAGCAAAGACATAAACTGTCTCTATTTCAGATACATATAAAACTTTATTCATGTAACCTATATTGTATAGTTACATACATGTACTCCGCAGATGAAAATAGTAAATATGATATATATTTATGGTAAATGATGAGATACCCTCCACATTGTTTGCATTACAACATGTCTTTCTTCTATTTGTTTAAATTTTATAGAACTTTATTGTACATATGGGATATCGAGAGTTTGGGCGGCCTCCACATGGTGCGGTGCACACGGGTTCATCATCACTGGAACTGCATAATGTTGTGTCAACAAGTACTCAGGTAGTTTAATGCCCGAATCTATTGTGTTTGCATCTATGAATGTTCAAGGACTTGGGGATAAAATTAAGCGAAAAGATGTTTTAAACTATCTGAAGGAAAAAAAATACAGTGTATACTGTATACAAGATACACACTTCACAGATGATGAAACTAAGTTTATTAGAAGCCAGTGGGGTTATGAGTGCTATTTTAGTAACTTCAATAGTCAGTCGCGAGGTGTTGCAATTCTTATTAATAACAATTTCGAATTTAAATTTAAAAGTAGTGAAACAGATCAAAATGGAAATATGATTATATTAAATGCAATGATCTCTAATATTGACATTACTCTAATCTGCATATATGGGCCAAATAAGGACGATCCAAATTTTTATAATATTATAAAGGACAAAATCTCAAAGATTGACAATACCTGTATAGTAGTCGGAGACTTTAACTTAGTAGTCAACCCTAATATTGACTATTTTAATTATGTAAATGTTAATAATCCTAAAGCAAGGGAAACAGTTAAACAAATGATAATCGAATGTGACCTAATTGATTGCTGGAGGGAACAAAATATTGAAGAAAGAAAATATACATGGTTTAAAAAAACACCTGTTAAAAAAGCTCGACTTGATTTCTTCCTTATATCAAGTTCCTTGTACACTGACTTGGGTAAGACAACAATTGAACCAGGATATAGGTCAGACCACTCATTAATAACATTAAGTATAGAGTTTGGTAAGTTTAAAAAAGGAAAATCATACTGGAAATTTAACAATTCTTTACTTAAGGACATAGACTATATGGAACAAATAAAACAGACAATTAAACAAACAAAATTACAGTATGCAGCAGATCTTCAGGACATAAATGAATCATTAGAGACTATTAGTAACGATAAAATAAAGTTAGACATAAATGACAAATTATTCTTTGAAGTTTTATTAATGGAAATCCGAGGTAAGACTATTTCTTATGCATCATACAAAAAAAAAAAAAACATTAATAAACAGGTACAAATTATAGATGAGATACAAATTCTTGAACAGCAAAATATTATAGATACAAATTTATTGGAAATTAAAAGGTCTGAATTAGCTGAGTTCAGAAGGAACAAAATGCAAGGTATATTTATAAGATCACGAGCAAAATGGATATCTGACGGAGAGAAACCTACAAAATATTTTTGCAACTTGGAAAATAGAAATTATGTATCTAAAATAATGAATTCTCTTTACTCTAGATCAGGCACACTTTTAACTAGTCAGGAAGATATCATAACTGAAGCAGTAAGTCATTATAAAAGATTGTATTCACATCAGGAAACTGATGACGTTATCCTGAAGAACATCGTACAAAACAATGATATCCACAAACTTAATGAAGAAGAAAAAAATTCCTTAGAAAATAAATTAAGTTATCAAGAAATGTTAAATAGTCTCAAAAAAATGTCTAATTTTTCTTCTCCAGGAAGCAGTGGATTTACAGCATCCTTCTTCAAATTTTTCTGGAATGATTTGGGTCATTTTTTGGTCAGATCTATTAATTATGCATTTGATACAGGGGAATTATCTGTGACTCTCAAGCAAAGTGTTATAACATGTATACCAAAAGGAGATAAAGACAAATTATTTTTAAAAAACTGGCGTCCAATTTCTTTATTGAATGTTTCATATAAGATTGCCTCTGCCAGTATAGCAAACCGTTTAAAAACTGTTTTAGCCAAAATAATAAGTGCAGATCAGAGTGGTTTTATTCCTGGGCGTTTTATAGGGGACAATATTAGGGTTATTTACGACATCATGTTTCATACAGAAAACTATCACAAGCCGGGAATGTTGTTGCTAATTGATTTTGCAACCGCTTTCGATTCCCTGTCATGGAAATGTATGTACAATGTTTTAGTATTTTTAAACTTTGGTAACAATTTTATAAACTGGATAAAGCTTTTTTACAACGATATTAAATCGTGTATTGTAATCAATGGCCATCTATCAGACTGGTTTTCTATAAATCGCGGTTGCCGTCAGGGCGATCCCTTATCCCCTTATATTTTTATTATTTGCGCAGAAATATTAGCCATTTTAATTAAACAAAATAAAGATATAGGAGGGATTAAGATAAATGGTACGGAATTTTTAATATCTCAGTATGCAGATGACACGACATTACTCTTAGATGGAACAGAAAAATCACTTAGAAACACAATGCAAGTTTTAAAATTTTATGCTAAAATCTCGGGCCTATTTATAAACATCGAAAAAACAAAGGCAGTATGGATTGGTTCAATGAAAAACAGTAACATTATACTTTGTCCTGAATTAGGTTTGCACTGGGAATCGGTTAAATTTAAATTGTTGGGGATCATTTTTACCCTAAATCTTAGAGAACTAGTTCAAATAAATTATGCCACAAAAATCGAAGAAATAAAAATACTTTTTAAACAATGGTCTAAAAGAATTATCAGTCCAATTGGAAAAAATGTTGTTGTTAAAACTCTAGCGCTGTCAAAGATTAATCATTTGATAATGGGTTTACCAAATCCAAGTTCAGATACAATTAATTATATACAGAATATGTTCTTTAAATTTATATGGAATGATGGACCAGACAAGATAAAAAGGAAAGTTATGACACAACCCTATGAATCAGGAGGACTTAGAATGATAGACTTAAAAAGGTTTATGCTATCTTCAAAAGTTACTTGGCTTAGAAGATATATGGCATACAATACTCAATATTTTGAATTTGTCAATACAATGTACCCCTTCATCTCCAATGTTGGCACCTTTGGAGGGGACTATTTAAAAAATAGAATTCATACAGTTCAAAATTATTTCTGGTATGATGTTTTTCATGGGTATATCATTTTAAATGAGAATAAAACACCAGAAACTTGGAAAGAATTTCTCTCATTGCCAATATGGCACAATAATAAGTTCAAAATTGGTGGAACAAGTTTTCTCAACTTAAATTATGTAAAGAAAGGTGTAATACTAATAAATGACTTGATTGACAAAAATGGTAATTTTTATTCCTATAATGATTTTAATACAATATATAATGTGCATACACATTTTTTGCAGTATCATAATATAATACATTCAATAAGAGACTTTTTGAACAGAATGAGATTTCCCCACAAACCAAATCATGAACCAAATCCCATACAGCCACTAGCAGTTAGTATTATAAATAAATGCAAGAAGGGATGCAGAGTGATCTATGACTCCATCCAAAACCCTGGAACGTTACCAATTTCTAATAGAAAATGGGTAACAGAACTTAACCTGGGAAATAACTTTAACTGGAGAAATGTGTACAGACTACCCTTTAAACTAACACAAGATCCAAAATTACAATGGTTCCAATTTAGAATCAATCATAGGATTATTGGTACAAACTATCTTTTACAGAAAATGGGACTTAGAAATGACAATAAGTGCACATTCTGTAATCTACACCCAGAAACATTACTGCATATGTTTTTGGAATGTCATGTTGTTGAGAATTTTTGGGGAAATGTGAAGAGATGGATTAATGAAAAATGCCCAAACACAATTACAAACTGGTCTAAAAATGATATTATTTTAGGCAATAATAGTTTATATATTGCAACCAACAATATAATTTTGACAGCAAAATACCATATATATCACAGTAAAATGAACAATTCTGTTCCAAATATCCAAACTTTGAAAATTCAGATAAAATCTCTTTTAAAGACTGAGAAATATAATGCTAGAAAAAATGATGCAATGAATAAATTCGAACAAAATTGGAAGGAATTTGCAGTATTGTCCGGAGATGGAAACTAGTGTGTTGGTGTGTTGTGTGGAAGGCGGACCAGTCTCTATATATATCTCTCTACCTTGTATATGTACTCTTTTTTTTTCTTTTTCCCCCCCTTCTATTCTTTTTTCACATTCCAGTTTATCTAAAGTACATTTGTACTGTTTCGAGAGTGACCTCATCTCTCGAGAATGACCTTGTTTTTGTTGTTTTTTCGGTATAATAGCAAATCATGACTTATTGTTGATTTCACATTCATTACAATCAATATACTGTTTTTATTTCCGAGCAGGAATAATTTATACCCAGGTAAACTTTTGACCTCAGAATCATACTGTTATTGTATATTTCAATAATCATTTATATGTATTATTGATACATGCTCTTAAATGAAAACTTACAGCGTTTGATATATTATTTAATTTACATGAGTCTCTTAAAAAAAATTATGCTAGCCTATTGTACTACAAAATATAAAACCTAAACTATAGTCTTGTCTTTTCTTTCGAACAAGACTTCTCTTTCTAGAAGACGTATATTTGTTTTGGATATAATAATTCAATATTCTATAAATTTTAAATCAAAATATTACAAATGATTTGGTTTGTATCTCTTTATTGGTAAAGGGAGACAACTCATTAACCCGTTACATTTTCAAATTAATTTAGACTACTATGTTAAATCAAGGTCATTGTGTATAATTACTATGTGTTGAATGTGATATCTATGACTATGTATATGCTACATTAAAAAAATAAACGGGGTTACCCACTGTTGGGGCCTCAAAAAAACAAAAAAAAACAAACAAAAAAAAACATTAACATTTGCCGGCAAACAATATCTTTTGGGATTCCACAATCTAATTTGAAAGATACATTGATCAACTTTATTATTTTTCTAGCTAAATATTTCATTTTCAAATGCAAACTTGATAACACTCTTCCTACTTTTATGTTTTTTTACAAATATTTGAAGACCAGAAGGGACATCGAATATCAAATAGCATTTATGAAAAACAAGATAAACCAACATAACCGTAAATGGGCCCATTTGAGCATATGAGTTACTCTTTCTTTTAATTTAAATATTATTTATAATCATTTTATAAAACAGCGTTTGTATATATCAGGGATTGTTTTCTTGTTTGAGTGTCTGTGTTCAACTGCTGAATACAGAGACTATTGAAAAATAATATATATGTATCCATTTTCCTCTTCCTTCTGTGGACATCTTCTTAAGACTTTCTCTATTATATATATGTATCTTTCAAGTGCATGGCGCATATCAATGTACGATATCCAATAATATATGCATACATACTGTTTCTGAACATAGTAACGTTGAAAACATGTTATATTGATATTGTATTTTGAGATGCACTTGAGAAAATAAATGATAAAAAAAAAAAAAAAAAAAATTCGTTGTGGTGTTGCACCAATAAGAATAGAGACGGGCAGGTACGAGAATCTGAGTGTAGATCAAAGGAAATGTCCATTATGTGACTCCGTTGAAAATGAACTACATGTTATTTTGCAATGTTGTACGTATGCAGATATTAGGTTACCGCTTATTAGAAAAACAATGGGTATTTATGGTAATTTTATTAATCTTTCTGATTCAGAAAAGTTTGTTTTAATTTTCTCCAGCAAGGAACTGATAAGATTATGTGCCAAAACCTGTTTTGAAATTCTTCAAAAACGACGGTTTTTGACGTGTAAATAAAATCAGTATGTTATGCAGTTCATATATTGTAATATATTTATATTTAGCATGTAAATAATGTATCTCAATTGTTTCTTAATACTATGAATACTTTTTTATTGCCAACTAAATAGTCTATGCTAATCAGTTCATCACTGATCTGATCAGAGGTGATAATTGTTTTTTTATACCATTTTTTAATTAATAAGCGCGTTAGTGCTCTTTTTCAATATCAGTGTTTTAATAAATATTTTAAGCACTTCTTAGATAAGATTAGCGTAGGCAATTTAGATTTAACACATTTATATCTAAGAGTAGGTCTTGTTTTGGACCGAGAATCTCACTGATAGCGGTTACCCATGGTGACGTTTTGCGGCTGTGGTGTAATGGTGGCAATGTGCCCGTCACCATTTTGACGATTGTCTTCAGTTTGTGAGAGTATCGGTCTGGATCAACCTATATAAACTCTAGTTTTAAGAAACTTATATGTTGAATCGTGTTCTATTGTGAATTGTTACTGTTACTGTCTCTTATAATTCATTATTGAGTGGCAATGTACATCGATATGTTTTTATTATATTGAATGTTGTTTGTTGTACATTGATGAGACGTAAATAAAGAATAAAATCTATGTTTAATTTGAAAAATAAATAAAATGTTAATTAAAATAAAAGTTTAAATTTCAGATTCTGTTGTCTCATTTCTTGTTGTTATCATACTATAAGGCAATCCCATTGACAGATTATTGTTATCACAGCTTTTCCAGGCATGCTTGCTTTGAAAATAATTTCTAGTTATCCAGCAGTCTCCCTCCGTTAAGCAGCCACCTCCCTTAAGCAGCCAATTTGTGCCCTTCCCAAGAGTGGCTGCTTAAGAGAGGTTCCACTGTACATAGGACACGATTGACAATGAATTTACCTGGGTTATTCAAGACAGCACTTGAGTTGAAATATGATACTATCCGAATGAAAAGCTTTAGACCAATATAATAGGTATATAGCGTGATATGTATAGAGCATATCGCCCGAGATCATAAAAAATACCTTGTGGTGGATCGAACATTATTTTAGTATTTGCTTACAGAACTTTAAATGTATTTCCTCTATTTCTTTACATGTAGCTTATTGAATTTTCATACATGGATTATCGTAGATTTGTCTTATCGTCACTTGGCTAAACATCCATAGGACACGAATGTCCATAATTGTTGTATATGTAGCATGGTGCGAATACATGTAGCATGGTGCGAATACATGTAGTATGATGCGAATACATGTAGTATGATGCGAATACATGTAGCATGGTGCGAACATGTAGCATGGTGCGAATACATGTAGTATGATGCGAATAGTACCATAAATAGACCATAGCTGTGTTATAATTTCAAAAACAAAAGTGGAAGCAGGGTATATGGTTTACGCATCGATACAAAGTATTGTGACATCGAATAGTGTTTATTCAGGACAAGGAGTTTAAATCACTAATTTCAGGACATGGACATCGTGCGAATTAATGCGATATTCGTTATTATGATATGGTAAATATAAGCATTTGATTAATTTCATTCTGGTTTATTAGTAACCTATCAACAAACCAAGACTACAAAATCCACAAGTTCTAATAAGCTTTGGATCAAAAAGGCCCCATAACAATAAGTAATATTATGATCTATTTGATAGATGTTCCTGGTAATATGCTGCAGGTCCTTATATTTAAACACACATACATACATTGGACTGACAGGCTTGTGAATTAGTTTGCAAATATAGCACTGAGTTTGAAAATTAAATTTTAGCGCGTCATAGAATGAATAGTAATTATAGGCTGTTTAATGACTTACTCTCCAGTATGTCATGCTAATTCTAATCCGGGAATTTTGGAGGATAGTGCAATGATTTTTCAAACTTTATTTATTTTACAATGATTGCGAAGCAAGTTTTAACAACTTATATTAGTCCCATCTGAAAGACTGTTAATTGTATTAGGGTCAGACGGGATGTCGAACCTGGATTAAATACGACAATAGCATTGATTATGTAATACGAGAATTGATCACTTATGTATCTTCTATGCAATGAAGGTGTCGTAATTGGCCGTTAAGTTTAAACTTTATTTATTTTACAACGATTACAAAGCAAGTTCTAACAACTTATAATAATCACTCTCGTTGGCGCGGATGAAAGCGTATATTAATGTGGTCATTCGTGTGGGAGGAAACCGGAGTACCCGGAGAAAACCCACCTCTCCGATTTGGCGACCATCGTACCATCTCACATACTTCCCGGTCCGAGGATCGAAACCGGTTTACATTGGCGCTAATCGGACAGCCCGTAATTTGCCGTTAACTCACATTCCACGTAATCCGTAAACGTATATCACAACGACATTATGTTGACGAAATGATCGTCTAATTTGTATACTGCATTCACAAAGTGTCATCAACTGTGCTAGTGGAAATGTCCACATACAAATCATAAAATAAAACAACAAAGTTCTATCCATATAAAGAAATGACGTAGCTACAGTCAAACCTGTCTTAAGCAGCCAGACAAGGGAACCACATAGCGTGGCCGAACAACACAGATGTCTGCCCAAAATAGGTCAAATGTATAATAAAACAACAACATGGGAATTTGGAAACTGGTTGCTTAGTACAGGTTGGCTGTTTAATAGACATGACCACTAACACAGGTTTGATTATACATGTGTATACACAACTAATATTACACAATCCGTTATGGCGGGAATAGAGTAAGTGGTCATTTGGGAGTGTCGAACACATTTCCAAAATGTGGGTGTTTAATGCAATAGTGTGAGGATATTTAACAGCTATGTTGTAGAGGAAGTAAAGCGCTTGACATTGATGGTTTAGATACTGGAAATGGAGTAAAAATAGGACTTTTAATTGTGTGTAAAAATTTCAATATTGGATCTTACTGGATATTGATTTGTGTAGTGGGTAGTACAATCGGTCGCCATCTTGTCACGGTTTGTGATTTCATTATATACTAATCCGACACAGAACAGTTGACAGTTTACACATCTTCAATACGCATTCTGTGCTGTTTACATCTACAATTTATATAGATAAATATGGCTGATTCAGACAAAAAACGAAAAGAACCATATTCTCCAGTAGATATGGAATTTACAAAGCAGCAAAAATTTAGTGATGTGAGTGATGCGGACAACGAATCATTCAAGAAAATGTTAAACAATGCGGTGAGTGATAAAAGCTTCCAGGTGAGCTTCCAAGCAGAATTTATGCCCGTCTTCCAATCTTCAATCGAGAAGGTATTTAAAACATTTAAACATACTATTGTGGATCCTTTGATTGAGGCAAACCAACGTCTAATGAAAACTGTAGAGAGCCAATCGAAAGTTATTGATGAGCAAACATTGGAGATAGGCAAGAACTACATGCGAATAAACGGACTACGTAGTGAAATGAACGATATGAATCAATATACAAGGCGAAATTCATTGCGTATTTTTAACCTCGGTGTACCTGAGGAAATCAGCAGCAACCGGTAGATCACATGGTATCCTACATTAATACTAACATATTCAAAAAGCAGAATGCAACCGGCAGCGATGGGCGTGGCGATGGACGTGGGCGTAGCGAGGAGCAAGGCGACGGGCGTGGGCGCAGCGATGAGAGTGGCGATGTGCGTGGACGTAGCGATGGGCGTGGGAGTGGTGATGATCGGGGCGATGAAGCAATGGATGATGATAGTAATCATAAGCATGACGGGAAGAAACCACGGAAAGTGCCGATCTACGTAACCGCTAACGACGTAGAACGTTGTCATCTTAATGGCCAAGGGAAAAAGCACATCTTGATTAAATTCAGTAACTACTTCGCTAAATCAAGGGTATTCGCACACAAAACTAACCTGATATACGCACCAGGGAAGGTATTTATAACAGAAGACCTTACTAAGTACAATCATTCCATTGTGCAAAAACTCATTAACGCTAAATCCAGAAAGGATATCCATTCTTTCTGGACGCTAAATGGAAAAATATTTTCCAAACGCAGATTTGACGACCTTCCAGTACGCATTTTCGGGAAGGTGGACATAGCAGCTATGGCAAACCACCACTAGGGCTAGTAGAGCCACACAAAGAGTATTATCACACGATGTGCTGTGTTTATAAACATTTTAAACTCAGTGATTGATCAGTCACTTGCTTAATATTTAGTGTGAAACAACTGTTTGCCCATAGTCATAAGTCAATACTTATATCATTATGAAAAATGCATTAACCCTTTCGAAGATACGTTGTTCTCTAGTGATGCAACTTCATGATTGATGATGTGAGATATATTCACGAAAAACTATATGTTAAAAACAGCTTACTTGCTACTGGCAATTGTACACAATGAGTTGAATATTGACTCTCTCAGATAACTTGACAACTATTCTGCAATCTTTATAAATAGGGAAACTCAATGATTTTATATCATGTACATTAACTTCTTTGCAATTATATTCCCTCTTACTATTCAATACATTCGTCCGCATAATTATTCGCAATAATGATGCTGATTATAATTATATAATAATTAATAAAGGGGAACGACTGGTGGTCACTTTGTCTGAGCGTGTTTATATTGCGTCCACGTGAACTATTAGTCACGTGGTAATAAGTACCTCATTATTATTCATTATTCATGTTTAACAATCGGCGATATTACGTTATTGGTTTCACATGAATCAATCACGTATTAATCTGCTGGGAACGAACTCGCCTCGAGTGAAGAGTCATTTGTATACTCATGAATGTTTAATTTATCCTTGTGCATTGGCTATATCGATGAAAATAGGTACGCTTACGTTTTACAAACTCAATTGATTAGTATCTATTTATAGTAACCTGAGGATAACAATCACGATTTCCTCGTACCTGAAAGAAAGTAGACTGGCTAAGAATAGCCTTTTCAAACTTATTGCCCGTTCGAAAATGTACTCTTACGTTCCAACGACACAACGCGTGGATGGACTGCATGTAAAGTTGCATTGTAAATCCGTATGTACATATACTGTATAAGACTATACTGCAAGGCGTGAGAATCTTAGCACATAGGGAGAAAACAATATTATGCAGTACTTATTTTTGTTGCAAAATATTTTGTAATTGGTAATCGCTATTTTAGTATTAATATATTAAATGCATTAAATGCATGTATGTATTGATACTAAACTAGTGATTACCAATTACATACGTCTGTAGAGGTTATATTGATACATGTACGGTAAAAACAAAGGCTACTGATGACGATGACGATAATGATGATGATGGTTTTTATTATTCATCATGTGTTTATTATATGTGTACATAGACTTAGATAGACTCGGCGCTGTCCGTCCGTAGTTAACGTGTACACTAGTGCGTCCGTGTAGACGTGTGTGCGTGCTTCCGTTACATTTTTACAATAATTTTGTTGATGACTTAAGGTTCAAAATATGTTTGTACCATCATAATGCGCACTTGTGAGTGTGTTATCTGGAACATGTCTGCAACACCAGAGTTACTCCCCTTGAATCTATAATGTTTATTATATGTGTACATAGACTTAGATATACTCGGCGATGTCCGTCCGTAGTTAACGTGTGCACTAGTGCGGCCGTGTAGGCGTGCGTGCGTGCTTCCGTTAAATTTTTACAATAATTTTGTTGATGACTTAAGGTATCAAAATATGTTTGTACCATCATAATGCGCACTTGTGAGTGTGTTATCTGGAACATGTCTGCAACACCAGCGTTACTCCCCTTGAATCTATAATATTCGATGAGTTTACCTGTATACGCACATGCCATTATAACCTTTTCCGGAACAGGTCAAATACACCGATACTACTACCAATGAATTGATTAAAGGTTTGATGAGTTAACCATTACATTATGTGCACAAGTATAACCTCGTCCAGAATAGGCCAGAAACATCACAGTTACTGCCCTTGAAGTGATTACTGCCCTTAAATTCATTACAGTTTTCAACTAGTTGACCACTACATAAAAACAACATGTGAAATGTTATTACAATTTTGTCAGGAACAGATCAGTATTACTACAGTAAAAATCAGGTAAATAGGTCAAACATACGAACAACTTTGTTCTTATCGGATCAGGTCTATAAATTAGCCCGCATCCGTTATAAATAGCCTACATGTTAAATTATCGCATTATTACATCTTCGTATCAAACATGCACGAATAACAGAGAGCAATGACGCTACTTTATTTATATTCAGTGTTTATTCAATCTACTAAACTTGTCATATACAATAAGCTTCACTCATAATCAGAAATCACATAACAATCCACAAAAGTATACATTAGTTAGGATTTTTGTTCGAACTTCCAACCATACCAACTTAGATACGCGTATTCATTTAGATGATGTACTGCGTACATATGCTATTAATACTATGCTTGCACTGTAACTGTGTGTGTGTTTATTGTGATGCTCGTTGCTCGTGTGCGATTGTCGAACCCTCTGTTGAACTTTATAAATGTGTGTATCAGTCATTGTTTCCCAAACTAAGGAGTTTGAATATATATATATTACCTAATGGTTAAGTCTATAGTTTATTGGGAAACACAATAAGCGTATATCCGACAAACTAAAACTATGTTTACAAACACTATATAGTCAGAGTACGTTCAAAATGTTGTTACTTATTAGAAGCGGACACGTGGAGTTAAATCCTGGTCCGGACGATAATAGCATTGGTATAATGCACCTAAACATACGCAGTATTCGAAATAAGTTAGAATTCATAAAAGAAAATTACAGTGACTGATATTATAAGCTTCACAGAAACTCATTTAGATGATACTGTCCCAAACGATAAATTAGGCATAGATAATTATGGTCAGTTTTTTCGTAACGATATCTCGTCTCACTCTGGTGGTATCTTACTTTATGCTTCTCCTAAATTACTTGTTGATAGACTAAATGAATTCGAGATCTTATTACCGGACTCTTTATGGATTAAAGTGAAAAATAAAGGGGATGATTTCATTATATGTGTAATCTATAGAAGGCCCAACTCTAGTGTACAGTTCTGGGATAATCTAAATATTGCCTTGGAAAGAGCTAATGAACAATGTAAACGCATCGTTACACTAGGGGACATAAACGAGGACCAATTAAACCCTAACAATAATAAATTAAAGAATTTAATTCAGTCAAACGGCTTAAGAAATATAATTATTGAACCTACAAGAGTTACGCAACATACAGCGACGTCAATAGATCCAATCATTGTACCAGATGATTTCAATGTACTAAACTCTGGAGTTTTGCCAGTCCCAGAAGAAATCAGTGACAATCGAGCAACTTATGCAATTTTACCATTTAGTTATAACTTAACCAAATGCTATGAACGACACATTTCGTCTTATAAAAGAGCTAACTTTAAACAGTTAAACGATCTGATTACTAATACAAACTGGGATTTTTTAAACAATGTCGATGTAAATGAATGTTGCTTAAAGTTTAACAATACGTTTCTAAGTTATGCAAAAGAGTGCATACCTAACAAATATGTTTTAACTCGGATATTAGAAAACTAATCAAACAGAGAGATAAGATAAGGAAAAAATCTATGCATTCAAACAACACATCCGATTGGAACGAGTTTAAGAAAAAAAGAAGCAAAGTTAATAATTATATTAAACAAGCCAAAACAAATTTCTATAACAACATTGAAGAAACCTTAGTAGACGCGGAGAAAACAAACAAACGTAAATACTGGAAATTAGTAAAGAATTTAGTTTAAAAAAACAAAGGTAGCGACATAGTCCCACCACTTATTACGACTCTCCCTAATGGAGACGTAAACTATGCAGTAACTGAAAAAGAAAAAGCGAACTGCTTGAACTCATATTTTTCAACCATATCAAATGTCGATGACTCAAATGCCACACTTCCGGTTTATGAAAGTAAAACCAATATAAAACTTGAAGATTTTCATATCTCAGAATTAGATATTTTGGACGTTTTAAAAAATATTGATGTAAACAAAGCAAACGGCCCAGATGGTATAAGTCACACAATGTTGAAAGAAACGGCTTCGTCTATTGTCAAACCATTAGCGCTATTATGTTTAATAGGTCATTTCAATAAGGCATATTTCCATCAGTATGGAAAAATGCTAATGTTATCCCACTATTCAAGAAAGGGAGGACTGAAGAACCAAACAATTATAGGCCGATATCACTGTTAAACTGTCGAGGGAAAGTTATGGAAAGAATTATTTATAAACATATCCATAACCACTTACATTTCAAAAAACTTATATTACCTAACCAGTGTGGCTTTAGACCAAATCACTCTAGTGTTTATCAACTTATAGAAATTTCAAATATGCCAGACACTAGATTCAAAACAAAATATGTGTATGATATTCTGCGATATTTCGAAAGCCTTTGACAGGGTTTGGCATAAAGGTCTATTGCTTAAACTTAGGCAAAATGGTATCAATTTCAACCTTCTGAAATGGGTGGAAAATCATTTGACAAACAGAACACAAAAGGTTGTATTGGGTTCTACTACATCTCTTAGTGAGCGCATTCATTCTGGAGTTCCTCAAGGGTCAATACTTGGACCGTTATTTTTTCTAGTATATGTTAATGACATAGCAGACCACTTATTAAGCATAACTAGGTTATTGGCTGATGAAACATCTTTAGCTCAAACGACATCAACAATTGCAGACTTGGAAGGTATACTAAATCACGATCTTTACATGATATCAGAATGGTCAAAAAGATGGTTAGTCACCTTCAATCCTAACAAAACAGAAGTACTTTTCGTTAGTACCAATAGAAATCAAAGCAATCCTGTATTATATTTCGAAGGAACTCGGTTACCTTTTAGTGAAAGCCATAAGCACTTAGGACTAACATTAAGCAATAATGGAAAATGGCACGAGCACGTAGACATTATTTTCAAATCGGCTTCAAAAGTGCTAAATCTAATGAAAGCTTTAAAATTTAAAATCAATAAGGACACCTTAAACCAGATCTATATATCATACATGAGACCTCAATTACAATATGCTGCGGTAGTATGGGACAGTTGCACTGAATTTGAAAAAGATAAATTAGAAAAATTACAGTACGAGGCAGCTCGAGTTGTAACAGGTCTAACACGATCAGTTTCTTTAAATAAATTAAGAGAAGAAATAGGATGGATACCTTTAAAAGACAGAAGAAAAATGTAAAAACTCGTTATAATGTATATATACAAAAATGGCCTATTACCCGAACAGTTTAGTACAATCTTCCCGAGAACAGTCGGCGAAGAAAATCGTTATAATTTAAGAAATGCTGATAATTTTACTGTAATGGCCAGACGTACAGCTTTATTTTCAAACTCTTTTGTACCATCTAGTGTTGGTATATGGAATGCACTACCCGAACACTTAAAACACGCTCCAACATTATCTTGTTTTAAGAATAGACTCAAGTCTTCACTGTTCAAACAAAAAGATGTACCCATGTTTTATCATAAAGGTTCGCGTAGCTTAACTGTTTACCATGCTCGTATAAGAAATGGCTGCAGCAACTTGAACGCAGACTTATATAATAACCATTTAAGGGAAAATGCGAATTGCGATTGTCAAACTGGGATTGAAAACGCTGAACACTACTTTTTTCATTGTCCTTTGTTTCAAAATCAAAGAATAACCCTATTCAGAGAAACACGACGATACCATCCTTTAAATGCGAACACACTGCTAATAGGTAAAGAAAATCTGATTGAAAGTGATAACTTAATTATTTTCAACTCAGTACAGAAATGTATAAAGAATACTAAAAGATTTCAAACCGGCCATTAGTAATCAAACAACAAAACAAGAGTACTCTTTGAATTTATTGAAATACTATATAGAACGTCTATGTTTACAAATTAACGCTTAGTCTGCAAATAGAAAGAGAGGTTCTGGTCGTTCACTAGACACGAGCACCACAGGCACACTTGCATGAGTACGTTGTATAAATGATGATATTGTATTTTTATGTATCTTTGTGTATGTAATTTGCATTTATTCATTTAAATGCGTTGTAAACTAATTGTAGCCATAAACTGAATTTTCGGTAAATACCATGTATTGGGGAGAGCCGTTTCATAATGTGGAAAGCACTTGTGGCTCAAACCAAATTGCTATGTACATTTTGGCAATAAATTATGTTTAAACCATTACACAATGTATCAATCCGGCAATACATAGGTTATTTTAATTTCGGATCAATGCATTATACTTTAGGTAGCAACGTCGGGGTATTCCAAGTATGTACACTAACCAGGTCATTACGTTTGGAATCAGTTTGTTTTATAAATAATCTTTGCTTGCTTTGCGACAATTGTATTGAAGCATTCTGGTATTTATTTCTTAGATTTGTGCTGGCAAAATGGCAACTTCAATAGATGGTACCTTGCATGATAATGTAGTAAAAGACACACTAACAATATGGCAACTTCAATAGATGGTACCTGGCATGATAATGTAGTAAAAGACACACTAACAATATGGCAACTTCAATAGATGGTACCTGGCATGATAATGTAGTAAAAGACACACTAACAATGTGGGCATACGTTACTTGAACATATGATATACAGTCAAACCTGTCTTAAGCAGCCAGTCAAGGGAATTTACTATTATGGCTGCTTAAGGCATATGGCCACTTAATGCAGGTGTGGATCATCTGGATATGAGACGGCCATCAAATAACACTTACATTTAGTTATGTATCATACTTTCCATCATCATCATCATCATAATCGTCATCGTCATCATCATTAACATAATACACCAATATATGTTGCAGCAATAATCATTGTATCAAACTTCTCATCATTCTTGATGAGATCAGACATTTCACAATAAAAATTGATTGATCTATGTAATTACTATTTTGAGTAAAACACTGCTATATTTGATGTTAGACCCATATAATGCTTCCTTTTAATATGTGACAACAAACCTATTATGACACGCCTAGCCATTATTGTTGGTTTATCCGCACTTCTTCACAGACGGATCTGTAGTACAGTGGTTAACACGCTGGACTGGTAATCCAAGGATCGCAGGTTCGATCCCCCGTCTGACCCAAATAAAATTAACAGTCTTTCAGATGGGACGTTAAACCGAGGTCTCGTGTCGGTGTTGTACGCCGTGCACGTAAAAGAACCAGAGGAGGCTCTGGATTGGGTCTCTTTCTGTATCATTGCACTATCCTCCAATATCTAAAATGACTAATCTCTTCAGGAGGCGTCGCTCATATGGGTAACCGGTAGCGACGATAAATAAATGTAAAACACACACACCGCACTTCTGCTTACAAACCAAAACAAACATAATGAATACAAGACGAGGCCGAGGGTCGAGTTGACTAGGATACGTGTTGATCCACGTACACGTATATACACATATGTCAGAGCTGCATGAGGTGTCTCTATGCAATCGGGTGCCTACGACTGTAATTTCCAATACCGATGCGCAAATATAATGTTATTAAGATGAAATCATTTTTTAAGAATGAAGACAAGTAAATGTCAAGTTTTTCGAAATACGATTTGCTCAGGTGCCCATCACCAAAGTACCCGGATATTCGAGTAAAAAGTAATTTCTCCTTTTGCATACAAAAGCATGAACAAAAAGTATGAATACTTTGAACATGTTACTTTATCTGATTCAGACTTTTGAAATAACTTAAGTGACAACAAACTTCTGTGTTTTTACGTTTATTTATCGTCGCTACCGGTTGACCATATGAGCGAAGCCTCCTGAAGAAATTAGTCATTTTAGATGTTTGGAGGATAGTGCAATGATACAGACACATACACATTCCAGAATCTCCTCTGGTTCTTTTACGTGTACAGGGTAAAGCACTGACACGAGATCTCGGTTTAACGTCCCATCCGAAAGACTGTTAATGTTATTATTATCAGACGGGGGATCGAACATGTGATCCCTGGATTACCAGTCCAGTGTAGTGTGTTACCACTGGACTACATATCCGTCTGTACAACACACTTCCAGGTGACCGTTAGTGCAGTTTTTACTGTACCATGTTTTATGAAGGTGCGACTATCTGGACGTAAAACAGTGATTGTATGAGCGTTGAGAAATTAGAAATGCCCTTATATATTCACAAGCATTTAATTAAGGTATGGTCCTAATATTTTGCATATGAGTGTAGCTTATTCGTGGATTAAAGGTCATAGTCAAAGGTTAAATATGTGGGTCAAACGTGTACAATTCAGCATTGTCATTATACTGAACCAGTATCCATTGTTACAATGTTTAATGTACAAGGTCGCATGAGCTCAATACTGACCACAGACATTCTTGCATACATACTATTTATTGAGTTCTTTATGATTTATTGTTAAAAGCTACATTAGGACAGCGTAAATAACCTGTACACGGTGTAGCTATTCATACTGAGTCATAGGCTACTAAACCACCCAAAGCATACATATTCTATATCTTTCTTATATCATGCTAACAGATAAAGGGGGCTAATGTCCTACCTTACATTTCACTTGGGGGGGGGGGGAAATGTCCACCTATCCATTTATTTTGGACTGGGGACAGATGTCCGGGAGGCAAATGTCACGGATTCACATTCGACCGTTCGATACATTACGTGCACGTGCGATGACCTATATATAGTAATTATGTCGATCATGGGAATTCTTTGAGCTAGACACAGAACAATGTACAAACTGTATATCAATATATATACATTCTATCTCACCTCTAACTCGATTGGTGTTGTTTGTCATTGATCTGCTTCAACCCTCATCTATTATTAATCTGTTATCAGTATCATGTATTTGCCTTCTGTCTACCCATCACCTGTATACTATTGGGTTTGACGAAAACTTGCATTTTACGCCTGTTATTATAGTAGATTGGACGTGTTTACACTCAGTCTGGATACACACAATGAACTGTTGGGAATGTAGACGTCACATATATAGGTATGAAGAGATGCTTACAAAGTAAAGTGTTTGTTTATTATAGTGACATATCTTTTTATGAACATCAGTACTTCCCGAATCCTATGCGTGTATGCCAGGCACCAAGCTGGTGTAGGCAATCGGTAACCATTATTTAACTAGCTGGCGGCTCACCAACCGGCCATATCAGAACGAACCACTGATGAGATAGAAACCTTCGACCTCCCGCTCCGTAGGCGGACGCCTAAACC
Source organism: Archivesica marissinica (assembly GCA_014843695.1). NCBI lineage: Eukaryota > Metazoa > Mollusca > Bivalvia > Venerida > Vesicomyidae > Archivesica > Archivesica marissinica. The sequence goes on from CM026387.1 coordinate 52,431,425, forward strand.
ACTAGGCCAGGGAGACGGTATAGCAAGTGTTATTCAAGTATAACAACATGTATCGACAAGTGACATGTTATAAATATATATATATATAATTATGAGTAATTGTAATTATGAGAGAATTAATCTTAATCAGAATATTTCAGTGAAATATATAGCTTTGTAGTATAGATCGCAACTTTTCTTTGGGTGTATATTAAAACATTTTATTTTCATACTGATACATACTAATCATATTCGTTATGATCCTGATCAAAGCTAAGTTAGATTTCAGTTAGTGTGTACTAGTATCAACTGTATGTGACTTTCAGAGTATTCCTTTTATGCTTTCCAATGAATGATAGAGTTTTCTCAGTGAAAGACAACACTATCTTACACCGCTTTGAAACAGTGAACTATGGCATTTTCTCATCCACCGGTTGCGTTTCGTATTCCTGTGCGAACGCGGTTAGATGTACTTTTGTATATTAGCTATTTTCTGACTATCATGAACAGCTAATTATTAAATAATATGTTCTAATGAATTTGTTTTGTCTGTAGTTTGTAATTTTGACAGAAAACAGAAACTAACTTGAACAATATACATGAGCTATTTCTTATTACGAACATTCACACTAACTGAAGTGGTTGTGTTACCAGGCACCAGACAGGGAAGTTAAAATGAATAACATTTGAAAACAAATACTATATTAGCCAAGTCATTGTAAACCATAACAGAAACAGATTTGTGTTTATTAATGTAAGATAGGATTTTATTTCATCACTAATGAACACGCACACGCGCGCACGCGCACGCACACACACATACGTCTTGAATGAATACGTGTAGTCTCCATCTGTTTATTTTTATCCAATATCATTTGAGCACAAATATGTACTAATTAAGATACAACCAAAGGGAAGGCAGTAAGCAGTAATCGTTATTGAATAACACGATTTATCGGACATATTTACCGTTATATCTCACATTTGTGCCTATGCACAGTTATTTGTAGACTAATCTTAGTTAAATTATCTCTAAACGAAATATCGAGCGTTTAATGACTCCAATGACAAATAAGCGTCACATCAGGAGCGTGGATGACCGCTATATGAAATTATTTATTTATTATGAATTATATTATTGTGTGTATAAATTTACACCATTATCGCCAAAACATATGATGGAGCTTTTCGACAAATTGATAACACTTATTCTAAATAATGCATCTTAACAAAGGTAGAACTATCGAACGAGTGCATTTAAACTTTTATATAAGAATATTGGGTGTAAAGATGTGCACTCAAAATAGTTGTGTGGGTGATTTTAATATATTCCTTAATATTATTAAGCAACGTAGTAAAGACAATTATGTACAAGATTGGCATGCTAGTCTAGATCGATTGCTAGTTTTCAACCATATCTCGAGTTAACAAATGTAAAAAAATATATCAAATTGCTTTGTCTAGGTTAAGAATGTCATTACATAGATTATATATTAGTTTATACAAATTTATTTTTTAGCTCGATTGCGAAATAAGTTTTTATAACTTATACTAATCACTCTCAAGACCTCATTCCTGATGGAATCCATCGCCACGAGGGAGAGAGAAGAGGCATGTGGAATTTAAATGCCTTGCCTAAGGACACATTCGTAACGGCTCCAGCGGGGCTCGAACTCCGGGATTATATATTGAATGTGGTAGGTGGGAAAACCCCAAAAGTATACCTTTTATTGAAGATACAAGACTACTCAACCGTACGTGCAACAATACTTCAACTGCCTCAAAATGGCAATACGTTCTTGTCAAAAGGCGCCCTTAATAGCTATAAAATTTATACGTCTTCGAATGAAACATATCACAACGTTATTGCCTGCGTATCCAAATATGAAAATTATACATCTTGTTCGAGATCCACGGGGAATTCAGGTGTCTAAATTTAAAGTAAATGCCAAACCATCTACTGGTTATAACAGGACGGCGCAGACCTATTGCACATCACTGTCCAATGATCTGATTGTTTCAAAACGTATTCTAAGACAGTATCCAGATAGATTGAAAATCATAAGCTATGAAAATATGGCTGAATTTCCTATGGAAACTGCACGCGACCTTGTTGAATTTGCTGGACTAGAGTTTGTCAAATCTATGCAAGTATTTATTGCCAACCAGACGTCGTCATCGCGTGATACTTGTGCACATTGCACAGAAAGAGCAAATTCTAATATAACAGCAAATAAATGGCGATATCACATTGACCCAATAGAGGCAAGCTATGTTTATAATATATGTAATGCTAGCAATAATGTACTAGGTTATCTCCCTTTACAATCGGTCGAGGAACTGAGAGACAACAACACTCGGTCAAGAAATATAGTAGATATGCACAGAGAACTGTTAAGAAATGATTATTTTTAGTACAACCACAACTATGTTAAAGTTGTAATATTAAGTGTTCATAAGAATTAGTCATTATTTTGGAGGGCTGTTCTGGCTACAGATACAGAAAACGCCCTAATTCCAAAAGCAACCAGGGTGGTTCTTTTATATATCCGATGAATCGAATAACACCGACACATATTTTATGGGTTAATATATTAGGAGGTATATATGCTTCTAATGTAATATTGACTGATGTGTGACCAGTAGTGGCTACTGATGATATGCTATAATATGATGGAATTGGGACACTTTTGTTGAGCTGTTTACTGCAGGGTGGGGTGACATATGTGAATATACGTGAGCACCTAGTGTGTGTGTGATTTACGTTTATTTATCGTCGCTACCGGTTGCCCATATGAGCGACGCCTCCTGAAGAGATTAGTCATTTTAGATTTTGGGAGGATAGTGCAATGATACAGACAGAGACCCATCCCAGTGTCTCATCTGGTTCTTTTACGTGCATGGTGTTAAAGCACCGACACGAGACCTCGGTTTAAAGTCCCACCTGAAAGACTGTTAATTTGATTAGGGACAGACGGGGGATCGAACCTGCGAACACCTACATGGTATCATCCACCGTTAATACTATGACACTGTTCACGGTTGACTGAATATGATGTGTACTGTTATTTGGACTATGGACTGATAGTGTTTTTAATACTGTTTTAGCTGAAGATTTGCAAGATTAGCATAGTCTTAGCATTGTATAAATATGGCTATAGTCTCTTCTTGGTCTACAGAGAATGACTATGTACACTGCTGCATGCGTTATATATGTTACTATAAATATTGTAATACCCCAGTATTTGAGATCAACAATCATATATATGTATATGCACATGTCATGTTCAAGTCAAATATACCTTTATTTACGTGTGTCATACAATTTTATCCATGCAATATTGTAATCCACGTTTACTTAAGTTAATCTGATGTGGTAATATTCATGTTATTGCCGTATTTTGTGTGTAAACTGTGTTTAGAAACTCTGCTAACCACTGTGATGTAATGTTGGCAGCCATGTTGGTAAACTTACATCCGGGTCATTTGCATAGTTACAGACGCTCGTTTCTGTTTACTTTTCGAAACGAAAATGTCAGTGAACTTTGACACAATGTCTAGGGGTTTTACCTCACAGAAGAGGAAATTTGAAGTACTAGTCATTGATTTAAAGCCTTCCTTTATTTATTTGAATCATAAATTATTGCAGACCCATTGAACTTTAGGCATTTTCATTGTGTATTGGCCAATGGTCAGCGTTCGTTTTATCAGTACACAATAGGTAGCATTCTTTCCCAATGGGAATTGCACGGTCAGAAGTGCGCGATGCATGCGTTAGACTGTGAATTGCACACTTTAAACTGTGCATATCACAGTGGGCAATCTGGAGGGTATATAAGCTCGATGTTCGCCAATATGAGGGGTTATAGGGGGATATTATAGAATGACATTATAGAAAGGGACTTTATAGACAGACATATTTTATATATACATAGATTGTTAATTTCACCTACTCGATCTGTTTGAATGGTGTGTTTTCTTTATTAATTCGAGTCTAAAATCTACTATATAATTGTAGTAAAGTTATATATTACAGCGGGGTTAAACTATGTATTTTGAAGTTAAATTTAAACGCGTTATAGTCTACAATATAAATAGACAGGTTACTGTTGCTGGATGCACTGAAATTACTCTCAGCTATTTGTTAGGGATTCGATGAATAAAATAACTCTTTTGTCAATTTACAATTATTATAATGACATTAGAATTCGTCTACTTGCAAATACTTCTAAATATTGTACCATAACGCTTATACACTTTATTACACGGAGACCGGAATCTTAGCGATGATTGCAACACAAACATAGTTCAAGCAGTCCAAAACTACATCCGGGAATGTAGACGATTGTATGAGCATCTGTTCACTAAATGTTGCATGCTTGACTCCACCATTGAACTATCCGATTGAATCTATCATAGTCATTGTTCTGCCATTTCCTCATTTCCTCTTTCTTCTGAGTCAATCTCAACCTTCCATATTAGTTACTATATGTACTTGTTTCACCTTAATAATCTCTTAATCTTATTTATATTCTAATTTACAGTTCATGATTAAAACGTTTACCCTACCATTATTTCAAATTAATAGTTTAGAAAATAGTACAACACTGTCATATCGTAATTGCATTAAGTATCTTGCCACAGGAGAAGACCTCTATAAGCTATACTAGCTTTCGGTTCTAATCCCTTTTCATTCATGTATCTAAATTTTGTATATTTATATATGTATGTATGGTTTGAAATAAACTATGTTTAAACTATATATTTATATATGCTGTATGGTTTGAAATAAACTATGTTTAACCCATTCAACACCAAGTAACTCACATGGACTGGTCCATGATATTCATAAACCAATAAATGAATCAGAAAATCACATTTGGACCAGTTCATTTATCAAAATGGGTAATTTTGTCTAAAAATAGTCATATCACTGGCAAAAAGTGCAGATCCTGATGAGACGGCTCGTCACGAGCCGGCTCATCTGGATCTACACTTTTTGTAAGCCTATTTAGAGGTATGTGGTGTTGAAAGGGTTAAACGAATGCAGTAGAAATTACTAGTTAGATCAAACAATGAGTGGTTCCATCCATTGTTTACTGGAGCATCTGATGGAATGTCCAAGCTTGCTTCTCTATAAAAGATGAAATAAAATTAGATTAGATTACGCTCGGCCATATGGTTCGCCGGAGGCGAGGGTATATAAGCTCAATCATCATCAGATTAGGGGGACTTCACTTTTACTCTTACACTAAGACAGAGTTTTATTATTGGGTGGATTATATTAACAATTTGATGTAAATAAATAAATGTTTTCGGGTGGATTTGGAACATTTACTAAACACCAAATACTATACGATTACGGTACAATATAACTTGTGGAATTATAGTAGCTGAGGAGATCTGGTAGTTCACTTTTCTAACCCCCCACGCATGGCCATTATAGCTCAATTATTGACTGTTAGCCATTAACAGAGAAGAAGAACTTGTTTTCATTAGTTTATTCTCAAAATAAAATAAAAAACACCGACTTAATCCATGACGGTGTGTATCAAATAAATTCAAAATAAATTAATCCGCATTCAGCAGCTCTGCAGGGGATAAATACATACACTTCACAAACTGGTGAAGTCGCTGTTTTTTTACCTTTTGGAATACATTAAGATCCGCCTATATGAGCACATGAGCAATGGTTTAGCAAAATATAGATTTTAACTAGGGAATGTTCAGTTCTGTCAATGCTAGGTAATAGAATGTGCATCAAATGTTACTACTTGGATTAAATATGAATACAGAACCAGTGAAAAGGTTGGTCGTTTTCAAAATCATATCTTCCGGATTTCTTCAAATCACTTGTCCACCCCAGCGCTGCAAGTTCGAATCCCACTGTGGGTATCGAATTATTTCATGTGAGGAAGCTATCAGCGGAAGTGCGGGAAGGTCGGTGGTTCTACCTGGGTACCCGTCCGTGCCTGAAATACCGCTCTGATAGGCAACCGGGGTCTTCCTCCACACATAATTGCTGGAGAGTCAACATATGACCTAAACCCCAGAAACAACAAACAAGAACCTGTTTTATTTTTACTGAAGAAACAGATTATTGCGATTTCGTTTCAGAAATGTAGTTTAGTTTTTAGTTTATACACATTTATTTTAGCTCGATTGCGAAACAAGTTCTTACAACTTATATTAATCACTCTCGAGACCTTAATCCCGATGGAATCCATCGCCACGAGAGAGAAGAGGCAACGTGGAAATAAATTAAATGCCTTGCCTAAGGGCACAATCGTAACGGCTCTAGCGGGGCTCGAACTCCGGACCTTTCTCACCTGAAGCGAACACGCACCCACTGCGCTATCACGACTTCCACTTCACGACTTTCAGACATGTACTGATAATAGATGTTTTGTTTGAACTAAGTTTGGGAAAATGTCACATAGTGACACGTGACACATATAACACTTGACACCCATAACATGTGACACCTGGGGCTCGTGAAATCGTAATAGTGGTAGTCTCGACAACAAGCCAGTACTCTATGTTGTGATTATAGTTTTATTATACACTATCTATACACATACATTCTGTGACAGGGGCCACAGACGGATCTGTAGTCTAGTGGTAACACGCTGGACTGGTAAACCAGGAATCGCAGGTTCGATCCCCCGTCTGACCCTAATAAAATTAACAGTCTTTCAGATGGGACGTTAAACCGAGGTCTCGTGTCGGTGCTTTACACCGTGCACGTAAAAGAACCAGATGAGACTCTGGAATGGGTCTCTGTCTGTATCATTGCACTATCCTCCAAAATCTAAAATGACTAATATCTTCAGGAGGCGTCGCTCATATGGGCAACC
>CM026387.1:52440760-52491089 GCA_014843695.1 Archivesica marissinica
GGGAGAGACGTCATATGATATACGATTGAGCTTATATGTATATAATATCTCACCCAGTCAATAGCTTTGCAATACTAAACCTGTCATCGAGTTGATTGTACTTTCTCAGCCTTTAATATAATTATATGCAATCGTTATGGGATTGTTGCTCTAATACAGTGTTCATTGTCGTCAGATTTGTTATCGCTAGGCGACGTGGCCATAGCGAAGTGGTTGTTCCAAATATGACTTATGCATAAGGTGTCCTTTGTTTATTTACAGAATATGTGGCAGAAAATGCAATAACCACGCGAGAAAAGCGGAAACGTGTGCGATGTCAGCCAGAAGCGTATACCGTTCTATTGGTGTTGCTATGGTGCTAGGTGGTGTTCTTTATCTCTACCTATCCACGCATATGAACACAGACGTAAATTATATTGGAGGTTTGTATATTTACACGTTCACGCATAATTAACGTTACTACGAGGAAAGCCTGACGGTGTCGAACGACCAGGGTTTGAACGCATGTTTATAACATGTGCATGGAAAACAAAATTTAACTTAAAATCAAATATCCCAATCTACAATACGATGTCAGTCATTTTTGTTGGTAAGTTATTGTGAGCAATTTTCACAGTTGCTGTCAATTACGCTGTGTCACTGGTTTGGACTGGTTTAGTTCGATTTAATGCTTTCAATGTTCTTTCGGTGAAATATACATTCGATCATAAACTGAAACAAACAAATATCCTCGCGATTGTATCACGTGGATGTATTCGTATTCATTCTATGTTATATATTAGTAATTGACCTTTCTGCCGATTTTGATTGACAGCTGGCGTTAGCCAATTGCATCGCACCATTCGCGCACACCCCCGGCAACGGCTTATCGCCGCCATCTTGTTAGACAAACAATGCATATTAGACAAACTAGTAACGAGTAGAAAAATTTGAAAAGGCGTGAATTTGATCGAAAATACGGGTTTAAAATTGTTTTAATGATGTTGAAAATGTGTAGCTTTGGTGTGTGGGTTAGTTATAGTACAAAATTAGTCGATATCCTGGTGATCGACGTTAAATTCAACCCATTTCAAAATCCTTGGACAAATCTAAAAGTGTGTATATGAACCACAAAATACCAGACAGCTGCTTTAAAAACAATGCATCTATAAAAACACCGACTGACCCCATATAGTCATTCTTTTCTAGCAAACACAGCAATCAAATTTAAGCGTGTCACACTGTTTATTGGGAGTAATCAACAACTTATCCGGTACATCACAGAGACCGCCGACTTTATAATATCCCAATAATCCCTACTGCTATTATCAAGATCAAAGTATTGCACAACGGAATTTAGCACTGATTGTGCTAATTGGTCAATTATAAAATGTGTGCACATAATTATAGCATTTATTACTACACCGAGTCATTGTTTTATCGTTCTCTCAGACAAACGAGTTATTTAGTAAAGTTTTAATCAAATCTGATGAGTGATCGTGATCTGAAATTATGTTTTGAAAAATAATTACAAATTAATTAATGCTGTCTGTCATTGACAATGGTGAAAAGATGTAGTTACAGTCTGTGTGACAGTGATAGTAGATATCCAGATCGATTGATAGGTGACGTTAAATTCGTGCCATTTCCAAAACCTAAGACAAATCTTGAAACATGTCTAAGGTGAATTAAGTTGTGTGGACGACCAGCTGAATACATCCAACATTAATGCAAACAGATATATGTGCACAAAAGTAAGTTGAAATTAATTTATTTATGCATAATAAAATATTTCGAAAAAATATATTCTGCATTTATAGATTTACTGTTCACAAGAGATATGTGAGTATAGTGGTGATTCAAATTATACACGTGGTTCATACATATTGTCGTGGATGGTGGACTAGGGATCAGATAGTAGTAATAGTACCCATGCATGTGCAGAGCTGTGGGATTCCCATATTAGCTCAGTGAACGTACTGGTGTTTAGTTTGTGGGCCTAATGTTCGAGTCTTCTAGGAGGCATAGGGTCGAGTCTCTCAATACGGTGGCATATTTCATTTCTTTTGATGTCAAAGTTGACACGATATGGTTGTTCACTCTTCCGTTGACTGCGAAAGCATTTTCCACGAACACTTAACACGTCCTCATCCATTAAATATATCTGTACTTTAGAGAAATGACGTTCACTGAAAAACTTAAACCATTGCTGTCTTGCTTTCAACGAGATATTCTTATCTGGGTGAAATAAAACCGAGAAATTCGACGGAATTTTATCTAGATTAACTCGATGCAGGACTGCGTTAGACGCCATTTTGTTAGATAGCTTGTCTCGCGTGGTTACAGCGAGCACCGGTAACTATGGGGGGCGTGCCTAAGAGCATTTGCAGAAAGGTCAATTGATTATGACTTCAATCCTATTACCTATTATTAGACAACGACTAAGTCACATGGTCCAATGAAAAAGCCCCATTTCTCGCTTCTAAAGACGCGACCTACTTATGTACGTTGTCTAAGTCAGATTGATCAACTTATTGACTCGTCTTAACGAACTATACATAACATATATTTCGTTAAGACGAATTCGTTATCTATCCTATACATGTTCATATTATTGTCAGTCACATATGGACCATGTATTTAGGAAAGCAGCATTTAATAGATTTAAGCTCAATATAATATTTGAGCGTGTCACTTGCCGGCGGAGGAATAAAAATGTCGGCTGTATCTCCCTGCAGATGATGCACCCCGCCCGGTTGGTGTTGACGGCGTCCCTTAAGCCCGAGAATAGTGTCCTGGTTGTTGAGGGGGCTGTGCAATTCACAACACACTACTTGTGACTCTCGGTGTAGACGTGTTGAATACCCTCGGCTATTCTCACAGATTTTAACTTCGTGCAAAATACGCCACCTATCGGCGTTAAACCACCTTTCGGCGTTTACCTAGCACGGGAAATTAATGTCCATCTAATTCTCTTCATCAAACGACAGCAATAATATTTCATGTTTTACTTTTTCCAAACGTTCTATAGCAACCTTGAACAGCAATTTACATATTACACATTTAAAAACTATGTCACAAATAATTACAGGTTTGTTTCAATTTGCTGTCCTAGAAGGCGGTGGCTCAGGGCTAATGTATATTGCTTGAGTAACATTGACTCGTGCGAGCTGGATATTCCGCTCCGTTTACGTATCCCTCTGTTCCTCTGTTGGACTCCATGTTGGATGGGGGTTGAAGTGACGAATAGATTTAAGCTTAATAATATGGATAAATCAAATAAAAAACGTAATAACGACTCTGATTGTGATGATATGGGTGGTGGTGGTGGTGGGGGGGGGGGGGTGAAAGCCCATATAATCAATCATTAAATGCCTACATACGCCAGATATTTGATTATTGAATATATTATTGTTGGATCTAAGATGTCCAACATGATTCATTTTATTATTACAGGTGTCCCAAAATCGGATGAGAATTAGTTAAGGGGCAGACTACCTAATTAATAAATCCCATGGCCTTATGATGAAGACAATGTGCCACCTATCTTTACATGTTGTATAGGCCCCAAGTAACATATACAGATGCGGCCGAAGACGGCCATCTTGTTTTTCAAAATGGCGTCCATTTTGGCAATACATTTCCAATATTTTTCAAAGAAGGCTTTCCCATTGTGATTTTATTAGCACATAAACAAATGATTTAGGCTTAGCATATTAGTTATGTCATGTAGACATACACTTGCACTGATAACGATGATTTCAAAATGGCCACCAACATTCTAAAATGGCGCCAAACAATCTATTTATTCTAGTGCGGGGCATAGCATGTAGTAATATTACTGATATGCACTCAGGTTTGGCATTTTTCTTATTTGTAGTGCAGTTGTTTATAAATAGGTGCGGTCTAATTATATATGTGTAGCATATCCCTCTGTCAAACCTACATGAAGATTGCGAACATATTTGTATTCGTAATTGTGTTCCAAACATATCATGTAAACGTTCCAAGGTAAAGCACATACATAATAGATTTTATACTAAACCAGCATTAGGGAGACAAATACAGAATGTATTTTATACTAAACCAGCATTAGGGAGACAAATACAGAATGTATTTTATACTAAACCAGCATTAGGCAGACACATACAGAATGTATTTATACTAAACCAATATTAGACTGACATATCCACAATGTATTTGATACTAAACCAGCATTAGGTAGACACACACAGAATGAATTTTATACTAAACCAGCATTAGGCAGACACATCCAGAATGTATTTTAAACTAAACCAACATTAGACAGACACATCCAGAATATATTTTATATTAAACCAGCATTATATACTAAAACAGCATTAGGCAGACACATCCAGAATGTATCTTAAACTAAACCAGCATTCAAGCATTAGGCAGCCACATACAGAATATATTTTATATTAAACCAGCATTATATACTAAAACAGCATTAGGCAGACTAATGTACAAAGTATTTGTTTTAACTTCAAGTTACCCAGAATCAATTACTGAACCTCGGATTAAATAGCTTAACAAAATTGGCAAGCACACGTAGCGATCCTATTTTCGTTTCATTACATTCCCACTAATGAGTTATCATTGGAGACAAAATAGTGCAGCTACCAGTAGTTAATTAATTACCCACCAACTAATAAGCAGTTATATTTAATATATGCATATTTCCCACATTTAAACAATATTGTCACGATGTGTTTTGATATTTTCCATATGTGAGAAAAATAACATTCTATGTACGAACCGAACTGGCTGGTTTAGTGTTAGGTCCATCCCAAGTTTTAGTAACCACACAGTAGCGACCTAGCTAATGCTAAGGCAATTCATTCAATGTTAAACTGATAACCATATTCAGCCTTGCTAGACATACATATCATAAGCGTGCAGGCATGTGATCAACGCTTATTTGTGTTCCCCAGAATTTAGTAAATCTACAAATGAGAAACGAAAACTAAAGCAGCTCTCGTCTCTTGTATTTCTATAATAATAAACTTTCATTTCAGATGCAACTGTCTTCCAACCTATCCCAGCAGAAGCTATTACAGAAATACATAAAAACACTTTACTCGATACAAAGTTTGAGAATGAAAATGTACAGACAAGAAATGTGACCATAGGAAACAGTGAGCAAAAGCAAATACGAACCAATCATGCGGCAGCAAACAATAAAATAACCGTTATCTCTCCTGTCAATGTGAACACAGTCTACAGCGTAGACGGAGAGCTGCATTCTAAAACTCAGTTACAGACTGTCGGTCCTAATACCGGCGGTAAGGATGTAACTGTATTAAGTAACAAGACGATAGTGATAATAGTGGCGTATATGAGAACCGGATCCACACTGACAGGTTCGTTATTCCAGGAGTATCCCGGTACCTTCTACCTGTTTGAACCAATACGATATTTAAATGATGTATTCGGAAATTTAGCGAGGAGCAATGACACTTATATCACACTGAACTATGCTCATGGAAAACACAAGTAAGTTTATATAATGTTGATAATACTGGCTTTAATTCATTAACCTAGAGTGTTTATATCCATGTTGAAGCATCTTAGATTCTTAGTTTATACAAATTAATTTTAGCTCGATTGCGAAACAAGTTCATTCAACTTATATTAATCACTCTCCAGACATCGTTCCTGATGGAATACATCGCCATGAAGGAGAGTGAAGAGGCAATGTGGAATTTAAATGCCTTGCCTAATGGCACACTCGTAGCGGCTCCAGCGTGGTTCGAACTCCGGACCTTTCGCCCCTGAAGCGGACGCGCATCCACTGAGCTATCACGACTTAATATTGTTCTATATTTCTCTATATTACTTAATATAAGGACTTTCTTCAAGCACCAACGTAATATTTCAGCATAATCGTTTGTCAATTGCAGAGGCCTCCGTTGCCGAGTGGTTACGGTCGTTGCCTTTAAATCACTTACCCATCACCTTTGTGGGTGTTCGAATCTCACTGGGTATGTTGAATTATTTCATGTGAGTAAGCTATCCTGTTGGTTTGAGGTAGGTCGATGGTTCGACCCGGGTACCCGTCCTTACCTGCAATACTGCTCAGAGGGTCACCCGGGATCTTACTCCATCAATAATACCGGGAGACTCAGCGCATGACCTAATCTGTTGATGCAACTTTGAACCCAAAAACGAAACAGCAGCTTGTGAAGTATTTATTATGTATACATGCTTTTCTCATATGTTGATTTGTAGTGGTCCATGCACGTAATTGTGTACCACCACACATGTTGTGCTGGCGATGAACATTTATAGTTATGCCAAATAAGCTTTGAAAATGAATTTAATATTATTGTTGTTGTTGTCATAAGCACATGTTAATAGATTATTCACCCACATGAACAAATATTATAGTAAACTTATCAAATATCTTTCATCTTAAAATTACCAATTTATCTTATAAACTTATATTATGAATCTATTTTAAGCTGATGTATTGTTTGTTTGTTAAACAAGAACATACTCTTATACATGATGACATAATAGTGTCCGACAACAAACTATCATAGGCAAGGCTCAGTTAGTAAGAAATTACGAAGTTACGAGAATGATATACAAAACTATTAATTTCCAAGAAACACAAAAGTGTTACAATACCATCTCGTGTGCGCAGGTCCTTGCGATATGATACTGCCGAAGTGATTGGCTTTGGCAAATAGTGGCAAGTTGGATCTGCAATTCCATTGCGAACAGTAATTTATGGCGATGTTCCATTTTGGGTCGAAGGGTATCTAGAATTCAACCAACTTTTATAGGGCAAACTCAATTGTATTATGTAGAATACAACCAACTTTTATATGGCAAACTCAATTGTATTATTTAGAATACAACCAACTTTTATATGGCAAACTCAATTGTATTATTTAGAATACAACCAACTTTTATAGGGCAAACTCAATTGTATTATTTAGAATACAACCAACTTTTATATGGCAAACTCAATTGTATTATGTAGAATACAACCAACTTTTATAGGGCAAACTCAATTGTATTATGTAGAATACAACCAACTGTCATATTGCAAACTCAAATTTATTATCTGGAATACAAACAACTGTCATATGGCATGCTCAAAGTTATTATCTGGAATACAACCAACTTTCATATTGCAAGCTCAATTGTAGTATCTAGAATACAGCCAACTAGCATATGGCAAACTCGTACCATTCATAAATTAAAGGTCCACATATATTTGAAGTTCTATGTTTGTCAGTAGATCAGATTCAGTTCAAAGGTTTTACGAAAATGTCCCACTTACTATACCAGACACATCGTTCGTGACCATAACCAGTATTTTAACTAATTAGCATAAACCTACATTAATTATTCTAATCAAGTACACAAGCATGGGCTGTAACTCTGGAACCTAGTATCCAAGTTAGCAAAGTAAGACATGTATGTATCGCTCAGACAATAGTAATTTATATAAATATGAAATGAGTACATACACAATATGTGCAATACAAGAATAATATTTAATATAATTTAAAACAATAATGATGTTAAATACACATATGCGTGTAGTGTGTGTGTGTTTGTTTATTATAGTGTCACACACTATTTAAAGGGCCAGCCATTTCTGACTTATGAGACACCTCTTTTTCATGAACATCAGTACTTCCCGAATCCTATACTTGTATACCAGGCGTCAGGCTGGTAGGCAATTGGTAACCATTATTTAACCAGCTGGCGGCTCACCAACCGGCCATATCAGAACGAACCCCTGACGAGATTCGAACTTTCGACCTCCCGCTCCGTAGGCGGACGCCTTATCCACTAGGCCACGGAGACGGTAGTGTATGTCGTACATGTATAATGCATTTATTTTCCTCACTCTTAACATGTTTACTTTATTTGCAGAAACTACATGGCTTCTGAAAACACGACAGTAACGTTGGATGAAATTAACAACTGGCTAACGTGCAAGCTAGACGCTGTCAGTCTACCAAGCTTAAATGACGTGTTTCATAAACATTACACAAAAATTATGAAAACATTCTATAATTGCAAAAGACGACCATTGTCAAGTTATGCTATAAATAACACTGTGAGAAACAGGTCAGAAAACGCAGACAACTGTCTCAAAATGGCCATAAGTGCTTGTCAAAAGGCGCCCTTAATAACTATAAAATTTATACGTCTTCGAATGAAACATATCACAAAGTTATTGCCTGCGTATCCAAATATGAAAATTATACATCTTGTTCGAGATCCTAGGGGACTTCTCAAGTCTAGGTTGGCCATCAAAGCCGTCTCATTACAATATATTGGGAATGAATATTGCACACCACTATCCAATGATCTGATTGTTTCAAAACGCATTCTAAGACAATATCCAGATAGATTAAAAATCATAAACTATGAAAATATGGCTGAACATCCTTTGGAAACTGCACGCGAACTAGTTGAATTTGCTGGACTAGAGTTTGTCAAATCTCTGCAAGTATATATTGGCAGTCAGACGTCGTCATCACGTGATACTTGTGCATATTGCACACAAAGAGCAAATTCTAATAAAACAGCAAATAAATGGCGACAGACGCTTGACCCGACACATGCACGTTTTATTTATAATGCATGTACACATAGCAACAACGTGCTAGGTTATTTACCTTTATTATCAACGGAACAGAGAAACACAACCAATCTGTCAAGAAATATATTAGATGTACACAGAGAACTTTTAAACAATGATTATGTTTAGTAAAAGTACAACTATTGTAAAGTTGTAATATTAACGATTTATGTTTTGTCACCTCTGGTTGATGTCTGGGCAACACCAAGAAGAATTAGTCGTTATGTTGGAGAGCAGTGCAGGATACGGGTACACAAGTAATCCTGATTCCAGTTTCAATGTTTTTTATCATACCCGGTGATACATTTGATTGGTTAAATAATTGGTTTAGCACGTAACTTTGCCTGTTGTTGTTGTTGTTGTATTCAGTGTAATACAGTCATGTCATAAATTCGTATATGTCAACAACTTTAATAACACCTGGGATAATTCTGATTGGTCACGGCACGACATTGACAGCTTGTAATACACATTCGAAAGATACATGTTTTTGTGTTCATGCATTATTGATTGATAATCAACTGTTTAAATCAATAAAATGCTCAATATGCACTAGGGGAATCAGTGATTAAATTAGTGTGCCTATTATTTGCGTGCAGTTCTTTGACTATCAGAGCATATTTACTACGGCGTACGGATACAGCTTAATGTAATAAGTTATCGAACTTGCAAACAAAATGGACTCACGTTTGCAGTCGATCACAAAGCACAATCCACAAAGAAATAACACATGTTAGAATTGATATATCAACCCTGAAAATCGCCAATCACGATATGAACAACACAATAAATGATATTGAAAATTCGTGCAAGTCAATGAGTGACCTATATGATGATTTCCAATCACATAAATACAAGTATTCCTCATCAATCAGTGTTCGGAATTTCCATGCAACATGTAAATCTGCAAAGTAATTTCCTTAAGTAATGTGAGTTGCAGTCACAACATTATGAATTACAAACTAAAGTGTTAAACCTGCAGTGCAATACTATACGTGTGTCTTCACGTGATGTAAGCGGTAATGGTCGCTTTTTTTGAGCTGGTGAAAATCAATGTGACAAATGGAAATAGTGAGCGTATAATAATACAAATATTTATTAAATTGGATATATTATTTAGTATAAACATGTTCTACAATGACTGGTGGAAATAAAAAACGTAAAGATCGGAATAGTAGTGGTAATGAAAGTGATAAACATAACAGCACCAAACTTTTCAAACAAAGAGGCGCGTCGGAGGAGAAAGAGCAACAAGTTGTAGTAAGTGAAATACTGAGCCAAACTAACTCCATTTTGTATGATAATGATAAAGCAGACAGTGATTGTGTATTTAAACTAAATGATATAGTGATTATACCACCAAAATCAAAACCAGACACTATGGCAGAGGGTAGTACCAGGATGCAGGAGACAACGAACGCTGATTTATTGGTTTATTTAAAGAGAATAGAGGGGAGACTAGGGAATGTAGAGAAAAGGCTAGAAACATTAGATCTTCTGGAGCAGAAAGTGGAGTCATTCGACCAGGAATTTAAAAAGTTATGGATTTCCATGGAAAACAGGTCTAAAAGGGTCGAAGAGAGAGTTACTACGGTGGAAGAGAAGGCGGAGAGCATTGACTTTGAAGTGAGTACGAATTCCAGCAAAATTATTTCACTACAGAAAGAAAATGTTGAGTTAAAAGATAACGTTGTGTATTTGCAATCGCAATCAATGAGAAATACTTTGATATTCACAAACATACAGGAGGCCAAGGCTGGGGTAACGGAGGACATTGAGGCCAAACTGAGGACAAATATGATTGATAATATGAACATTGCAAAGGATTTAGCGGACAGCATTGGATTAGAACGTGTTCATAGGATGGGGCAGGTTTATAGAGACAAGAACAGAAATGTAGTGGCAAAATTTACATTATTTAAAGATAGAGAAATGGTTCGCAGAAAGTGGAAAGAACTGGAGGGTACACTATTTGCAGTGTTTGAACAATTCCCAAGGGAGATAATCGAGAAGCGGAGGAAGTTACAACCGAAGGTAAAAAGCCACAGAGAGAAAGGGGACAGGGCGTGGATCGCGTACGATACGCTGTACGTGAACGGTAAACCGGTTCGAGACTAGGAGCACGCAGGGGGTGAACTTCACATCCTATCCTGGAACATTAATGGATTTACCCGTAGTAAGAGAGACAGTGATGACTTTTTAAATTTACTATGTAACAATGATATATGTTTCCTTTATGAATCATGGACAAATTCTTGTAGCGATATTTCCGTAAGCGGGTATGTTTCTCATAATTTTTATAGGAAATTCCAGCATCGTAATGCTCGACGTTGTAGCGGTGGGGTTATTTTATATTATAAGGACACACTGAAAGATGGTATTGAAATTGTTAAAAATTATTCTGATACTATTATCTGGATAAAACTTGATCGAAACTTTTTCCATTTAAATGACGATGTCTATATATGTGGTACTTATATCTGGTGTGAAGATTCCCCTGCCTATAATACTGTTAATGTCGATCTATTCGAGAATTTAGAAGAAGATACTATATCATTTAGTAACTTGGGATCTGTATATGTCACAGGCGATTGTAATAGTAGAATAGGAAATAAGTGTGATTATATTACACATGACCGAACCAACAGTTATACGGACGATACAGATTATATCCCCGAGTCTCCGTTGACAATGTTAGTAATAGTCACGGTATTAAATTGCTTGATCTTTGTAAATCTTCTACACTGAGAATTGTTAACGGTCGGATTGGAAACACTGATTGTCATACATTTGTGTCAAAAAATGGAACATCTGTCATTGATTATTTACTCACTAAAGAATGTAATTTTTCACAGATCAGTAATTTTACACTAGATTCTGTCAATGAGTGGAGTGACCATACACCGTTACGATTTGCACTATTTTGTAATAATATTTCACCTGCGTGTGAAAATGTAAGTGACGTTATATTTAAGTGGAACCCTATACATAAAGACCTGTTCCGTGCACGATTAATCACGAAATTGCCCGATTTAAATAATTTAGTTGAAAATATTAATATATCTGATAGATCATGTATTAATAATGTTATAAATGATTTTACCGATATTATAAGAAATGTTGCAGACCCTCTGTTTAAAAAAACATGTAATAGCAGTTATATACCTAGCTTTACAGATAAATATGTTGTTAAGGATGCCGAGTGGTTTGACAGAGAGTGTGTTGATGCAAAGAAGTTATATTTAGACGCATTAAAATTATATAACATTTGTAAAACAGATACAAGTAGAATACACTTTTGCAAATGTAAGCACGACTACAAAACCATTGTACGTAAGAAAAAGAAATTGAGTGAAATTAAGAAGTTAGCTGATATTGAAAGGCTAAATTCTTCAAAACCGAAAGAATTTTGGAAATATTTTAAGAAAAACAAACGAAAAGCTAATTCCAACATATCTGTAGATGATTTTAAAAAATATTTTGCAAATCTGAGCAACGATATAGGCAATTGTTTTAATGTAGATGCTGAGGAGTTTTGTACCGAAAACAATTTTAATGACAATAATTGTTCATTCGAAGAATTAGACCAGACGCATAGCCACAACACCCCCCCACACCCCCCCCCACCCCACCACCAACCCCACGGCCCCCACCCCCCGCCCCCACCAGGAACCCCCACCCCCCTCCCACCCCCGCCCCCCACCCCGCGCCCCCCCCCCCACACCCCCCCCCCCCCCCCCCACCCCCAACCCCCCCACACCCCGCCCCCCCCTCTCTTCTCCTTTCCAATCCCCCCCCCTCCCCTCCCCCCCTCCGCCCCCTCTCACTTCCCACCCCCCCCCCCCCCCGCCCTTGCCGCCCCCCCCCCCTCCCCCTCCCTTTCTCCCCCCCAGCCCCCCCCCCCCCCGTCTCCGCCCGGTTTACCCCCACCTCTCTCCCTTCTGTCGCTCCTCCCCCCGTCTCTCCCCCCCCCCCCCCCCCCCCCCCCCCCCCCCCCCCCCCCCCCCCCCCCCCCCCCCCCCACCCCCCCCCCCCCCCCCCCCCCCCCCCCCCCCCCCCCCCCCCCCCCCCCCCCCCCCCCCCCCCCCCCCACCCCCCCCCCCCCCCCCCCCCCCCCCCCCCCCCCCCCCCCCCCCCCCCCCCCCCCCCCCCCCCCCACCCCCCCCCCCCCCCCCCCCCCCCCCCCCCCCCCCCCCCCCCCCCCCCCCCCCCCCCCCCCCCCACCCCCCCCCCCCCCCCCCCCCCCCCCCCCCCCCCCCCCCCCCCCCCCCCCCCCCCCCCCCCCACCCCCCCCCCCCCCCCCCCCCCCCCCCCCCCCCCCCCCCCCCCCCCCCCCCCCCCCCACCCCCCCCCCCCCCCCCCCCCCCATATATTAACGACCCCCTCCCCCCCCCACACCACCCCCCACCCCAACCAACCAACAACCACAACACCCCCCCCCCCCACACACCCACCCCCCACTCCACCCCACACACAACCAACCCCCCACACCCACCACAGCCGCTAATCGTTAGGCGGAATTGTCTGCTGTTAAATTATTAAAGGCTGGTAAAGCTCTAGGTACTGACTGTTTAATGAATGAATATTTTATTGAATGTATCGATATTATATCTGCCCATGTATGCGACATTTTTAATTCTATATTAAATTCGGGTTATTTTCCGGATAAGTGGACAGAGGGTGTTATTATACCTGTACACAAAAAAGGTGAAATTAGTGACGTAAATAATTATCGTGGAATTACTCTCGTTAGCTGCTTATCTAAATTGTTTACTACCATACTTAATAAGCGGATAAAATCATTTTGTGAACAAAACCATATTATTTCGGACGCACAGTTCGGCTTTCGTAAAGGACGTTCTACTGTTGATGCTGTATTTGTTTTAATGTCATTAATACAAAAATATATTAATGAAAACAAAAGGCTGTACGTTGTGTTTGTTGATATGATGAAATGTTTTGACAGCATATATAGAAATGCCTTATGGCTTAAGCTATATAAAATTGGTATACAAGGTAAATTACTTCGTATTATTAGAGATATGTACCAAAAGGTGAAATCATGTGTCAAAGCATGTAGTACGTATTCTGATTATTTCCAATATGCTATAGGATTAAGACAAGGGGAGGTAATTTCTCCTGTGCTATTTTCTCTCTTTGTTGAAGATTTGGAACTTTATTTACAAAATGATGTCACGTCAGGAATACATATTGATGATATAGTCCTAATATTACTATTATTTGCTGATGATATGGCCATATTAGCTAAAACACCTGAGGAATTGCAACATCATTTAAATCTCCTGAAAACTTATTGTGATACATGGGGGCTAAAGGTTAACAACTCCAAAACTAAAATTGTCGTTTTTCGCAAAAGAGGCGGCTTGTTGCCAAATGAAGTTTGGAGCTACAATGGCCATAACATCGAAGTTATCAATGACTTTAATTATTTGGGAACTGTATTCAATTATACTGGCAATTTTGCTTTGAATCAAGAACATTTGCATGGTAAAGCTTTAAAAGCTCTTAACACACTATTATTTAATTGCAAAAAGTTTGATTTAAAACCGAAAATATTATGCCAGTTATTTGATGCATTTGTTGGATCTATACTGAATTACGCAGCAGAGATATGGGGCTATACCAAATCCAAGGACATCGAAAGAATTCATTTGAAGTTCTGTAAACGTATATTGAATGTTAGATTAAATACATGTACAGCCGGAGTATATGGCGAACTCGGTCGTTATCCTTTGTATATTTCGCGCTATGTTAAAATAATAAAATATTAGTGTAAAATTAAAGATTCGAACAATATTTTAATCAGAATATTGTACCACCAAGGATTATATGACTGTAATAGAGGTTGTAAAAACTGGGTGTACAAAGTCTCTGCTGAACAACTATGGATTTCCCAATGTGTCTTGTAATAATAGTGATATTGATATGAAGGCATTTTGTTATATATTCAAACATCGAGTCATTGATGCGTTCACCCAGGAATGGTTTGGGACTTTAGATAGAAGTTCAGTCCTTGATAATTATAGATTGCTTAAAAATACTCTCTGTTATGAGAGATACCTCGACGTTGTGCCACGAAACCTTAGTTGTTTATTAGTAGATTGAGATTATCTGTTCATCCTTTAAGAATCCAAACTGGCCGATACGCAATAAATAGAATACCGAGAGATCAAAGACACTGTAACTGCTGTAATACATTAGACATAGAAGACGAATATCATTTTATATGTATATGTTCATGCTTTAGCAATATACGTAAACAGTACTTACATAAATATTACCATTCTAAACCATCGATGTATAAGTATTTAGAATTGATAAAGTCAACTGATAAAAAATGTATATGTAACTTGTCCAAATATGTTAAAGAAGCAATATCCATAAGAAACACGTTGTTGAATAACCAAACTCTTATTTAGTATACTATATGTTCACCCTCTTTACCGTAAATTGTAATCAGTAATATACTGATTAACTTTCTTATTAGAATGATAGAAATTATATTAATATTATTGTACTATTAACTATTGTTATACACCATCCTTACATCACATGACAATAACTATGCATAATATATTGTATACCTTTCGACGATGTACTATGTACAAGTCTTGAAAATAAAAAATCTGTTCTGTTCTATGACATTGTTTTTATTGGTATTGATGAACCATAATCCAGTAGGTGTTATTGTTAGGTTCCATTATACCAAACAGTCAAAGAAACAAAGAATGTCCGACACTGAAACTATTAAATTGTGTGATTGAAAGAAAATTGACGAATTTATAGTGAACGTAAATACAGACAATGAAATTCTGAATGATTTGATTGCACTAGAAACTAATGATTTTCAGACAAATTGAATGATACTGTCTCAAAATTGTGTACAGTATTTTATGAGAGTGCAACCGACACCTTTAGCTTATTTACAGACAAACGTATTGGTACAGATAAAAAGCCTACATGGTGTAATAATTCATGTCAAACTGCAAGGCGTGATTTCCACAGGGCTAAATGTGTATACAAACTACGAAAACCTGATAACCCCATGATGGGCTTATAGTACATATAAATGTACAGTTTGCTTACTATTCCGTTTTGCTTCACTTATATTCTCATTTCGCACTTTTGTTTTTCCAGTTCTTACGAGGTATTGTCGCATGTATTAACTTACAATTTCAATTCAATTTACATGACATATGAGTATACATATAATTAGTTAACAGAAGTTGTGACACGGATTGATATATAAATAATAAAGAGCATATGAGAGAGAAGAGTCAAGTTTGGAGATGGGAAAAAAGAGCGGGAAATTCTATTATTTTGTTTTGTTTTATTTACTTATTTGTTTGAATGTATTATGATTGATTTGAAACAGACGATAGGTCAGGGAAATTGTTTCGTTTTCGATGGTGTGTGTGTGTGTGTGTGTGTGGTGCGCGCGTGCGCGCGTGATATCAAATACTGTTGAATGGATGCACATTCTTGAGTTAACCGTGGGTTTTATCTGTCAGAAGTAAATGATTTGAGGATTATGATAATTATGTTATTGGTAATGTATTTATTAATTAATAGTTACGATGCTGAATTGGACATTTAATTGTTGACGTTACTTTATTGCACGTGTCATAATATTTTTCTATAACCTGTTTTCGTGGGTATTGTACGTACGCATTTACTTGAGACATCTGCATATTCGGCTGACCTTAGGTATAAAAATGCTACACATAGCACGAACTCTCGCTTTGCACGATTTTATTAACATTCATTGATTGGCAAGATGCAAGGATCAGATCACTACTCCGGAGAAAAGCCGACTGAGGTAGTGATTACCATACATGGCTCGGATACACGAGTTACCGACTCGACATATGAGTGTGGCAGCTCCACTGACACAGCGAGCGAAGATGGATCGTAATTTCGAAATTGCATGATGCTCGTAAAATTATAAAATAAAATATCATAAAAATAAGAAATAAAAAATAAGAAATAAAACACATACTAGCATCAAAATGGGAATCGGGAAACATTGATTTAAAATATAAAGAATATAACTGAAATAATTTATAAATAAATATCTATATCATCGTAATAAAAAATCTTTCTATTTTTGTAATTTCGCAATTTTTAAGAAGTGATGATTCATACCCACGCGAACTAGCTCATTTCATTTGAGTTTAGTATCAACCCTTTAGACCGTTCGGCTACCGGCGCTTGCATTCATTGCATAGATTAAATACATTCATGAAGTTATTTAATTACTTTACCGCGGTAAATTGAATCCTGTAATTTATGATAATGTCTCAAGTAAATGCGTAGTACAAAATTATGAACAGGGTTGTTGTTTTTGTTGTTTTGTTTTTGTGTTTGTCTTTAATTGAGACAAGATGTGGCCAATATAACTTGCATGTAACATGTATCCGGATCAGATGACTACAAATAGTATACCATTTCGGCCTATCCCATGCTCTCTGTTAGTGAATAGTATGGCAAGACAACTACTGGAGTCCAGTGGTTGACTAGCAGAAACATAATATATTACAGCATACACCAGATTGATCTGAACCACAAATAATTGAGTATAAAATATATGGATGATTATTTTATTTGGTTTGATTTAAGAATTTAACAGCATTGTTTCAGTTTATTATTTTAATTATATATTTTATTTTGAATATTTCATATTTTGTACAGTACTATATTGTAGTTGATTTGTGTCCGGATTAATACACTATCATTAACCAAGAAAGGCTATGACAACAATTGTTGCCATAGCAATACTCATCTGCTATAAATAATGATGTAGGGGTTAGAGAATGGAGGTATGTATTAGCAAGACATCTCAACCCCCCACCCCCATATTTAAAAGTCGCCATCGCATAAATGCATTTGGGCGACTAAGTTTTCTAAAACGTTTAAAATAAACATCATCTAAAAGACCCTCTCAATATCAAATCTTTCAAATGGAACTATAAACGAGAGACTCGTCTCGTTGCTATACAACAGGCATATAAAACAACCAACGTGTGGATACGAATAATTAGGTGGATCTGTAGTCCAGTTGTAACACGTTGGACTGGTAATCCAGGGACCACAGGTTCGATCCCCCGTCTGACCATAATACAATTAACAGTCTTTCAGATGGGACGTTAAACCGAGGTCTCATGTCGGTGCTTTACACTGTGCACGTAAACGAACCAGAGGAGACTCTGGAATGGGTCTCTGTCTGTATCATTGCACTATTCTCCAAAATCTAAAATGACTAATCTCTTCAGGAGGCGTCGCTCATATGGGCAACCGCTAACGACGATAAATAATCGTAAAACACACACTATTTATACTAAGAATAACTATGCATGGTTTACTGTTAAGCATGAGAAACGACAATATAGCAAACATGTCGACAGTGTTTTAGAAAAGGGTTGTTGCACTGACTACATGCATATAAACAAGGTTAGCTAAAAAATGTCTTTAAATCTTAATGTATATTCAATATGCTAGGTCACTTGCATAAGTGGTGAAGGGTGGTAGTGGAAACCTACATTTGTATATTCGACCTGTAAATAGGGATGAAAAGGTTAGACAAGAAAGTAGCAGTAAATGGAAATTAAAAATTGGGAAGCAGTGGTTAGGTAAAATACATTAAGACATAAAAATATATATATTGACAAAATGTTGCTACCAAGTCATTTTGTCCTTGTTTATAAATACATGTACAGTCTGGTGGGAAAAAACAATGAATTTCTATAATCAACAGTTGTGTTATCATCTGTGACCTGGGTTGGGGATTTGCATCGGGGAATCACTTAATAACAAGATTAAGAAATAAACATGTTTAATGCAAGTAAAATACTACAAATATCATCATAGTACATGACAGCAATGTTTCTACACAGATATTTAAAAAGATGCAAATCATAAAACATTGATGAACACAATTTATATACATGTAGTCTAAATACATATGCAATTGCATACGAAATTATACATTTCTAACAACTTGAGCAAATATTTATGATGTTTTAGTTTATTTACAATAAAGTGGACTACGATGGCCCTATATAGCTCACCTGACTCCATTGTTCACACAAGTGTGTCTGTTGGACAGTTCCGGCTTGACAGGTTCCCAGCCACTCCCTCGTCTAAGTCAACACAACCAAGGTGGAACCCATCCATTTCAAATTGTACTGCATCATCATCTTCGTATCATAATTTTGTTAGCGACAGAGGCAATGTAGCATGTTGTCTGGAACCGAGTCTACCACGCTGTGTTTCCACTTCCTTGACATTGTGATGTCAACCTAGTAGAATAAAAGGTGTGTTTTGCATATAAACCGACATTTATGAAATGCTAAACTGTCTAATCTTATCAGTGATTATAATGACATTGCAATTACTTTAGTTGGTGTCGGTTCTTCAGACTGTCCAGTTAATTGGTTAATCCAGTTTCCAACTTGTGGATGGCGTGAAAGACAGCAGCCATGTGTTCAAGCCCCCAGGACACAGGTTTTCAGGGAGTTAAACATGTTTGCTACACTCCTTGTCGTTAGTCAAATGCATATATTATGTGGATTTGCTAAATAAACATTGGTGTTATTGTTGTATACTTAGAAGTTATTGCAGATATAGCGTGTGACTGACATTTTCTGTTTAAAACCATAGGAAAGAAACTTTTGCCTTGCCAGGGGTATTTACAATATAGCGGCATCGGTTATCTTTACGTGTCGTGGACAGGACAATGAGTAGCTTTATTTTGCGAGTAATTCTCAGCACCTCATACTTGTCAGTACATTTACAAAGAACAGGAGGGAGAAGTGTTGCAATTCGGCACAGTCTATACATCAGACTACACATGCCCACTTAGGGGAGCCAACTTGCAAGCGGGTGGTCGTGGGTTCAATCCCTGCACCATTTTACTTTTTTGTATGTATGTATGGTCCATTAATATCAAACCCCTTGCACGGACCTAGCAATGTTTTCATGGGCAGGGTTAGCCGACCAATACTAAGCAATGTGTGTTCGGTGCCTTGCAACAATGACACTACATATGTGAACTGACCGATCATACAACCCAAGACAGTTCCATACCAAATACGATGCTGAACCAATGGACCAAGGACGCTAGTCCTATATATTAATAACTGATATATAATTATACAATATATATATAAGACCTCTAAATAAAATAGTTTTCTTCTGTTAGTTCGAGGTCTTATCGTTAAAGCTCATTTTCGCATAGCACTTTCCGCCCTGATCCGATGGCGGGATTTCTGACGTTGAAGCTTTTCGGACATGAATGGTTATAAATGTGTGCATTGGTGTTAAGAATAATCCTAAATATAGATATTAAGAACGTTTAAAATATATTGTCTAACCGTTGTGCATATCATTTAGCTGTTTGAAGTCGACATGTGAGATTCTCCCATTTTTTCAAATACCCCACCCACCACAGGCTTTAACAGACTTACAAGTCTTTGATAAATAATACGCATTAATGCTGTTATGTAACGGGACAATATTTCGTACCTGGTGGAAACTAATATAGTCGCACTTGTTGCAATATTTATATGTTGCGACCTTCAAGATAAATGGGTTTATCTCTGATAAATGACAAATATATATCGGGATCTGAATGACTGGTCGAGAAAACGATTTTACGTACAAAACAGTTCAATGTAACTGAATGCTATGATTTTTGGAAAGTAGGTCAACACTAAAAAACAGTTCTAATAATTACGCCAAATAGACTACATCTACCAGTACCATTCCTAAATCAAAACGATATTACTTACTTATTATTATTAATAGACATATAACGTTGGTAACATTATATCACAGGCTGCAAAACACCACGTCCAGGCCAGATCTACTCTGTTCGCCGTAAAATGGTGCTATTTTTTTTTAATTGTACATGTATGCAATTACTGGATAGTGATTATTTTGCCAACAACGCCCAACACCAAACATATTTTCCCAATAACAACTCACTAACATTTCACCTCATGGTTTAATGTTCCTAAACTTAACGGACTATTATAAATAAACAAATATAACAAAGGTATATGGAACTATTTTTAAAATATTTAACTAGAGGAACGACTTAGTAAGTTAATAATATGACAAGAAATTACATAAATAGAACATGTTTGACATATATACAACATTATTATACTTTATTACATCCCTAATAGCTGGGTAAATCCATGTTTACCCAATACCAAGTATACATAAAGAATGGGTATACAGAATTGTTATTCGTATGAAAATAATAGCAATAAGTATTTAGCTGTTTGGTGCTAATACATGTAGATGTCATTTAGTTTGTGTTAAGTTGTATATATGTACACATATTAAACATCACACAGTTAGTCTGGGGTAGTTGAGTACATCCATAATAGTTCTAACAAATCTACTAAGGTTAGTTAGTGTATTTGCTTGTGGTGAGGTCATTATTTCTATGTACTTGTGTGTGTTTGGTTGAACATAGTAATAGGTAACTATGGATAATCTTCTGAGTTCTGTGAAGAAAGGACAGACAAGGATATAATGCATTTCGTCACCAATAGTATTAGTTGTACATAAGGCGCATGTTCTTTCGCTAAGTTCGATGCCCTCCCAGCGACCCACTTCTATGGGTAAATAATGATTTCCAGTTCTAAATTTCATCAATGATATGTAATCATGTTTATTTAGAGTTAGAAAATAGTTTTCCAAGCCAATTGAGTCTGTGAACAAGTTGTAATTTAAACCTTTTGATGAGTTTTGTAAAGCCTCATGCCAAGATTGGTTAATATTGATCTGTGTAAATTTGTTTGATTAATGTTTTGATAAAATTACTGCTTAAACTTAGAGGATTATTCCATATATTTGGTCTGCCAGCATTTATTAGTGTATTTTGAATATGTTCTATCCATTTAGATGTGAAATTAGGCAAATTTAGCATGAATTTGTATACTTTGTATGATAGTTTGTTTTGGTCACCTGTTGCCAGTCTGTGCCAGTAGTTTATCATTTTGCATTTAATTGTTATGTTTAACCGTAATCTTCCTAGTTCTGCCATAAGCATGTAAATAGATGCGTTCTAGAATGTCTATATTTTCATAGCCAAATATTTATATTAATACAGGTTTTTCCGTGTACAAAGGTTTCCCATGCAATGACTGATACATTAACAATTGCTTCTTAAAATGTTCAGGGGATTGAGGATACAACAAAAAGAAAAGATGTTTTTAGTTATTTGAGACAGACACAAATTAATATATACTTTCTACAAGATACCGTGTTTACTGAAAAGGACTCAAAATATATAAGAAGTCAGTGGGGATACGAGTGTTATCTTAGCAATTATAGTAGTCAGCAAAGAGGGGCTGCTATCTTGATAAACACTAATTTTGATTTTAAATTTAAGTCCATAGAAGAAGACACAAATGGAAATCTAGTCATTAGTCATTGTAAAATTTCAAACAAAGATCTTTATATGCTTATATGGTCCAAACAAGGAAGATCCAACGTTCTTTAGTATCCTGAAAGAAAAGGTATCACATATTTAAAATGATTGCTGGTGATTTTAACTTTGTGCTGGATATGGATTATTGTAATTATGTTAATCTTAATAATCCAAAAGCTAGGGAGGCAGTTTTCCAATTAATGTTAGAACATGATTTTATTGATTGTTGGCGTGAGCAAAATTTAGAAAATAAACAGTACATTTGGTTTAAAAAGAATCCAGTTAAAAAAAGCCCGTTTATACTTTTTTTTTTTTATCAAGTGCTCTATTTACAGAAGTGGAAAATACCTATATTTTTCCAAGGCAGAAGAGATCATGCTATAGTAGTCATTATCTTGCAACTGGGAACATTTAAGAAAGGACGTTCATACTGGACATGTCATAATTCTATACCTAAAGACAATGAATATGTTCTACAAATAAAACAGCTGATGGAAATATTAAAATACAGTATGCATCTGAAATTCAGAATCGGACATCCCGTTAGAAACTGTACGTGATACAGATTTAATGTTCCCTATTGGCGACACATTATGTTTTGAAACATTGCTAATGGAGATACGCGGTAAAACCATTTCATATTCATATGTTAAAAAATGGCAACAAAATGAAAAGGAGAAATCATTAAGAGTTTTAGAAGGGGAGAAACCGTCAAAATATATTTGTAATTTGGAAAATAGACATATTGTTTCTAAGCATAATTTATGGCAAATCTGTATGCAAAATCATGCGAACGTTTAACTGATCAGAAGGACATTTTAAAAATAAACTATGGAACACTATATATATATGGGTACGCTTCTAGGGAAAAAGTGATTTTAATGACTTATACTGAGTCAAAAAAGAAACGATACCAAACTAAAAATGACGTAAAACGGATAAAACCATAGAAAGGTTTAATATATTATTACGTATCAGTACCGGGTATCTTATTGCAACGTCAGCCAACCATCAACACAGGTAAATAAACACCCGATAATCCTGGAACGCCGAATTTCCGATTTGCACGTGCTCCTCAACAAAGACAACTTCCTACACATGTACAAATCGGAAAACCGGTTTATTGTACTGGTATTGCATTATCATCAGGAAAAACACCTTGCATACCCATTGTTACCTCTAACAAAATGCCTAGGCTAAACCGCAATCAGAGAATGCGTGCCATTGGCATGATTGACGGCGGTTTACGTCAGCGTGACGTCTCAAATCGACTCGGGGTTACGCGGATCACGATAACACGTCTACTTCGACGTTATCGAACACATGGATCGGTGGACGACCGTCCAAGATCTGGTCGACCACGTGTGACGACGCGTGAACAGGACCGTCACATTCGGACGTCACATTTACGTGACCGGTTCCTACCTGCTACGCACACAGCTGCCGTTACTCCTGGGATGACCAACAATCGCATCAGTGCACAAACAGTCAGGAACCGGCTCGGTGAACGTGGCATTCGTGTCTATCGGCCATATGTTGGACCCATCCTGACACGACGTCACCGTGACGTACGGCGGGAATGGACGACGGAACGTGCTCGCTGGACTCGGTTACAGTGGAATTCGGTGATGTTTAGCGATGAATCGCGGTTCTGTTTGCGTCGAGCGGATGGCAGAGAGCGGGTATATCGCAGACGCGGTGAACGTTACGCCGACGCATGTGTACGTCAGGTCGATCTGTTCGGGGGCGGAAGCGTTATGGCGTGGGGCGGTATCACCTTCGGCAGTCGCACTGAACTGTTAGTGGTGGACGGGAACCTAAACGCCCAGCGGTACTGTGATGAGATCCTTGCGCCAGTTGTTGTGCCGTTCTTTAACGCCAACAGAAACGTCACACTCTTCCAACAGGACAACGCCACGTGTCATACTGCTCGGACTTCCACCACATTATCGGAGCAGAACAATATTGAAACCCTGCCGTGGCCTGCTTTGTCACCAGACTTGTCACCCATAGAACTTATGTGGGATACGTTAGACCGCCGCGTCAGACGACGTCAGCCGATAACGTTAAACCAACTGAGGGATGTTTTGCGTCAGGAGTGGACAAATATTGACCAGCAAGAGATTCAGACACTCTTCCGTTCGATGCGACGGCGGTGCATTGCAGTGAGAGACGCAACTGGTGCCCATACTCGGTATTGACGTCTGTGTGAAAACTCCATTAGACCCCTGTCTGACGAATTACGTCATCACGCAGCAGACAGTTTCGGAGGCTCATTATGCTTTATTTGCTCATCTTTCAAACATGTTGGACCATCATCTTATGAATTTTCAAAGAATTTTCTTAATAAATGTTGAAATTATAGACACATAAACACCAGGTATCGTTTCTTTTTTGACTCAGTATATATAGAGATTTTGGAGTTCAAAATTGATAGAAAGAGTTCGAGATAATGTCAAATGACACTTCCACTGGAATTGATTTACTGTAGCCTTTTTCAAAATCTTTTGGTTAGATGTAGGAAATATATTATTACGGTCAATTAATTCTGCTTTTTAAACAGGTGAACTTTCACTGTCTGACAAACTGGGAGTTATTACATGTATGCCAAAGGGAGATAAAGATAAATGCTACTTAAACAACTGGAGGCCAATATCCTTATTAAACATATGTTATAAAATAGCTTCAGCATGCATTGCTAATAGATTAAAATATGTCCTCCCTGATTTGATGTGAGGATTTGATTATTGAGGATCAATCATATTTGTGACAAAACCCTCCTCCAAATAAAAAATTATGATAAATGACCTACAAAGTACTTTCTTTAAATACATCTGGAATGTAAAAATATAAAATAAAAAGGACAGTTGTAACGCAAGATTTAAAAAACGGAGGTCTGAGAGTTGTGGACTTCATGAATGCTCTGAAAATTACATGGTTAAGGAGTTTAGTAAACTCAAATTCAAAATATTTCGTTCTTGTAAAAAAACACTACCCTTTCATTAAAGGGTTCGGTCAATTTGGTGTATATCAAAATATTATCATAAAACTAAAAAGATGTACCAAAAACGTTATGGAAAGCGGTATGGAATGCTTACATCTCTCTTGTCCATACAAAAATTCCCAGTGGTTGGGATGAGTTTATCTTGCCTGTATGGCTAAATCATATTTTTTAAATTGGAGGAAAGTCATTTTGCTTCAATAATTACCTAGACAAAGGAGTGTTCTTGTTTGCTTACATTTCAAGAATTACAACAGAACTATGAAATACTAACTTTCTTTAGTTTCAAAGGATAATTCAATCAATAAGACAATATTTGGACCAGTTAAGATTTGCACACAATGCTTGTAGAATGGTGAATCCAGTCAAACCATTACACTTAAGATTAATATTGGCGAGCAATAAATGGTGTAGACCCATTTATAACATTTTATTTGTAAAATATAAAACCCTCCCCAAGTCATGTTCGAAATAGCAAATAGATATGAACGGTTGTGTTTTAAATTTGGGGAAATAATCTATAGTTTATACCAGAATTATTGCAATATCTGGAAATTAACACTGAACTCGTCCAAGTCAAAGGTTTTTTAGTGTTCTCATATGAACGTAGGGTGCAATACAATTTTACTTATAAAATGATTTGTTATGGAATAATACAATATCGTCGAATTGTATACAGTCGAAGTGGTTCATTTGCTAAAGCAAAAACATATATTGCTAAGCAAGGTACTATAGCTATTTATTGCTTAATCAAGAAGTCAAAATTGTTACATATTGTTATATGCAAATTGATTTGTTTAACAAAACTGTAAAGCCTGTACTTCTCTATGGATATGAAATTTGGGCTTACGGAAATATTGATTGCATAGACATATTTCAGCTGACGTTTTTGAAGTATATCTTAGGCCTAACATCTAACACTCCAAATTGTATGATATATGGTGCAACCGATGTTAAACCCCTTTCTGTAGAAATAGAACCAACTCTTATTTCATAGTGGTCGAATCTAGTTATAACAAATTGCAATAAATTAGCATGTCTGTTATACCGATTATCGCTTAGCAATATTATAGGTTGTCAATATATATGTTAAAATTATATTAAATAAATGTGGATTATACAATGTTTGGAATAACCACGAGTTCCCAAATCACAATGGCTTTATTTTTCTGTAAAACAGAAATTATCAGACTTATTCTTGAATAAATGGTATTGGAACAAGAAACCACAAATTACGTGTAGAAACTGGAAGCTGGAATCATTCAAACACATAATGAAATACATCATCAATAGATGTATTACAAAGTGTACATAAGCGTCTTGAATGTAGGATGCAGTATGGGTATATCGCCGTACTAGCTATTAAAAACCAAACTACAGATATACTCTTATGTACCTGAATTTAAAACTCAGTTTTTATCATCTTATGACTTCTCCACTTCAACATTACAAATACACAAAGAAGAAACACTATTGGGAAATACTTGTGTTTATCATGTTTTTGGCGCCATCGTGGCAGCAGTTACGTAGTCAGTACTTCCGAGTATACCGCTGCAAATGGCCGAGGCCCTGATTTGGGTGTTTATACAAAGGTAGTCATAATAAAATTATGTGAGTAGTTAATAGAGACCTTAATCTGTATAATATGTAAGTCTAGCAGTAAATTTATCATTTTAACATAAAACATGAATATCTTTTTAATCTCCCACAAGAAAACAACAACTAGTTTTAGGCCCACGATGGGCCTACTTTTTATGAGTAATAAAATGCGGGAATCTGGCTATATCACCACATGTCAATAAATGTACATCACGGGAGAAAGTTCCATAGATATGAACATCAACTTGTTTTTAATAAAAAATACTAAATTTGGGGGGAAAGCTGTTTTGAAAAACATTTAGTAGAAAAAGCGAGTCTCGTACCTTAAAAGTATGCCCATATTTGGTAATACGGGAAATATGTAGTAACCTAATCACGTGATCAAAACAGTTTCATTCATAAATATTAGATAGCAGACCGCCATTTTACAAAGTTGGAATGAACATAAATATATATTATGGACATTTGGAGTATTTTTTCCGATAAAGGGGTGGGGTAATTTTACATATATCTTGATATTCAGGTAAGCATCTTGCATCATTAATTTACTCACCACTTACGTTGACAGTTTATGATTTCTTGTTTATCAACACATGTTTACCTTTCTGGGTCAACACTGATCCAATGGAAAGAATGATAGGTGGCGTTATTTTACCTCGTTCTGAAAAAGTGTGGATGCCTCGGTATGTTACGACCAGCGGTACGCTAAGAAACGACTATACATTTAATAGTAGTAGAAAAGGTTTCCTACTTTCTAAATACCTTAAACGTTCAAATATATACAGCTTCGAATATGTTATGAATATGACTGTTGAAAATGTTCCTGAATTTAGGAAATGATGTATGTTTATCAAAGAAATCATACTTAAAGTTAGATGATAAGCTAAATATTGAGAGATGCGGTATCAATATTCTCATGCAGTAGTTGTTGTTATTTGTTCTGTAGATATTAATTAAAATAACATAAATTCAGAGTTACCCTCCCGAAGATAATTGTGCATGTGTTAATGTTAGTTATTATACAATTAAACATAAAACATTATTTATATGTAGCTCATGTTAACAGTTGTATGCTACAAGTTGTCTCGTTATATCATCATTTGTTGGTTTTTACCTCATATTGTCAGGCTTACATGAAATGAGAGAAATAAATGGAATTGAATTGAATAAGGCTCAATAATATACTGGCACACCGAGTATTTCTTCTTCAAATTTATGATTGTTGTTACTATGGTAATGTGATACAAAGGATCTTACACTCGTGGTGATTTCATATTTGTTATGAAACTCGTTTTGGGAATTTTGTTATTCGCCAATTTCATACCAAAAGGCTCACTTAATAGCAAATTTTCATAAAATAAGGTATCAAATCAGCACGAGTATAAGATCATATATTTATAATTTGATCTGAAATACTATTAAAATGTTCTGCTCTACATAATTACCATATACATGATGTGTTGATATATATATATATTTGAAATTGATTTCAGTAACTGTGATGATGTTGCAAAGCTTCAAAGTTAAAACATATGCACCAAAATAACTGAATACGCGGATGTTATGTCCAGTACCTTAATTACCTGTGTAGGGATTCAGTTAGACACACGTCTTCATTTAAAGGCGTTCTCTACAGTTTTGTTAAAGCGGTTTACAATAATAGAATGTGTTCATACTTTGTACATCATTAGTACTATGTATTACAATATGAAATAAGAGAATGGAATGACCTAGAGAGTAACATTAGGAATGCCATAACTCTAAACACCTTTACAAATTATATAAACAAAGATAAAAGAAAAACTCCCACGTTCTTCTATTATGGTGATAGATAACTACAGGTATTACATACACGAATTAAAACCAAGTCAAGTGGGCTCCACGAGCAACTCTTTGCCGGGTGTTAAACCCCAAATGTGCTTTGGGTAACAGTTTAGCTATCTGACTTCAATGGTGTGCAGAGAATTTAAGACAACATAGTGCTTTAGATGACAGCTTAGGGACCTGTCTTCAATGGTGTACCGAGTTTTAATCCCCAAGTGTGCTTTGGATGACAGCTTAGCCACCTGACGTCATTGGTGTGCAGATAGTTAAGACCACATAATGATTTAGATGACAGTTTAGCCATCTGACTTCAATGGTGAGCCGAGTGTTAAACCCCAAGTGTGCTTTGGATGACAGTTTAGCCATCTGACTTCAATGGTGTGTATATAGATAATACCATATTGTGCCTTAGATGACAGTTTAGCCATCTGACTTCAATGGTATGCAGAGAATTTAAGACAACATAGTGCTTTTGATGACAGGTTAGGGAGGGACCTGACTTCAATGGTGTGCCGAGTGTTAAACCCCACGTGTGCTTTGGATGACAGTTTAGCCATCTGACTTCAATGGTGTGCTGATATATAATACAAAGTTGTGCCTTAGGCGACAGTTTAGCCATCTGACTTCAATGGTGTGCAGAGAATTTAAGACCACATATTGCTTTAGATGACAGTTTAGGGACCTAACTTCAATGGTGTGCCGAGTGTTAAACCCCAAGTGTGCTTTGGATGAAAGTTTAGCCATCTGACTTCAATGGTGTGCTGATAGATAATATCAAATTGTGCTTTAGATGACAGTTTAGCCATCTGACTGCAATGGTGTGCAGAGAAATGAAGACCACATAGTGCTTTAGATGACAGTTTAGGGACCTGACTTCAATGATGTGCTGAGTGGTAAACCCTAAGTATGCTTTACATGACAGTTTAGCCATCTGACTTCAATGGTTTGCTGATAGATAATACCAAACTGTGCTTTAGATGACAGTTTAGCCATCTGACTTCAATGGTGTGCAGATAGAAAATACCAAAGTGTGCTTTGGATGACAGCTTAGCCATCTGACTTCAATGGTGTGCAGAGAATGTAAGACAACATAGTGCTTTAGATGACAGTTTATGGACCTGATTTCAATGGTGTGCCGAGTGTTAAACCCCAAGTGTGCTTTGGATGACAGTTTAGCCGTCTGACTTCAATGGTGTGCTGATAGATAATACCAAATTGTGCATTAGATGACAGTTTAGCCATCTGACTTCAATGGTGTGCAGAGAATCTAAGACCACATAGTGTTCTAGATGACAGTTTAGGGACCTGACTTCAATGGTGTGCCGAGTGCTAAACCCCAAGTGTGCTTTGGATGAAAGCTTAGCCATGTGTCTTCAATGGTGTGATGATAGATAATACCAAATTGAGCTTTAGATGGTAGTTTAGCCATCAGACTTCAATGGTGTGCAGAGAATCTAAGACCACATAGTGCTCTAGATGACAGTTTAGGGACCTGACTTCAATGGTGTGCCGAGTGTTAAACCCCAAGAGTGCTTTGGATGACAGTTTAGCCATCTGACTTCAATGGTGTGCAGATAGATAATACCAAAGTGTGCTTTGGATGACAGTTTAGCCATCTGACTTCAATGGTGTGCAGATAGATGATACCAAATTGTGCTTTAGATGACAGTTTAGCCATCTGACTTCAATGGTGTGCAGATAGTTAAGACCACATAGTGCTTTGGATGACAGTTTTAGCCACCTGACCTCAATGGTGTGCTGATAGATAATACCAAAGTGTGCTTTAGATGACAGTTTAGCCATCTGACTTCAATGGTGTGCAGAGAATGTAAGACCACATAGTGCTCTATATGACGGTTTAGAGACCTGACTTCAATGGTTTGCCGAGTGTTAAACCCAAAGTGTGCTTTGTGTGACATTTTAGCCATCTGACTTCAATGGTGTGCTGATAGATAATACCAAATTGTGCTATAGATGACAGTTTAGCCATCTGACTTCAATGGTGTGCAGAGAATTTAAGACCACATGGTGCTTTAGATGACAGTTTAGGGACCTGACTTCAATGGTGTACTGATAGATCATACCAAATTGTGCTTTAGATGGCGGTTTAGCAATCTGACTTCAATAGTGTGCAGAGAATATAAAACACATAATGCTTTAGATGACAGTTTAGGGACCTGACTACAATGATGTGCCGAGTGGTTAACTCCAAGTATGCTTTGGATGACAGTTTAGTCACCTGACTTCAATGGTGTGCCGAGTGTTAAACCCCAAGTGTGCCTTGGATGACAGTTTAGCCATCTGACGTCAATGGAGTGCCGAGTGTTAAACCCCAAGTGTGCTTTGGATGACAGTTTAGCCATCTGACTTCAATGGTGTGCTGATAGATAATACAAAATTGTGCTTCAGACGACAGTTTAGCCATCTGACTTCAATGATGTGTTGATAGATAATACCAAATTGTGCTTCAGATGACAGTTTAGCCATCTGATTCCAATGGTGTGCAGAGAATGTAAGACCAAATAGTGCTCTATATGACAGTTTAGAGACCTGACTTCAATGGTTTGCCGAGTGTTAAACCCCAAGTGTGCTTTGGATGACATTTTAGCCATCTGACTTCAATGGTGTGACGAGTGTTAAACCCCAAGTGTGATTTGGGTGACAGTTTAGCCACATGACTTCAATAGTGTGCAGATACATAATACCAAATTTTGCTTTTAATGACAGTTTAGCCACCTGACTTCAATGGTGTGCAGACAGATAATACCAATTGTGCTTCAGATGACAGTTTAGCCATCTGACTTCAATGGTGTGCAGATAGTTAAGACCACATAGTGCTTTGGATGACAGTTTAGTCACCTGACTTCAATGGTGTGCCGAGTGTTAAACCCCAAGTGTGCTTTGGTTGACAGTTTAGCCATCTTACTTCAATGAGGTGCCGAGTGTTAAACCCCATGTGTGCTTTGGATGACAGTTTAGCCAGCTGACGTCAATGGTGTGCTGATAGATAATACCTAACTGTGCTTTAGACTGCAGTTTAGTCATCTGACTTCAATGGTGTGCAGATAGTTGAGACCACATAGTGTGTTAGATGACGGTTTAGGGACGTGACTTCAATGGTGTGCCGAGTGTTAAAACACAAGTGTGCTTTGGATGACAGTTTAGCCACATGACTTCAATGGTGTGCAGATAGATAATACCAAATTGTTCCTTAGATGATAGTTTAGCCATCTGACTTCAATGGTGTGCAGATAGTTAAGACCACATAGTGCTTTGGTTGACAGTTTTAGCCACCTGACTTCAATGGTGTGCTGATAGATAATACCAAAGTGTGAATTAGATAACAGTTTAGCCGTCTGAGTTCAATGGTGTGCAGAGAATTTAAGACGACATAGTGCTTTAGATGACAGATTAGGGACCTGACTTCAATGGTGTGCCGAGTGTTAAACCCCATGTGTGCTTTGGATGAAAGTTTAGCCAGCTGACGTCAATGGTGTGCTGATAGATAGTACCTAACTGTGCTTTAGATGACAGTTTTGGGACCTGACTTCAATGGTGTGCAGAGAATTTAAGACCACATAGTGCTCTAGATGACAGTTTACAGACCTGACTTCAATGGTGTGCAGAGTTTTATACCCCAAGTATGCTTTGGGTGACAGTTTAGCCATCTGATTTCAATGGTGTGCTGATAGATAATACAAAATTGTGCTTTAGACGGCAGTTTAGCCATCTGACTTCAATGGTGTGCAGATAGTTAAGACCACATAGTGCTTTAGATGACGGTTTAGGGACCAGACTTCAATGGTGTGCCGAGTGTTAAAACCCAAGTGTGCTTTGGATGACAGTTTAGCCACATGACTTCAATGGTGTGCAGATAGATAATACCAAATTGTGCTTTTATTGACAGTTTAGCCACCTGACTTCAATGGTGTGCAGATAGATAATACCATAGTGTGCCTTAGATGACAGTTTAGCTATCTGACTTCAATGGTGTGCAGAGAAATTAAGACCACATAGTGATTTACATGACAGTTTATGGACCTGACTTCAATGGTGTGCCGAGTGTTAAACCCCAAGTGTCCTTTGGATGACAGTTTAGCCATCTGACTTCAATGGTGTGCTGATAAATAATACCAAATTGTGCTTTAGATGACAGGTTAGCCATCTGACTACAATAGTGTGCAGAGAACTTAAGACCACACGGTGCTCTAGATGACAGCTTAAGGACCTGACTTCAATGGTGTGCCGAGTGGTAAACCACAAGTGTGCTTTGGATGACAGTTTAGCCATCTGACTTCAATGGTGTGCTGATAGATAATACGAAATTGTGCTTTAGATGACAGTTTAGCCATCTGACTTCAATGATGTGCATATAGTTAAGACCACATAGTGCTTTAGATGAGAGTTTAGGGACCTGACTTCAATGGTGTGCCGAGTGTTAAGCCCCAAGTGTGATTTGGGTGACAGTTTAGCCACATGACTTCAATGGTGTGCAGATACATAATACCAAATTTTGCTTTTAATGACAGTTTAGCCACCTGACTTCAATGGTGTGCATATAGATAATACCAATTGTGCTTTATATGACAGTTTAGCCATCTGACTTCAATGGTGTGCAGATAGTTAAGACAACATAGTGCTTTGGATGACAGTTTAGTCACATGACTTCAATGGTGTGCCGAGTGTTAAACCCCAAGTGTGCTTTGGTTGACAGTTTAGCCATCTGACTTCAATGGTGTGCTGATAGATAATTCCAAATTGTGCTTTAGATGACAGTTTAGCCATCTGACTTCAATGGTGTGCAGAGAATTTAAGACGACATAGTGCTTTAGATGACTGATTAAGGACCTGACTTCAATGGTGTGCCGAGTGTTAAACACCAAGTATGCTTTGGATGACAGTTTAGCCACCTGACTTCAATGGTGTGCAGATAGATAATACCAAAGTCTGCTTTAGATGACAGTTTAGCCATCTGACTTCAATGGTGTGCAGATAGTTAAGACCAGATAGTGCTTTAGATGACAGTTTAGGGACCCGACTTCAATGTTGTGTAGAATGCTAAGAACAAAGTGTTCTTAATATGACAGTTTAGACTCCTGGCTTCAATGCTGCCCATATAGCTAAGCCACCTGTGTGCTTCAGATGACAGCTTAGCCACCTGACTTCAATGTTGCGCGGAGAGCTAAGCCACATGTGTACTTCAGATGACAGTTTAGCTACCTGACTTCAATGGTGTGCCGAGTGTTAAAACCCAAGTGTGCTTTGGATGACAGTTTAGCCATCTGACTTCAATGGTGTGCCGAGAATGTAAGACCACATAGTTCTTTGGATGACAGTTTTAGACACTTGACTTCAATGGTGTGCTGATAGATAATACCAAAGTGTGCTTTAGATGACAGTTTAGCCATCTGACTGCAATGGTGTGCAGAGAATTTAAGACCACATAGTGCTTTAGATGACAGTTTTGGGATCTGACTTCAATGGTGTGCCGAGTGTTAAACCCCAAGTGTGCTTTGGATGACAGGTTAGCCATCTGACTTCAATGGTGTGCCGAGTGTTAAACCCCAAGTGTGCTTTGCATGACAGTTTAGCCATCTGACTTCAATGGTATGCTGATAGATAATTCCAAATTGTGCTTTAGATGACAGTTTAGCCATCTGACTTCAATGGTGTGCAGAGAATGTAAGACCACATAGTGCTTTAGATGACAGTTTAGGGACCTGACTTCAAGGGTGTGCCGAGTGTTAAACCCCATGTGTGCTGTGGATGACAGTTTAACCATCTGACTTCAATGGTGTGCTGATATATACTACCTAATTGTGCTTTATATGACAGTTTAGCCATCTGACTTCAATGGTGTGCCGAGTTTTAAACACAAAGTATGCTTTGGATGACAGTTTGGCCATCTGACTTCAATGGTGTGCAGAGAATTTAAGACCACATAGTGCTCTAGTTGACAGTTTTGGGAGGGACCTGACTTCAATGGTGTGCCGAGTGTTAAACCCCAAGTGTGCTTTAGATGACAGTTTAGCCATCTGAATGCAATGGTGTGCAGAGAATTTAAGACCACATAGTGCTTTAGATGACAGTTTAGGGATCTGACTTCAATGGTGTGCCGAGTGTTAAACCCCAAGTGTGCTTTGAATGACAGTTTAGCATTCTTACTTCAATGGTGTGCCGAGTGTTAAACCCCAAGTGTGCTTTGCATGACAGTTTAGCCATCTGACTTCAATGGTGTGCTGATAGATAATTCCAAATTGTGCTTTAGATGACAGTTTAGCCATCTGACTTCAATGGTGTGCAGAGAATGTAAGACCACATAGTGCTTTAGATGACAGTTTAGGGACCTGACTTCAAGGGTGTGCCGAGTGTTGAACCCCATGTGTGCTGTGGATGACAGTTTAGCCATCTGACTTCAATGGTGTGCTGATAGATAATACATAATTGTGCTTTAGATGACAGTTTAGCCATCTGACTTCAATGGTGTGCAGAGAATTGAAGACCACATAGTGCTCTAGATGACAGTTTAGGGACCTGACTTCAATGGTGTGCCGAGTGCTAAACCCCAAGTGTGCTTTGGATGGCAGGTTAGCCATCTGACTTCAATGGTGTGCCGAGTTTTAAACACCAAGTATGCTTTGGATGACAGTTTGGCCATCTGACTTCAATGGTGTGCAGAAAATTTAAGACCACAAAGTGCTTTAGATGAGAGTTTAGGGACCTGGCTTCAATGGTGTGCCGAGTGTTAAACCCCAAGTGTGCTTTGGATGACAGTTTAGCAGTCTGAATGCTATGGTGTGCTGATAGATAATACGAAATTGTGCTGTAGATGA
Organism: Archivesica marissinica; assembly: GCA_014843695.1. Lineage (NCBI taxonomy): Eukaryota > Metazoa > Mollusca > Bivalvia > Venerida > Vesicomyidae > Archivesica > Archivesica marissinica. Next base: position 52,476,094 of record CM026387.1, read on the forward strand.
GAGTTTAGCCATCTGACTTCAATGGTGTGCAGAGAATTTAAGACCACATAGTGCTCTAGTTGACAGTTTAGGGAGGGACCTGACTTTAATTGTGTGCCGAGTGTTAAACCCCAAGTGTGCTTTGGATGACAGTTTAGTCATCTGACTTCAATGATTTGCTGATAGATGATACCAAATGTTGCATTAGATGACAGTTTAGCAATCTGACTTCAATGGTGTGCAGAGAAATTAAGACCAAATAGTGCTTTAGATGAGAGTTTAGGTATCTGACTTCAATGGTGTGCCAAGTGTTAAACTCCAAGTGTACTTTGGATGACAGTTTAACCATCTGACTTCAATGGTGTGCAGATAGATAATACCAAAGTGTGCCTTAGATGACAGTTTAGCCATCTGACTTTAATGGTGTGCAGATAGTTAAGACCACATAGTGCTTTCGATGATAGCTTAGGGACCCGACTTCAATGGTGTGTAGAGTGTTATGAACAAAGTGTTCTTAGTATGACAGTTTAGCCTCCTGGCTTCAATGCTGCGCATAGAGCTAAGCCACAGGTGTGCCTCAGATGACAGTTTAGGGACCTGACTTCAATGGTGTGCCGAGTGCTAAAACCACAAGTGTGCTTTGGATGACAGCTTATCCACCTGACGTCATTGGTTTGCAGATAGTTAAGACCACATAGAATTTTAGATTACAGTTCAGGGACCTGACTTCAATGGTGTGCCGTGTGTTAAACACCAAGTGTGCTTTGGATGACAGCTTAACCACCTGACTTCAATGGTGTACCGAATGTGAAAACCCACGTGTGCTTTGGATGACTGTTTGGCCATCTGCCTTCAATGGTGTGCAGATAGATAATACCAAATTGTGCTTTAGATGATAGTTTAGCCATCTGACTTCAATGGTGTGCAGATAGTTAAGATCACATAGTGCCTTAGATGACAGTTTAGGAACCTGACTTCAATGGTGTGCCGAGTGTTAAACCCCATGTGTGCTTTGTATGACAGTTTAGCCATCTTACTTCAATGGTGTGCTGATAGATAATACCAAATTGTGCTTTAGATGGCAGTTTAGTATAAGTGTTATTAAGAGTTCAGTTTAGCTTCCTGGCTTCAATGCTGTGCATAGAGCTAAGCCACAGGTGTGCTTCAGATCACAGTTTAGAGACCTGACTTCAATGGTGTGCCGAGTGCTAAAACCACAAGTGTGCTTTGGATGACAGCTTAACCACCTGACGTCATTGGTTTGCAGATAGTTAAGACCACATATAACTTTAGATGACAGTTCAGGGACCTGACTTCAATGATGTGCCGTGTGTTAAACCCCAAGTGTGCTTTGGATGACAGTTTAGCCATATGACTTCTATAGTGGGCAGAGAATTTAAGACCACATATTGCTTTAGATTGAGGGCCTGACTTCAATGTTATGCCGAGAGTTAAAACCCAAGTGTGCTTTAGATGACAGTTTAGCCACCTGACGTCATTGGTGTGCAGATAGTTAAGACCACATAGTGCTTTAGATGACAGCTTAGGGACCTGACTTCAATGGTGTGCCGAGTGTTAAACCCCGAGTGTGCTTTGAATGACAGTTTAATCACCTGACTTCAATGGTGTGCCGAGTGTTAAACCCCAAGTGTGCTTTGGATGAGAGTTTAGCAGTCTGACTTCAATGGTGTGCTGATAGAAAATACCAAAGTGTGCTTTAGATGACAGTTTAGCCATCTGACTTCACTGGTGTGCAGAAAGATAATACCAAAGTGTGCTTTAGATGACAGTTTAGCCACTTGACTTCAATGGTGTGCCGAGTGTTAAAGCCCAAATGTTCTTTGGATGACAGTTTAGCCATCTGACTTCAATGGTGTGCTGATAGATAATACCAAATTGTGCTTTAGATGACAGTTTAGCCATCTGACTTCAATGGCGTGCAGAGAATTTAAGACCACATAGTGCTCTAGATGACAGTTTAGGAACCTGACTTCAATGGTGTGCCGAGTGTTAAACCCCATGTGTGCTTTGGATGACAGTTTAGCCATCTTACTTCAATGGTGTGCTGATAGATAATACCAAATTGTGCTTTAGATGGCAGTTTAGCCATCTGACTTCAATGGCGTGCAGAGAATTTAAGACCACATAGTGCTCTAGATGACAGTTTAGGAAACTGACTTCAATGGTGTGCCGAGTGTTAAACCCCATGTGTGCTTTGGATGACAGGTTAGCCATCTTACTTCAATGGTGTGCTGATAGATAATACCAAATTGTGCTTTAGATGGCAGTTTAGCCATCCGACTTCAATGGTGTGCAGAGAATTTAAGATCACATAGTGCTTTAGATGACAGTATAGGGACCTGACTGCAATGGTGTGCCGAGTGTTAAACCCCAAGTGTGCTTTAGATGACAGTTTAGCCACCTGACGTCATTGGTGTGCAGATATTTAAGACGACATAGTGCTTTAGATGACAATTAAGGGACCCGACTTCAATGGTGTGTAGAGTGTTATGAACAAAGTGTTATTAAGATTTCAGTTTAGCTTCCTGGCTTCAATACTGTGCATAGAGCTAAGCCACAGGTGTGCTTCCGATGACAGTTTAGGGACCTGACTTCAATGGTGTGCCGAGTGCTAAAACCACAAGTGTGCTTTGGATGACAGCTTATCCACCTGACGTCATTGGTTTGCAGATAGTTAAGACCACATAGAACTTTAGATGACAGTTCAGGACCTGACTTCAATGGTGTGCCGTGTGTTAAACCCCAAGTGTGCTTTGGATGACAGCTTAACCACCTGACTTCAATGGTGTACCGAATGTGAAAACCCAAGTGTGCTTTGGATGACTGTTTTGCCAACTGCCTTCAATGGTGTGCAAATAGATAATACCAAATTTTGCTTTAGATGACAGTTTAGCCATCTGACTTCAATGGTGTGCAGATAGTTAAGACCACATAGTGCCTTAGATGACAGTTTAGGGACCTGACTTCAATGGTTTGCTTAGTGTTAAAACCCAAGTGTGCTTTGGATGACAGTTTAGCGACCTGACTTCAATGGTGTGCATATAGATAATACCAAATTGTGCTTTGGATGACAGTTTTAGCCACCTGACTTCAATGGTGTGCATATAGATAATACAAAAGTGTGCTTTAGGTGACAGTTTAGCCATCTGACTTCAATGGTGTGCAGAGAATTTAAGACCAAATAGTGCTTTAGATGACAGTTTAGGGACCTGACTTCAATGGTGTGCCGAGTGTTAAACCCCAAGTTTGCTTTGAATGACAGTTTAATCACCTGACTTCAATGGTGTGCCGAGTGTTAAACCCCAAGTGTGCTTTGGATGACAGTTTAGCCGTCTGACTTCAATGGTGTGCTGATAGAAAATACCAAATTGTGCTTTAGATGACAGTTTAGCCATCTGACTTCACTGGTGTGCAGAAAGATAATACCAAAGTGTGCTTTAGATGACAGTTTAGCCACTTGACTTCAATGGTGTGCCGAGTGTTAAACCCCATGTGTGCTTTGGATGACAGTTTAGCCATCTTACTTCAATGGTGTGCTGATAGATAATACCAAATTGTGCTTTAGATGGCAGTTTAGCCATCCGACTTCAATGGTGTGCAGAGAATTTAAGATCACATAGTGCTTTAGATGACAGTATAGGGACCTGACTGCAATGGTGTGCCGAGTGTTAAAACCCAAGTGTGCTTTAGATGACAGTTTAGCCACCTGACGTCATTGGTGTGCAGATAGTTAAAACCACATAGTGCTTTAGATGACAGTTTAGGGACCTGACTGTTTGCCGACTGTTAAAACCCAAGTGTGCTTTGGATGACAGTTTAGCCACCTGATTTCAATGGTGTGCAGATATATAATACCATATTGTGCTTTAGATGACAGTTTAGCCACCTGAAGTCAATGATGTGCAGATAGATAATACCAAATTGTGCTTTAGATGACAGTTTAGCCATTTGACTTCAATGGTGTGCAGATAGTTAAGACGACATAGTGCTTTAGATGACAGTTTAGGGACCTGACTTCAATGGTGTGTAGAGTGTTAAGAACAAAGTGTTCTTAAGATGACAATTTAGCCTCCTGGCTTCAATGCTGCGCAGAGAGCTAAGCCACATGTGTGCCTCAGATGACAGTTTAGCTACCTGACTTCAATGGTGTGCAGATAGGTAAGACCCAAGTGTGCTCTAGATGACAATATAGCCACCTGACTTCAATGGTGTGCAGATATTTAAGACCCAAGTGTGCTTTAGATGACAGTTTAGCCACATGAAGTCAATCGTGTGCAGAGAGTTAAGATGCTATGATGCTCGAAATGACAGTTTAACTAATGATGTACAGAGAGTTAAGCCTAAAGGGTGCTTTAGATGAGGAATGCCTTGCCTAAGGGCAGATGTGGAAGTCATGATAGCGCTGTGAATGCGCGTTCGCTTCAGGTGCGAACTTCTCGGAGTTCGAGCCCCGCTGGAGCCGTTACGATTGTGCCCTTACTACATCAGGCAAGGCATTTAAATTCCACGTTGCCTCTTCTCTCTCCATCGTGGCGATGGATTCCATCAGGACTGAGGTCTCGAGAGTGATTAATAAAAGTTGAAATAACTTGTATCGCAATCGAGCTAAAATAAATGTGTAGTCGTAACGGCTACAGAAGTTGCTATCATACAATTGTTTTCGATACACAAGCTGTGCATTTTATTATTATTTAAGTTTATTTAACATCGCTACCCATTTCCCATTTGAGCGACGGACAGTTTACCTAACAACACCTTTCCTGGGCAGGCTCCAGTGGTTAACCAGTACTTGGTGCACAAAACTCCGCAAAAACTGCCAACATTTTCATATAGATGAGACACGGTCTGAGCGGGGCTCGAACCCGTGACCATCAGAGATGATAGGTTACAGTGGTATACAAGTCAGCGACCGTAACCACTCGACAACGGAGCTGTGCAGTAATGAATCCCATTATTTGTAATGTACTTGAACACTGTTGAACACATAGAATCTTATTTTGACTAATTAGACATTTTTATTTTCCAATTTGAACGTATAAGTGCGTCATTGGACAACAGGTGTGGAATGTATGGCGTGAATTTGATAAGAGTATTTACAGGAGTGCAATGCTATGCACCCATAATGTCCAATAGTACAAATTTAACGTGTACACCAGCGCTTACATGCATACGTGTGATGTCTGCTTAATGGGCATAGTGTCCGCTTTGTAATAGTACATACGTATGCACAGGCGCCTACATCAGCGTGGAGTATCCGTGGTATAATGGACACAGTGCCCGCTTTGTAATAGTACATAATTATGCACAGGCGCCTACATCAGCGTGGAGTATCCGTGGTATAATGTACATAGTGTCCGCTTTGTAATAGTACATAATTATGCACAGCCGCCTACATCAGCGTGGAGTATCCGTGGTATAATGTACATAGTGTCCGCTTTGTACTAGTACATAATTATGCACAGGCTCCTACATCAGCGTGGAGTATCCGTGGTATAATGGGCATAGTGTCCGCTTTGTACTATTACATAATTATGCACAGGCGCCTACATCAGCGTGGAGTATCGTGGTATAATGGACATAGTGTCCGCTCTGTACTAGTACATAAGTATGCACAGCCGCCTACATCAGCGTGGAGTATCCGTGGTAGGTATAATGGACATAGTGTCCGCTTTGTACTAGTACATAAGTATGCACAGGCGCCTACATCAGCGTGGAGTATCGTGGTATAATGGACATAGTGTCCGCTTTGTAATAGTACATAATTATAGACAGGCGCCTACATCAGTGTGGAGTATCCGTGGTATAATGGACATAGTGTCCGCTAGTACATAATTATACACAGGCGCCTACATCAGCATGGAGTATCCGTGGTATAATGGACTTAGTGTCCGCTTTGTACTAGTACATAATTATACACAGGCGCCTACATCAGCATGGAGTATCCGTGGTATAATGGACTTAGTGTCCGCTTTGTACTAGTACATAATTATGCACAGGCGCCTACATCAGCATGGAGTATCCGTGGTATAACGGACTTAGTGTCCGCTTTGTAATAGTACATAATTATGCGCAGGCGCCTACATCAGCGTGGAGTATCGTGGATAATGGGCATAGTGTCCGCTTTGTACTAGTACACAATTATGCACAGACGCCTACATCAGCGTGGAGTATCCGTGGTATAATGGACATAGTTTCCGCTTTGTAATAGTACATAATTATGCACAGGCGCCTACATCAGCGTGGAGTATCCGTGGTATACTGGACATAGTGTCCGCTTTGTACTAGTACATAAGTATGCACAGGCGCCTACATCAGCGTGGAGTATCGTGGATAATGTACATAGTAATAGTACATAATTACAGGCGCGCCGCGCGGTCTTAGCGATTGGGGCGGCCCACCGAGCGCCGATTTGGGAGGGGTTTCCCCTTCCCACCAGGGGGGTCTGGGGGATCTCCCCCCGAAAATTTGAAACCCTAGAACGTCTCTGGTGCGTTTTGGCGTATATTTTACACACCCGTGAAGCCTCCTATAGCAGTATATCATCCCTGTCATTTGGGTATGGTAGGGGTTTCCCCTAAGGGCTCTCCTTTGCTGGAGATTTTTTTGCTGAACCTTGTGACATAACTAGGGCTATTTGCAGGCCTTTGAACCATTTATTCTGTTACTTCTAAATTTTAGACAAAACTAATACAACTACATGTATAAGGCACACAAAGAACTTTAATAAATATGAAAAAGCGAAACTGAATTATGACATTTTATAATTTCACAAAACTTCTCAGCTTGAGATTCAACTCAACTCAAAAATTTCAAATCTCATACATGTGGTAACATATTCCATGATTGTCTATATAGCTAAAGCTTTAAGTAATTGTTCAGTGTCGTCCAAACACGCTAGTTCGTGATTCCTTTGCCATGACAAACATATTAGCAACACAGTTCAGGTCCATGTCATCAGTAGCCTCTCTGTGCACATGTAACAGCATCAGGTGATTAAGACGTTCCTGTGTCATGTTGGCGCGAAGGTACGTTTTCACCCGACGAAGTGCCGAAAATGAGCGTTCGCTAGTTGCGTTCGTGGCTGGCATTACTAGTAGTTGGATATTCACACGGGGCGCTGCCTGTCTCGATCCTCTTTGGCATCTTTCGTTGGCGGGGTAGAACTGGTTCGTCCACGTCGAATTTGTCGAGGTGCTCGTTGACACGTGCCCAGAATGAGTCGTACGCTGTCTCACAGCGCAGTTCCCGTAACGTGTCGATGGTCATGGCAGAGAGTAACTGTCCTTCGGCTGCAGACATCTCTTTATGTTGCAAGGCTTTGCTGAGGTTGTCCGTATGCCGCAAAATATCGTGTCCAAAACACACACCAAACAGGAAATCAAAGGTCCTCATTTTCGTCTGAACACCAATCACACGCGCACGAAGTTCACTGTCCTTGATGCTCTCATAGCACTCTTCCCACAGTGATTGGAGCACAGTATAGTTAAGTAAAACGCTCTCTAGGCTGGCCGCTCTCACTGTCCACCTAGTCGGACATAGAGTCCGGAAGCCTGGTGTGTCAGGGTACATCTGATGTTTCAACTCTTGTAGTTTGGCGTTACGCTTTGGAGAGTACTTAATTAACTTTGAAATCTCATAGACAGTGTCCATAGTGTCTCTCATTACTTTCGATGCTTTCATTGTATCACCGATCGCCAGGTTCAGGGCATGTCCGTAACAGTGCGTGTAGATAGCTCTCGACTCTACGGCAGAGATGTTTGCTGCCACGCCCTTCTTTGCCCCAGACATATTGCTTGCGCCGTCATAGCATTGTCCACGACAGTTACTGAGCGATAGCGTCATTCTCAGGATGGTGTCTTTGATCACTGACGTCAATGTATTGGAATCTATGGAGCCGACAGTGTAAAGTCCCATTAATTCCTCGTGCACAACTAATTCACTGTCTACATGTCTTAACACAATCACGACTTGCTCACGATTGGACTGGTCAGCTGTTTCATCTGCCATTATAGTGAAGAAGCCATTCTTCTTGATGTTGCCTGCGACTTCACGTAGGATACCGAGCGCCATGATCTGTATTATCTCGTTCTGTACGTCACCGCACGTGTACTTCTCCGACTTCTTCTTAAGCCACTTCAAGATAGATGTGTCGCTTTCACCTTGTAATTTCAAAAGCTGAATGAAGTTAGATTGCTGGTTGTCATGGCCTCGTAGTGGGAGTCCTTTTCTGGCGAGAAAACGAATACTGCGCAGAATAGTGAGAAGTTGTTGCCTGTTTTCTTTCTTCTCTGAGTGGTGTTCAGCGGATAGTGTTTCAGCAATGTCGCGTGTCTGTTTGGGGAGTGTAATTAGGCGCTCAACGGCTTCACGATGGCTGTAGGTCGTCTGATGCTTACTAAATTTGGAAATGGCGTCTTTCCAGTTGTTGAAGCCAGCTGATGTGAAGGCTTTGTCGACCTTTGAGTTGGTGATTTTGCCGTCTTTCGCAGCCGTCATACATACAGAGCATAATGCGCTATCCTTGCTCTGGAAATAAACAAATACACATGCTGTCAATTACATCTGGATATTGATTCATGCAATCACGGTAAAAACATATATCTGAAAATTAGATATGTATAGATATATTATGTTACTGGAAAAAAACAACAAATAACTAAATGGAGACCAACAATTGTCTCATTTTTAGGAAGCAACTACTGAACTACTTCATACTGTAGTATACTGTTTATAATACTGTTCAAATTAATTTTTGCCTGCCATTTAGTATATTTTCAAATTAAAATGTCTACTTCAAGACGTTTTCAGAAAACGATAATAATAAATGTTCAACGTACCTCATCATAGTGAAGCCACGAGTAGTTCTTAAACCACTGTGCTTGGAAAGAACGCAGTACCGGTGACTTCTTCCCAAAGGACCGTTTAGGAAAATTGAAGTCGAAAGGTTGATTAGCTTCAGCCGTGTTAATGTTTTTAAGATATTCCAAGGAATGGACAAATATATTTCATTTGAATTTTTCTTTAAATGGTAACTTTTACGACATTGCAATGAATATTTACATAGTAGTCACGTGAACAACACATGTTTGGTAGCGATACGTCATGGATTGCATCATCGATGACTTATCGCTGTTCTCATCCTGTTTATTTAGTTCTTTATGTTAATACACACGAACGATGTAATTTTGTTTATAGTCGCCACCGCATAAATGCATTTGGGCGACTGTATTTTCTAAGATGGTTATGTCCTAAGGTGATTCCTCTTGTCTAAGGTGATTCTTCTTGTCCTAAGGTGATTCTTCTGTGGTTGGTTAGTCGATGATGATTATACGTGTTCTGTGATGATTATTCCTATGCTTCTATGATGATTATTCCTGTTCTTCTACGTTGATTAGTTCGGTATTCTCTGAAGGTTCTGTATTCTGTGTGGCTTATGAAGACGTCATCAGGTGGTTACTTCTTTCTGTGCCGGCCAGGTTGACAAGGCCTGGTCTGTACGTGGTCCTTTGTAGGGCCACACTCCTCACTGTTGGTCACCCCGCAGCAGCATTAATACGGATCTGACAGTTAGACATCTGGTCGTCGATTGTCGCAAACGAGTCTACTAAACTCCGGTGTAGCTCGGGGGAGCGTGGATCCACGACTGTTGCCGCTCCCTCAGGTCCGCCGTCTCGTCTATCCGCCAGAAAAAAGTGTCGAAAGTCGGCGAAGATATAGTGGTTCAGTGCCCACTATCTAGAAGAGCTGGTGGATCTGTCCTGATGTGCCGTAGCCGTGAGTCCACATGCTGGCGAGCCTCCCCCTTCACAAGATCGACGACCAGAAGATCCCAGAATCCTACGCTGCTGCTGCGGAATGTGCCCCGGTCACGACGTGCACGTCGTGAGGAGATCGACCACGTTAATACACACTAAATAAAAACTTACATTTATGTGTTGTTCTATGTGACGTATATTTACAAAAATGTTTATTAGAGTAAACGCAATTATTATTATCAGTTTAAAATAAATTTAGCGACTCGTCTTTGTCGTCACTCAATTAGCATGGAATGGATTAACAGTTTGGGTCACATGCAATTAAATTAAATTCAAATTTATAACAAGTTGATAACTAGATTATTAACGTGTGACAATTCATATGCCAATTAATATACCGAGACCATAACATGATGTAATCACGACACTTTAAAGGTCGCTCCCCTCGCCTTTAGGGGCTTCACACCTTCCTATCAGTATGCCGGCAGATTTGTTTAATGAGAGGAGAGTGCGAGAGGGGATGTAAATGTAAATAACAATGGTGCAATCTGACATATGATATTGATTTACAATTTCTCTTAGAACAACACAATATGACATACCTACCTATACCCCACTCCCATTTTTATTGCATTTTTGGGCCACTTCATTTTTCACTTTTTCCTTCTTTTAGTTCTTTTTTTTTCTTCACCTATATATTTTTTGTTTCTTTTAAATTTGCCGAATTATTGGGGCGGCCACAACCGCCCCAGCCGTCATAGGCGCGGCGCCACTGAATTATGCACATGCGCCTACATCAGCGTGGAGTATCCGTGGTATAATGGACATAGGTGGCAAACCAAACGTTTGTAAATTGCCATTTGTAAATTACCTCCCTTTATGTGTTAACAAAATCACCCAGGCGCGTAGTTATATTTACGCCACAACGCCTGGGCTTACACATTATTTTCAGGATTTTATTTTGTTGGCTGGATATAGGGCCTACAGTAGTTGATAAAATAAAAAGAACTGTTCGTATGTGTTTGTTAGTGTATAGATTCCCCTCAAAAGGTGCCAACAAATTATGGTGGGAAAATACCCCCCCCCCCAGCTAGACCACTCTACCGTGCTTAATTTAGTTCAGTTTCTGCTGGCTACGCCGCTGTCACCAATAACTCTGTAAATGATGGTTTACTTAGCTAACACTAGGATAAATTTGCAAATGCTTATTATTTTTCCAACTGAAGAAAATAGACTGTTGCATAATAGTATGTAATAAAACTATGGACATAGACTATTTTTGGTAAATAATGGCAGAGCATGACACGGCACCCTTCTAATCTAAAATGGCATAATGATACTTTTACATACTATTATGTAATAAAACGACGGGCATGGCACAGTTTCGATAGTTTATGTTCTATGTACTAGCCTGGGTTCCAGTCTGTCGATTTTTCACTTGTTAGCACTTCATCACCTTCACCATCATCTTCACCATCATCAGCACCATCATCATCAGCATCATCATCATCAGCACCATCATCATCACCACCATCATCACCACCATCACCACCATCATCTTCATCATCAGTATCATCATCATCATCATCATCATCATCATCATCAACAACAACATTTTCATCATCATCATCACCATCATCTTCTTCACTATCATCATCATCATCATCATCATCATCATCATCATCATCATCATCATCATCATCATCATCATCATCATCATCATCATCATCATCATCATCATCATCATCATCATCATCATCATCATCATCATCATCATCATCATCATCATCATCATCATCATCATCATCATCATCATCATCATCATCATCATCATTATCACCGTCGTATCCGTCGCCACAACCAACATCGTCGGCGCCGTCATCGTCACCATCATCATCATCATCATCATCATTATCATCATCATCTCTGCCAAGATTATACTCGCAAGATGTAATAATAATAATAAGAGCTGTAAAATGGTTATGATATACACGTTGGTTAATTGGTTTAGTGTAATCTTATTTTATTGCTGGGTTTCAATTAATTTACATCTACATGTGAATTTAGTTTATACATATTTTATTGCTTTCAAATAACATACATATACACAGACTGCACACTAAGTGTTCAACAAATGAAATGTAACGAATATTATACTATTGAAACTGTTAAGATTATAAGAAGCAAATGAGTTGGGTCACAACAAGTTTTACAAACATTAGTCATGACCCTCCCCTTATACCAAGAAGACGTAACAGAATGAGCAGACTGTTTCTATGAATCATTAGAAATAGCGTACATAGCTATTGGAATATAAGAATCAAATGGTTTATTGATATCTATGTAAAAATGTAAACTTTTTTTAAAGAAAAATAGGAAAGACAAAAATTATACATGTATATCTATTTTTTTAACAAAAAATGTGTAGTAGATCTATTATATAACACCGTCTCCGTGGCCCAGTGGTTAAGGCGTCAGCCTACGGAGCGGGAGGCCGAAGGTTCGAATCTCGTCAGGCGTTCGTTCTGATATGGCCGGTTGGTGAACTGCCAGCTAGTTAAATAATGGTTCCGATTGCCTACCAGCCTTGCGTCTGGTATACACGCATAGGATTCGGGAAGTACTGCTGGTTATAAAAAGAGGTGTCTCATAAGTCAGAAATGGATGGCCCTTTAAATAGGGGTGACACTATAATAAACAAACACTTTACTTACATGTAGGCCTACGTGATTTGTTGCTCGTATTTCCACGCCCTCATCCACGCCTATCATAGTATAGACTAAAAATTAGTATATTCCATTGCTCATGGAAAAGACAGCTACATGTGAATACAATGTACATAACATATTATGTAAATGAAAAGAAACACAAACGGGTCGTACTTCTATGAACATTAGTTTAAAACGAGGTATAGTTCAGTGCTTTGATAGTACACTTGTGTCTGAACTGGGACTGTTTTTTTACATTTTCCATGCACAATTATATTCATTTTCAAAGCACTGTTACGTCCGCATGTGGACTCGTGTGTCATAAATATATGTTCAGGGGCTAGGGGTGCAAGCCGGGTGTGCCCCCGCCTTGGGTCGTAAGTGTGACGCAGATCTGTGCATTTAATATTAGTCACAAAATCGGTAAAAATATCTTTGAATGAGTAATCATTTGGTTCCCGGGTCTATATATATATTCTACAATACAACCAAGAACCAGCAAAATCTCCCACCGTTTTGTTTACTTCCTGTTAGTATTTCTGCGCATGTGCACTGTTCACCATACGGGCACCTGAACATTCGCGCGAAATGGTAAATCGGACGTAAACACTTCAAATTTTTGGTATGTTTTGACACATTTAAACATTGTCTCGCTTAAATTCTTTGTTAGTTTAATTAACCATATGCCGGTGCAGCATTATGTCAACCAATTACCCATAAACCCCTGGTAGATTTTGTACTAAAGCTTCGGGAATCGACCGGACAGTTGCATGAACGGTTTGGCACATCGCCCAAGATAGAACTCTGGGAAGTTTCTGCATAATTTATTTTGAATAAATAATGACATGTGTTTTATGTAATTGAATAGACAGCACACGGCGTAATTTATAGAACTAAATTGCAATGTGGTCAGAAACTTGCATCGTATAGCATTTACCTTGCTTGTTTGTTTACGTTTTTGAGCCAAAATGACTGATTTCAAAATGTCAAGTTCATTGAACCGTGACGCTAATCAGTTGATGTTGTTTGACCTATTTTGATTGTAGATGTTTTGATTGGGGACATACAGACTCTGCAGACGTTGAACGGTACAATACAGCAGTGTCTTACCTACATAGTTCTCAAGTCATGTGACCTTATTATGTTTATCCTGTAACCATAGAATCTAGATCAGTAGATGCTTAAATCATTACTTAATGTGTTATTTATTTTGTATACGTCATTAATTATATAGTCCTTGATTGTCATAAATATTAAAATTGATTAACCCTTTACTCAACATAGCTTAGCTATAGGCCTAAAGTAGTCATTTACTACAGGCCTATCACCAATCTCAGGTCTATGTAATACACAGTGAAAATATTGATCAATACATAGATCTTTATATAGATCTTCATATAGATCTTCATATAGATCTTCATATAGATCTTCATCGTATTCCTATGCTCTGCATATTATGTCCATTTACATCAGTATTTAAAATATTTATATAGTTCTAACCTAATTTCATTTCGCTGAAAGAGCTGAAGCATGTTAGCATTCCGTTTCTTGTATCTGTAGCCTCAATGCTCACGGAAAATATTTTTAACAGACAGGATTAAGGGCTTGTCCCCTCTGAAAATCAACAGGCCCCATTTTAAAATGGACAAGCACTGATTTAAAGTGGACATGACCATTTATTATATGCATGGTATATCAATATGGGTGACTTTCTAGTCACTCCTGGTCTGTGAACTTATTTTATCATCTTCCTGATGAAAGTACTGAGTGGCACAAGCTTTGCGTGAGCTGCTTGTCTGGTGTGCCCTTATTGGATCTAACCGGAACTGATCCATACCTGTAGTAAACACATTCTTGTCTGCCAGAATAGGAAATCGCTCGCAGTAGATGCAAACAAATATTAATGAATGAGGAATCTTTGGACAATTGGCAGTAATCTTGACATTATACTTAGCCGTTAGGGTTAAATTTGATCTTCAATTGAATCTTGAGTATTCTTTTCAGCTCTAGTTTACTGCCACCTGTTTTGTGGGATTATTGCCTCTATCCCTAACCATACAAAACATCTTGTGTGTTATTTAATCAAACCATAGCCACAACGGTGGAAAGCTGAACAACTCTTCCATTTTGAAGTGTTTTTATTGTCATATTGTTCAATATTATGTTTACATTTTCTACTTTCACTTTCTTTTTGGACGACCTGTGAGAAATTTCAACATGCTTGTCCACTTCGCATATGTAGAAGTTCCATATACTCAACTATGCTAATATATCCTATCGCGCCGCTAATCTGCTAATTAATCCGTCTTTCGTGCATTGTGCAGACAAAGACCACACAATTTATTTATGCATAGTAATGAAAGTATATCCCAGATACAGCCAATCAGCTTGTCGTATTATCGGTGGTTTCTCAGCATGATTGAGAAATTAGTGAAGTCATTGTTTATTGGAGGCTATAATTTAAGTGTTGAAGTAGCTAATGTGCTGTAAACAGGGGACAAAAGCAGGGTTGGCAATTTCCCGGGAAATAAGA